>CM076584.1:595254759-595346737 GCA_034641835.2 Pinus albicaulis | reverse complement strand
AACTTGAAGCTCACATCAGTTGAAGGGAAGGAATTTGAGGATGCAACTAAGTATAGACAGCTTGTAGGAAGTCTTATCTATCTGACCACCACCAGACCCGACATCTCATTTGCTGTTGGAATCCTCTCAAGGTTCATGCAAAAACCTTGTGAAGGACATTGGTCTGCTGCAAAAAGAGTGCTAAGGTACTTGAAGGGGACTCAAGACTTTGGACTCAAATATACACATGTAGGCGACTTCAACTTGACCGGATACTCTGATTCAGACTTTGATGGCGACAAATAAATAGGGGTGTCTACTACAGGTTACACCATGAGTCTTGGATCAGGAGCTGTCTCATGGAGATCACGCAAACAGTCAGTTCCAGCAGATTCCACGACCGAGGCAGAATATGTGGCAGCAGCTGAAGCAACAAAGGAAATTGTGTGCCTCCGGAAAATCCTGGAAGATTTGCAGATGAAACAAATGTATTCCACTCCACTCATGATCGACAACACTTCTGCAATAAAGTTGGCCAAGAACCCAAAGTTTCATGATCGAACAAAGCACATCAATACAAAGTACCATCTAATTCGACATCATGTTCAGGCCAAAACCATCCATCTACATCATTGTTCCACAAATGAGCAAACTGCCGACATCTTCACCAAAGCACTTGGAAGAGAAAAGTTTGAAAAGTTCAGATCGATGCTTGGACTCACCAACATCCCTTCGGATTAAAGGGGGAATGTTGACACCTAATCCTATGGGATGGGTGTGCACATTTAATATTGTATATTATTTAATATTAGGAAATAAGGAAGGCCAAGAGTCATTGGGAGATGAATCCCAATAGCCTCACCTCCATGTATAAATCCATATGCATTCTTCGCCCAATACACAATACAGTTTCGAGGAGCATTCTCCGGTTTGAAAATTATATTTCTCGACTTCCCTACAATACCCCATAGTTCGACTTCCTTTCCTTCTGAAAAAAATTTCAAGAAAAGTTCTTGAGAATTAAAAGCTATCATCCCCAAAGATTGTAACCATTGTACTTCTAGTACAACATCAACACCTCCCATAGGAATGGAAAGCATTGGACTATTCAATACATATTCCCCCATGGTTAGCTTGATATTATGGCATTTTCCAGAGAAATTTATAGTTCCTCTATTTGCAACCATCACTTGACATTCTGGTGCTGGGTATAGGAAACAATTTAATTCCTTGGCTACCTTACAATGAATAAAATTATGGGTGCTACCTGAATCAATCAACACTATTACCTTTCTCTTCTTGATTTGTCCTTTTATATTGAGATTTTGAGGAGTGGTAATTCCTGCCAGTGCATTACACGATATGGTTGGATTCATTTCTTCCTCTTCTGGTGCTGGTTCCTGGTGTATATCCTCTTCTTGTTCATTTTCTTCTTCCTCTTCACAATCTATGTAAAATAATTTCTTCTCAGCACACTTATGACCTTTAGTGTATTTGCTATCACAACTGTAGCAAAGCCCTTTTGCTCTTTTTTCTTCCAATTTTTGTGGTGTCAACCTTGTAGGTTGTGGAAATCTAGACGTAGCAACACTTCCTTCTTTATAGAATTGAGTGGTAGGCTTCCTTGTCGCCATAATTTTACATTCAACTTTTCTTGCCAACCTGAATGCCTTATCCAATGAATCAGGTTCCAGAACGCGAACTTCATGTTGGATGTTATCCTTTAAAGTGCCTATGAAGAGATCAATCCTGTGTTCCTCTGGAATATCAGTTACCCTTATATTCAATTTTTGGAAGTCCTCAATGTGCTACCCACTAAACCCTTTTGTTTGAGATTTATCAATTGGCTAAAGAAGGTGTTGCTCTTTGTATCCTCATAATGTGCTATCATTTCCTCTGTAAAAATTGACCAAGTGACATTTTTTTTATGGGAGCAAAGCCATCGATACCATACAAATGTATTTTGTTCTAAATGTAAAGTTGCAATGTGTACCTTTTGTGTGTTTTGCACATTATGGAGATAAAAATATTGTTCCATCTGTAGTATCCATGTTACAGGATCCTTTCCATCAAACTTCCTCATATCCATTTTTGGAATATGGTGATTCTTCCCCCCAACATTAGATTTTATGAAATCATGATTAACATTTATTTTGTTATCATCATGATTTTCCTCTACTATATTTTCACCATTAGGAAACATTTCTTGTATCAACTTTGTCAAAATTTCCATGTCTTCTTTTAGATCATTCTTCATGTTTTCCATTTTCTCATCAATCTTAGCTTCCATGTCATCCATCTTAGATTCCATGCCAGCTTCCATGCCATATATCTTAAATTCCATGCCATCTATGCCATTTTTCAAACCATCCATCTTATATTCCACGCCTTTCTTCAAACCATCCATCTTAGTTTCCATTCCTTTCTTCAAAACTTCCATGTCATTTTTTGTTGCTCTTTGCAAGAGCGAAATTTGTTGCGCTTGCTCTTGTAATTTTGATATGTCATGTTGCCATCCTTCGTCTTCATGAGTCATAGTAGAGCTTTCTAAAGGCTTAATGGGTGTTGAATTCTTTTTAGGGGCCACTTTAGAATCCAATACTGATATATATTCTACAATATGCCCTTGGAATCAATTCAACTTGATTCTTCAAACAAGACTTATGCAATTCGGAAAAAAAAAAAAATACACACCTTTTACTTCCTTTTGAGGAGCTCGATATTGAAATTGAATTATCTCTATAATTGTGGATCCTCAATATCTAAAGTTCAACCCTGTAGTATCCCTCTAAAGCTTATTTCAAATGCCATAGGTTTGATCTGATTTTGGACTCGTTCACTAGAGCGAACTTATATGACTTACCACGTGTCACTGTTTCCTCCTTTGGCTTTAAAATTAATAGACCGAAAACTACAGTCCGTGTACTTGCGTCCACTTTTTACATCGTTCTTATCCGATGCGCAGAGAGAGAGATATGAAGATTTTCCCACGATCACCTCTTTGAGATGAAATTCAGAACCCTAAAAAATCCCTAACTTCTACATATCATATCTCCGAAAATATTACGAACCAATATTTGAAATTTTGTGACAATGTTCCTCAGGATTGCAGATTCACACTCTAAAAATTTCAGCTTCTTAACCTTCGTAGAAAAAACGTTATTACGAAAATACCACGATGAACTATTTAGGTTAAATTCAAGAGCCTACAAAATGACCTAACTTGCACAGATCATATCTCTGAAAATATTGCGAACCAAGCTCTGAAATTTTGCAACAATGTTCCTTGATATTTTGGCTTCGCACTCTAAAATTTCAGATTCTAAACCTTCGTAGAAAGAAAGTTATAGCGAAAATGCCATGATGACCTGTATGGAGCAGCGAAACCCTAGAATCTCAAAGCTCTAATACCAAATGTTCTGAAACTAGCTCCAAAAAGAGAAGAAAAGAGATGTCAATGCCTTAGAAATAAGCCACTTCAAGGGGGAAACCTCCAATACATTACATGAATGAATAATTATTGGATGATTCAAATTAAAAAACCTCCTTTCTATATATAGGAGTCCATGCGGCCACAATGTAATCCTAGCCGACCTAACAATAATAATTTAAGGGGACAATAATAACAATATGGGGGTTACAAGGGTACAATAATAACAATAAGGGGGTTACACTAACAATAATAAGGGACTATACTAGTAATATAGGGACCTAACACTCTGGAATCCCTTGGTGGGTTGAGTTACTAGTCTTGGAAGCTCTAGTTGGAAAAATTATCTGGAAGCCTGACAACAACTATGGGTTGAGTTACTATTCCTGGAAGCCCTAGTTGGACCAAACACTTTAGATCCCTGGACAACTTGGGTAGAGACCAATTTTGTGATGGTTAATCATTCACAGCCGTGAGATGGAATCGCTAGTTGAGGGTTAAGGTGGCTTTGCCTCTGGAAGCTTTGGTTTGGTTTTCTTGGTTTATTCCATGAGATCTCACGTTCATAATTGGAATATGACATGAGGGTGATTAGCTAAAAGAAATATTTGGTTTAGCCCAATCTATGGTCGAGCGGTA
Source organism: Pinus albicaulis (assembly GCA_034641835.2). Classification (NCBI taxonomy): domain Eukaryota; kingdom Viridiplantae; phylum Streptophyta; class Pinopsida; order Pinales; family Pinaceae; genus Pinus; species Pinus albicaulis. The sequence continues at coordinate 595,342,689 of CM076584.1, read as the reverse complement.
TGTGGAAGTCCCAGACCTAGTTTCATATTGCATATGTTAATAAGATATCTTTCCTCTTATATTTTTTGGGTAAATATATTTTTTAGTATGTGATCTTGATGGTTGTTTTAGCATTGTTATTCTGCTGGTTATATGTTGGTTATGAGCATGGTTTATGACAAAACTTGAGTTATCGTTCTCATCATGTTTTAGTTAGTACATAAAATTTTATTGAATGAATGAACTAATAAATAACATTTTAGCTATTGGGAGGGGATATTGTTCTTCCTTGTTTATTCTCAGATAAGTATGACATCCATATGCTTAGATATGTTGTTATGGCATGTAGATTACATGTTTATGATATGTTTGACAAAATTTATGTAATGGATAAGCCTTGTAATATTAGGTACTTGTTCAATTTTTGCATTAGTAACCTTTTCTTCATGTTATCTATCATTTATATAAGTTTCATGAAGTTATGGGCAGTGAATTAAGACCTATCCCTGAAAAAGTGGCTCAAAATCTAGGGTCGTTGGCTTAGAACTCCCTGAAAAAGTCCACAGTCGTTGGAATGCCTTACTGTGGGAGTGGCTAGAAGGCCTCAATCACATGCATGGCTTGTCATGGGAGTGGATGAGGGCTCATATCATTAAAATGATAATTTTTCTCAGGGGTTAAGCAATTGGAAGGGTTGATTGCCTCCTAAAGGGTCTATAGCTCCTAAGGAAGGTCAAATTAATTTTGTTTTTCCTATTCCACTTCCTTAACTGTACTTGGGGAGCTGAATCATATCATAGTAAATATTTGTCACATGCCTACACTGGTGGAACAATTAGCTTTGGTAAATGTGGAAGGAGGGTGTTATAGGGTGGTATCAGAGCATGGCTCCATTCCCCTTGGGTGATGTTTGGTTTTCATTCTCCTTGGATGAATGTGTTTTCATATGTACATGTAATTCACATATGTATCCTTATGCATGTGGTCTATGTGATTATTGTGTATGCATGGTTGTGGTCATGGTTGTCTTTATGATGTCATGAAAAATTTGATGGTGTTGTGGTTGGAATGTGTTCATCATGAATACATGTTAGTGTTTGTGTGTATTGTGTATTCATCCATGTCATACATCTGTTGTTATGCATGCATTAAGTCTAGTTGATGTTGTATTTATGGCATCATGCATTATAACTAGATAATGATTAAGATGATATCTATATAATATTATGATTACGATTATACATGTATCATGCTAATATGGTTGATCTTGCAGATGAGATATCCTCCCCTGAACTATACTGAGGTATGTTGGTGATGTTTATGTTTTGGTTTAGCTCACATGATATGCTTGCAGGAAGAGAAGAGAAAAGATGAATAACATAATCGTATACTATAGTTCACGAGCTTATCCATTTAGATCGGATGAGCAAAATTTTGATCAGTACTCCCCTCTCATAGTAGACACTTTGAGAAGTTTAAAGGCAGAAATAAGAAGTTTCAAAGAATATAATGACTGAATAATTCAATCATAAAAGAGACTTGTTAGGGCATCTAATAAACAAGCATAAGTTTATGTAGTTATCCTTTATAGCTTGTCATACTTGAAGAGACAAGGACCACTTAGAATCAGTCGTGATTAGGGCAATAGGAATAATGGAGAATATGGTAGAAGGTCACATGGTGGGCATAGGTTGGATAGAGACAATATGGTCAGAGATGGCATATTCTTGGATAAAATTGATAGATGAGGTAGTGGACATGGGATTTACTATAGTTCTAGTTCAAACAAGTATCATGGTCGTCATCGTTATCATCCTTACAAGAGGATTGAAAAGGGATATTTTTTGGATGAGTTCAAGAAATAAAAGCCACCTACATTTGATAGAGAAATGAAGAAGTCACAGGATGTCGAAGCATGTTTTCTTTAGATGAATAAGTTGTTTAGATTGCATGATTTCTTAGAGAGGATGAATGCCAGCATAACTACATTCAATATTAAAGGTAAATAATATATTTGGTGGGAAGATACAAAGAAATTCAGATGTATTCATGAAGAGGACTTGACTTGGAGTGAGTTCAAGAGACTATTCAGGAAGAAGTATCTATCAGAGAGATACTATCATGAAATGGAAAAATAAGTATATGAGCTGAAGATGGGATCCATGATAGATGAGGGGTACACTAGTATATTATTGGAGTTTTTGAGGTATCTGAATTATCTAAAGGAGGAGAAAATGAATATTAAAATATTCATTAGTGGGTTGTTAGTAACGTTCAAATATGGGATTGAGTTTGACGAGCCTAGATCATTGGAGAAAGCCACTAGGAAGCTAAACCATTGTTATGAACAATAAAAGCACAAATAAGAGACTAAGCTGGATTTGGGAGGTAATGAAAATAATATAGGAAAATGGTATAAGAAGAGCAAGGCCTTAGGACACAGGTAACAAAGATAGTGCATCACCACCTTAGAAATTCAATGCATCTGATAGAGGATAGGGATTTTAGTCTGAGGAGAAGAACAAGGGTGCAGGCTGGAAGCCTTTACAATGTTGGATATGTGGAAAAGATCATTGCATGAGAGATTATTCATATTATCATGGTTTAATTCCACATATTTATAGTGCTTAGGAGGCGTAGACAGTGAGGGATGTTGGAGAACGTATTCCTCGAAAATATGTAGCACTAGATAACAAGTAGGAAGATCACTAGAAATTTGTTATTGAGATGGAAGGTAAGCTTTGTGATCAAATTGTTTCCATTTTTATCAAACCTTGATCTAATTATATTTTCTTAATCCTGACTTGGTGGATAAGTATGGTTTGAGTAAGGAAGTGCATGCATAGTCTTGGTTAGTGCAGTTGGATACATGTACAAAGAAAAGAGTTCGTCACTAGGTTATATCTTGTGAATTTGAACTGAATGGTATGCCTATATCAGCGCATTTGAATTTACTTATTTTGGGATCATATATTATGTTGTTGGGTATGGAATAGTTGTATCTTACCAAGACTAACGTTGATTGTTATGACAAGGCCATTAAGTGCTTGGATGACAATAGGGAACAAAGGATCTTACAGGGTAAGAAGAAGGAAACATCATTCAGAATGGTTAAAAATATACAGGAAACATGTAGTCACAAGAAAGGGTGTATGTTATTTGTAGTACATCTTTCCAGTGAAAAAGGTAAGGAATTTGAGGATGCAAATTTTTTGAGAAAGTAACCAGTTCTACAGTAGTTTCAAGATGTGTTCTCAGAAAATATTTTAGAGTTGTCGCCTAATAGGGAAGTGGAATTTTCTATTGAGTTGGTATCAGGGGTAACACCAACATCAAAGGCATCGTACAAGATGAACATACTGGAGTTAGTGTAATTGAAGCTGCAGTTGAAGGAAATGCTTGACAAGGGATACATCAGGCCAAGTGTGTCCTCGTGGAGTGCATCTATATATTTTGTGAAGAAAATGGATGGTAATATTAGGTCATGCATTGATTACAAGCAATTGAACAAGGAAAAAATCAAGAAAAGGTATTCATTGTCGAGGATTGATGTCTTGTTTGATCAGTTGAAGAGAGTAGCAATGTTCTCGAAGATTGATCCGAGATCAAGATATCATCAGGTACGCATTAAAGAAGATGACATATAAAAGATATATTTTCAGACCAGGTATGGGCATTATGAGTTTGATGTAGTTAATTTGGGTGTGACTAATGCTCCAACTACTTTTATGTGCTTGATTAATAGTGCATTGCATCCTTATCTATAATTATTTTTTATTGTATTCATTGATGATATATTGGTGTATTCTAAGAATGAGGAAGATCATGTTGAAAACATAAACATTATTGATATTGTTGAGAGAGCATCAGTTGTATTCTAAGATCAATAAATGTAGTTTATTTCAGATAGAGGTCCATTATTTGGGGCATGTAATTTCCAAGGAGGAATAGCAATGGATCCAGAAAAGATAGGGGCTATCATGGAATGGGTAACTCCTAGGAATGTGGATGAGGTAAGGTCATTTATGGGGTTATTAGGTTATTACAAGAGGTATATTAGGAAATTATCATAGATTTTTTATCCTATTACATCGTTGCAAAGGAAAGGTAATATTTTTTAATGGATAGAGTAATATGCAATTAGTTCTGAGCAGTTGAAGTAGTTGTTGAAAAATGCTTCAGTTTTAAAGATTGCAGATTCAGACAAAGAGTTTGCAGTATGCAAAAATTCTTACTAGAGAGAGCTTGGTGTAGTCCTTATGCAGGAGGGCCAAGTGATATGTTACGAACAAGTAAATTGAATGATAAAAAATACAATTGTGTCATACATGAACTTGAGTTGGAAAAAATTGTTTATGCATTGAATATGTGGAGGCACTATCTTCTTGGTATGAGGTTTGTATTGATGAGTGATCAGAATGGATTGAGATAAATATTTTACCAATAGAATGTGAACTCTAAGAAGGTTATTTGGTTGGCCACAATCAGTGAGTTTGACTTTGAGATTAGGCACATTAAAGGTAAAGAGAAAAAGGTTACATATGCTCTTAGCAGGAGGATACAGGTGAATCATATAACAACTATGAGATCCTATGGGATATATTTATAGGATCATATATTGTAGGTAGGATAGCAGGATGACATGTAAAGGGAGCTTATTCACAAATTAAAACAGGGTACAGGTGGTCAGGAATTGGACTATCATCTCATATCATATGGCTTGGTTAGGTTTAGGGACATGATCTATATGCCGAAAAAAAGTGAGTTGAAGAAACTTATCTTGAGGTAATTTCATGCTAAGTCATATTCAGGTCACCTAGGATATCATACGACATTGACAACAGTGAAGAATTTTTATTATTAGCCAAATCTGAAGTGGTAGAGTTTGTAGCTAGATGTTTGGATTGTCAATAATTAAAACCATAGTGTAAGAATCTAGGTTGTTTACTTCAACATATTCCGATTCCAGAGTGGAAATGGGAGGTCATTTCCATGAACTTCATTAGAAGTTTTCTGAGGACATCTAGACAACATGATTCTATTTTGGTTGTGGTGGACATGTTTACAAAGGTAGCACACTTCATTTCAGTGAGGTCTATGTATTAATCAAGTGATGTGGCACATGTATTCATCAGAGATGTGGTAAGGTTTCATGGTGTACCGAATAAGACTGTGTCATATAGGGATGTTAAGTTCACCTCTAGGTTTTGGAAAGAGTTAATTTCAGGTTTTGTATAGTGTTGGACTTCAGTACAGCCTATCATCTGCAAGCATATGGACAGAAAAAGAGGGTTAACAGGATATTGAAGGACATGTTGAGGATGTATCTGATGGATCTGCAGAAGATATGGGATGAGTAATTTCCATTGGTTGAGTTTTCTTAAAATGATGGGTATCAAGATTCACTGAGGATGAGCCAGTTCAAGGCAGTGTATGGGTGGAATTTTAATACTCCCATTAGTTGGAATGATCCAGTTAATAGGGTTTTGATAGGAAAAAACATGTTGGAAGAGATGGAATAGGAAATGCAAGTTATCAAGAATAATTTAAAGGTATCACAAGATAGGCAGAAAAGCTATGCATATCAACACAAGGTGTTTAAGGAGTTTTAGGTTGGGGAAAATGTGTACTTGCACATCAAGCCCAAGAAGAGCCCCTTGAGGATTGAATCATGCGCCAAAATGAAACCTCAGTATTGTGGACCTTTCAATATTCTTGAAAGGAATGGTCCAGTATCCTATCAAGTTGCACTAACTTCGAAAATTAAAGTTAATGATGTTTTACATCTGTCGTTGCTTAAGTATATTAAATATGTTGATCATGTGATTAACTGGTATGTATTGCAGGTAGATCTAGAAGGTGAATTCTAGCTGGAACCTCAATGAATTTTGTAGCAAAATATGCTCATGCTCCGGAATCGAGCAATCAAGAAAGTTAAATTGTAATGAAATCACTTTACGCTTGATGAAGCTACGTGGGATATGGTTGATTAGATGTAGGCTATGTATCCTTGTTTTTTGGATGAGGCAAAGAAATTTTGGTATATGTGGTGATGTTATGTTTTGGTGATGTCCATGTATATGCATATGTATGATGTAAATACTACATCGAGCTATGTTATAAAGATCCAATAAATGATGTAGGTGCCATTTCGTTATGGTTGTTATGTTTTTAGGTATGCCATGTTGGTTTTCTTCTCAACATGATGATCATTGAAAAAAATCCATCAAGCTAAGTTATAAAGCTCCATAAGCTATATGTTTTTCTTTTCAGTAGTTTTGTTGATTGTAGGTGTCATTGAACACTAAGGATGGTGCTCAGGGATCTGTAAGAACCCTGGTAAAAATTCCATCTAATAGAGTTAATAAAGGAAATATAATAAGCAAGGTCATGGGATACGTATTCTAAGATGAATTTTGGGAAAAAATATAGTGAATAGGATCACTTGCAATTAATTAATGGCTATGGAAATTGGAAAAGCTAATGGCAAAGGATTTGGAAATGCATGAGACATTTATTGGCATTTTATTTATGAAAATAACAAAAATTAGGAGAAAATGAAGGTGAAAGGTCACAGGTTCTATGTGAGGAGGAAAATGAAGGAAAATAATGGAAAACTGAAGAAAATAGAGGCATCAATAATAAAAATACTTATGAGGATCAGGTCATAGCTTTTGTCAGTGATAACTTTTAGCAAATCAATTTTGGAGCTCTCTCTCTATTCTCTCTCTTTCTCATGCTCTTTGTTATGTGGAGTTGTGATCTATGGATAAATCAAGTTCCCTAAGTGTGGTGCTAGTCACTTAGAACAACAGAGGAAATAATTACTATCACTTTCTCTAAAATAAGAAGATATACAAAATGGTGAAAGAGTCTACTTGTGATTCAATTGCTTCTCCTTCTTCTTATGTCTTTTTTGTCGTCACTCTTAATCCAACTCAAATCACCATATCGATTCCTATAAACACAAAAAAAGAACAAAAAACAACACGCAATATACATATATATACTTATATTACTCAATCAAATTTATTAGATATGAAATATACATATCATTCAAGAATCCATTTCACAAGAAATAGAGACATATATATGGGGAAATGAACAAAAATATTTATTAAACAGTAGAACGGGGAGGTGACAACCAATAATTGATTTGTTTCCACCAGCTCAAGCTTCATCCCAGCCTCATCACATCCAACATGATACCAACAACATATCAGTACTTTCACTCTCTCAAATGAGAATCCAACAACATAACTTTACCGAATTTCTTCCTTCTCTAACACTAGAATGAGTGCTCAATTTATAGGGAAAATGATGGTAGTTTCTCAATGAATGAATTTATAATAATAGGAAAGACATGTTCCCAAGTTCAGAGGTGTTATATGGACACTTGGATTCTAATTTTGACACATATGGACACTTCTAGAAGGCATTGGCTATGTGGAGAATTCCGTAACAATGATAATTCCACTCCCAGGTGTCCAACACACTCTTGAATGTCGCTAAGTGCATTCCAGTGCACCCTTGAATGGAGTATCTTACATTGCAACTTAGTTAGTCCCTTTACAGGTTGCATTGTTGAGTCAATAAGTGATATAACATATACTTAAAGCCTTGGAAATCTCACAATAGAAGCCATGAATGAATTTTTCTTCTCTTAGGGAATATAGAAACTGAAATATAAGGGGATGATAGACCCTATTTCATTGGTCCTGGGGATGATGTCTAGTTTGACCAAGTCATGGGGGATGATGCTCAAATTAACCTATAACAGATTCCCCCTAAAGCATGAAGTAAAAATAATAATAATAATAGTATTTCAATGAGATGCTTTGTAGAAAATTTTAACACAAAATATGTATTTCCTGGATTCTCCTGATCTAACAATAATATGCTACTGTTAAATACAGAATCACTTCCACAAAATCTTTGCAGAATTTGAAACATAATTTCCAATCACAATATCATGAAGAAAGATCAATCACACATAACACAGATAATTTCCTCGGGGAAAGCATATAGCTAAAAGCCCCACTATCTTCTATTATATATTACATCATGGATCATGAAACAATTACATACAAATCTCCAATCCAAGAGCTCTCAGCACAATAGCTAAATGTCTCACAATGTCGTACAAAAATTGGCAAGTTCCTTAGCCAATTTACTGTCTCCAAACAACCTACCTCCACTGCACAATCCTTGCTAATAGAAATCCCTGAATGAATGGAATCCTACTTGCCTTCACTGCGTAATCCTCATGGGAAAATCCAATGTGTGTGTGGTTGCATGTGTGCAATCGATAATGTCACAACTGATAGTCAATTGTCCCTTTCACCTACATCTCAACTAGGTCTCCACTGGATCTCACATGCATGCAGTTAATAGTAGTAAATATTCAGTTGCATGTGAGGCCACTAATTGTGAATTAATTAATAATTAATTCACTTGATATCTCAGTGTACCTTCAGTTACAACTAGCACAACTGATTTTAACTCACTTAACTGAGTTAAACTACTTTACAACTTTCATAATTGCACTTCCAACTTTATTACAACTTTGAATCACTCAGCTACAACTAAGTCCACTTGCATGTCCCACCAACCAACCACTCAACTAGAAATTCATATAGCTAACTAATTTTTCACTTCAGTTAACTATTTCCAAGAGCTCATTGAGAATAAATTATTGTTTATTGTCCAACTAATATTAAGGGATAACAATAATCGACATGCATATATAAATAGACATGAAATCTATAAATGGAACTTGCACATACATCCATAAATATACCTCATATATAATTAGAATTTGTTCATGCATCCATAAATAGACATCCACCTAGAAATAGCCTGAGGCTCCATCCTAGTGTAGGTGCATAATTTTCACTAGGATATTCTTGTTGAATCTCAACACTCCCTCTCAACAGGAAAGGGATTATACTTCACCTTGATCCTGTCTCTATCGTATTCAAATTTTCTCTTGGTGAACATCTTCGTCAGAATGTCTACATCCTGATCTTCCGTAGGAATGTACTGAAGAAACATGATTCTACTCTCCACATAATCTCTGAGATGATGGTACCGGATATCTATATTCGTAGATCGATCATGAAACATAAGATTAATCGAGAGTTTAATGCAACTCTGATTATCACAATGAATCACTGTTAGATCTAAACGAGAACCAAACAAAACAACCAAGATATTTCTCATCTAGATAGCCTCACATGCAGCTTGAATCACTACCATGTATTCTGCTTCCACTGAACTGAATGCTACAGATATCTGCTTCTTGATGTACCAAGAAATAGTTGTAGATCCAATGCTAAATATTCCCCCTGATGTGTTCTTTCTGTCTGATGGGCTGCTTGCCCAATCTATGTTTGTGAAGCCATGCAACATCACCTCATCCGTCTATCTATACCATAAGCCATACTCTAATGTACCCCTCAGGTATCTTAGGACATGGTTTCCCGCCTTCCAAAAGAGCTTGGTAGGCTTAACCATAGCTTGACTTAGATGGTTAGCCACATAGAAAATGTCCAGTCTCGTGTTCACTAGATACATAAGCAAACCCACTAACTATCGATAGATAGTAGCATCCACTGCCTCTCCAGAAGTAGCATCCTCTTTCCTCCAGTTTCCTAGAAGAGGAGTGTCCATGGTTTTGCAACCCTCCATGTGAAACTCACCTAGTATCTCCCTTGCATACTTGCCTTGAGACACAAAAATTTCACCATCTCGTTGCCATATTTCCAATCCAAGGAAATAATGAAGGAGGCCCATATCCTTCATCTCAAACTCCTTTGAAAGGTCCTCCTTGCATGATTGTATCAGCTGCTCATCACCAGTAAATATTAAATCATCAACATAAGTAACAATGATTAAAATCTCACCTTCCACCACAATTTGGTGTAGTTTTGCATCCGCTTCACTTTTGGTGAAGCCTAGTTCGGTGAAATAGATGTCTATCCGTGTGTACCAAACACGGGGTGCATACTTCAGCCCATACAATTCTCTTTTGAGTCAGCACATATGTGACTCACTATTGAAGATATCAAATCCTTCAGGCTACTTTATGTACACCTTTTCCTCAATGATCCCATTGAGAAACACAGTCTTTGTTAGGTAAGCTTGACTCGGGATAGAGTCAATGTTGACAAGGGTAAATATTAGTGGTTTTGGGGCACATGGTATTGTGCACCCATGGTTTTCAACCCATGGTATTGCATGTAATGGAGTCTATAAAAGGCTGGGAATACTTCATTGTAATGTAGGCCTGGAGGTGAGTGGTGAAGGCTCACTTGGCCGAATTAGCCAAGGTTTTGGCCAATGCTTAACGAAATTTCATTGGTTGGTTTTGCCTGGGATTTGGGGGTTTTCCTAGATAAACATCTTTGTTTATGTTTATGATTTTTGGCTAGCTATTTTATGTATTTTTTTTCCTCTCGCTAAATTTATTATTTCTCTGGTAAATTCTAACAAATGGTATTAGAGCCATTGAATTTCGCTGCGCTAGGTGAGAAAAGTCTATTAAAGCGACAGAGGATATTTGCATGTGGATTGATTAATTGATGAACCATGTATTAGAAGAGAATTCCTAGAGGACTGGTGGTTACAGAGGCTGGTGACCCATGTAATTCAGTAGATGGGTTATTTTTATATGTACATTGATTTCATATGTGCAAAGAGAGTAACAATGAAACAAAAAAAAAATATTATAATGGAGTTAATTATTACATGTAAATGGGCATACTACTGTAAGACCTAGTATGGCATGCGTACCCCTAGGTAATGACTGGTAAAGTCTGGGTTAGATCTAGGTGATAGGGGGGATGTCAAGTTAACAATTACCTGGGTAAAAAAAAAAGCAAATTGACGGGGGAAGAGCTAGAGTGAGGAGTCTCACTTAGCAATTTTGGTTGGATTTAGTCAAGAAACCCCAAGTCAAGTTTAAGGGGGGAATTGTTAGGTAAACTTGACTCGAGATAGAGTCAATGTTGACTAGGGTAAATAGTATTTGTTTTGAGGCACATGGTATCGTGCACCCATGGTTTTCAGCCCATGGTATTGCATGTAATGGAGCCTATAAAAGGATGGGAATACTTCATTGTAATGTAGGCCTAGAGTTGAGCGGTGAAGGCTCACTTGGCCAGATTGGCCAAGGTTTTGGCCAATGCTTAATGAAATTTCATTGGTTGGGTTTTTCCCGGGGTTTGGGGGTTTTCTCGGATAAACATCTTTGTTTATGTTTATGATTTTTTGCTAGCTATTTAATGGCTTTTTGTTCCTCTCAGTAAATTTATTATTTCTCTGGTAAATTCTAACAGTCTTCACATCCATATGATGAATGTGCCAGCTCATATGCGCTGATAGAGAAAGGATTGTATTTATGGAATAATACCTTGCGATAAGTTCAAGGGTTTCTTCATAATCTATCCCCTCCATCTCTGAGAAGCCCCAGGCCACAAATATGGCCTTTTATTTCTCAACACTCCCATCAACAGCTTGCTTTACCTTGTAGATTCATCTCGAACCTACCACTGATTCATCAAGCGGCCTTGGAAAATTTTTCCAGGCACTGTTTTTGACAATGGAGTCATACTCCTCCACCATTGCATCTACCCATGTGGGCTCCTACACTGCTTCCTGAAAGGAAGATGGTTTAGTCACAATACATTTTCTCATGAGAGCCATGTATCCATTAAATCGGTCAGGAGACTGGCTTTGTCTGCGCTGTGAAGTAGGGGCTCCTACATTCTGTGCACCATCAAGTCTCAACCTATCAGCTTCAGTGGTACGCATTTTGCCAATTCTAATGGTTGTCTTTGTGTGAGTGGCATATTCCACTACATGAACCTCCTCCCATGGCTAATCCACATCTAGAGACTCATCTTTTGGAACTAGCAGTTCCTCCTCTGTATGCAAGTCCAACTCCCTCTCAAGCAACAACCGCATGACTTTCCCGTCACCGAATTTTATATCTTTTCGCACCACAGTCATTCGACTATTTGGAAAATACACACGATAATTATGGGGTGTTTCTATGTACCCCAAAAAAATCCCAGCTTTAGTAGACAGCTCCAGCTTCTTCCTGGCATCCTTGGTCACATGCACATAAACATATGAGCCAAAATGTTAAAGTGTGAAACATCTGGTTTCTTACTAATGAAAGCTTCATCAAGTGTACTCATGCCAAGTACTCTATAAGGACAACAATTTTGAACATAAACTGCAGTGTTGCATGCTTCCGCCCACAAATTCATTGGCAGGACCTGATCATGCAACATCGCTCATGATGCACCCATGATCATTCAGTTCTTCCTCTCCACGACCCCATTTTGCTGTGGGTTATGAGGCGCTATGCATTATCTTCGAAATCCTTCTTTGTTGCAGAAGTTCGTGAATTCGTTAGAGATGTATTCTCCACCATTATCCCTCCTCAAAGCCTTCACTTGCTTCCCTGACCCTTTCTTCACCAATATCTTAAACTCATAGAACTTTGAGAATGTTTGATCATTATTCTACATGAATAAGATCCAACATTTACTAAAAAATTCATCAACAAAAATAACATAGTACTTATGTTTTTGTTGTTGAAGCAACCAATAATGGTCCACACACGTCTGTGTGAACTCTCTCAAGGATCCTCGAAGCACAATTCTCCTTTTTATGAAAGTTGTACTTTACATACTTCCCCATGGTGCAACCCTTGCACTGATATAACTGAGCAAGTGTTCCCATTGGAAGTCCAGTAGATATTTGTTGCATGACTTTCAAGGCTCCATGATGAAGATGGCCCAATCACTTATGCCATAATTCTCCCTCATATTGGCTCACCACTTTTTTTGCCTTTACCATCATGGAAACACAACCATCTACCTCCAGCTTGTAGAGATTATTAACTTGAATCCCTATCCATTTTGATTGACCCATTTGTTTTATGTCATAGGAAAGCTTTTCCATCTCTGAAAACAACGTCATAGCCCTCTGTCCTTCAACATTGCAGCTGAGACCAAATTTTTCTTCAGACTTGGAACATGCATAACATTTTTCAATTGAAATGGTTTACCAGACTCCCTCTAAAAGGTAATGGTACCAATTCCAGTCACATTGTATTGTCCATATTTTCCTATCTCTATATGCATTTGGAGATATTTCTCCTCCAAGTCACTGAAAATTTCCTTATCTCCTGTCATGTGAAAGGAAGTGCCACTATCCAAATACCACACCAATCCTGATGCACTTGACACCATGCATGAAATAAAGGAGATTTCAAGCTCAAATTGTGAGGCAAGGGCCTCACCAGCTATAGCTCGAACAACCTTCTTGTTATTATTCTTTTGCAGACAGTTAATAGCAAGATGCCCATGTTCGTGGCAGTGAAAACACTTCACCTTGGACATATCCAGCTTCTTGCCTTTAGACTCGGATTTGGAATGGAATTTGTTCCCATTCCCCTTATTTTCCTTGGAAGCCAAATAAAAATCCTCTTAATAATCATGCTTTGATGAAGAGACATCTCTGGTGCTCCTCCTAAACTCCTCCTGCACCAGATCCGACCACAGTTGTTCCCAATCTGGAAATTTTTCCTGCTTGTTGACAAAGTATTCATAACTGTGCCAACTCTTAGGTAGTCTCAAGAGAGCCAAGCTCACCAAATCATCATCAGAAATAGTTATTCCCACACTCCCCAGTTCATCTCAATATTGGAAAAATTTTTTGAGATATTTTGGAATGTTGTCGCCCTTTTCCATCTTCATCTTTCTAAGTTTATCTTTGAGTGCCAATTTCCTATGGTCGTTGCTGCTTTGGAATAGATACATCAAAGCCTTCCACATAGCATATGGTGTGTATTTCCCATGGAGGCTTGAGATAATGTGGTATCATACTCCCTCCAACAAAATCCTCCTCAACTTTGCCACTTTATTTCTCTGTGCTTCAAGATTTGCAAAATCTGTAGCATCTGGATTAGGAACATCTTTTTCAATTAATTATTTCAAGCTATTGTCTTCGAGTACTGCCTCCATCCCGTCCTTCCAATAAATGTAGTTCGAGCTTCCCTTGAGTGCATACTCTAACCTCAAGCCATTGAAAGACATTTTGATCTTGAATCAACTCTAGCGCCAAGAAGGTATTTCTACAAAATCAAATTCTTTCCGCCAACAAACTCAACTCCTGCTTCAAAATTACAACTTCTTATGCTCTAATACCATGTAGAAATTTAATAAAAAATATGTATTTCCTAGATTCTCCTAATCTAACAATAATATGCTACGGTTAAATACAAAATCTCTTCTACAAAATATTTGTGGAATTTGAAACACAATTTCCAATCACAATATCATGAAGAAAGATCAATCGCACATAACATAGATAATTTACCCGGGGAAAGAATATAGCTAAAAACCCTACTATATTATATGGTGTATTATATCATGGATCATGAAACAATTACATACAAATATTGAATCCAAGAGCTCTCAATACAATGGCTAACTGTCTCACACTGTAATACAAAAATTGGCAAGTTCCTTAGCCAATTTACTGTCTCCAAACAACCTTCCTCCACTGTAGAATCCCAGCTGATAACAATCCTTGAATGAATGGAATCCTACTTGCCTTGACTATGCAATCCTCATGGGACATCCAATGTGTGTGTGGTTTCATTTGTGCAACCGCTAATGTCACAACTGATAGTCAACTGTCCCTTTCACCTACATCTCAACTGGGTCTCCACTGGATCTGACATGCATGCAGTTAATAGTAGTAAATATTTAGTTGCATGTGAGGCCACTGATTTTAGATTAATTAATAATTATTTCACTTGATCTCTCAGTAGTGTATCTTCAGTTACAACTAGCACAACTGAGTTTAACTCACTTAACTGAGTTAAAATACTTTACTACTTTCGTAACTACACTTCCAACTCTGTTACAACTTCAAATCACTCAATTACAACTATTTTCATTTGCATGTCCCACCAACCAACCACTCAAATCGAAATTTCTATAGCTAACTATTTTTCCACTTCATTTAACTATTTCCAAGTGCTCATTGAGAATAGATTATTGTTTATTATCCAACTAACATTAAGGGATAATAATAGTCGACATGGATCTACAAATAGACATGCAATATATAAATATAACTTGCACATACATCTATAAATATACCTCATCTATAAATAGAATTTTCTCATGCATCTATATATAGGCATCCACCTAAAAATAGCCTAAGGCTCCATCCTAGTGTAGGTGCATAATTTTCACTAGGATATTCTTGTTTAATCTCAACATGCTTTACGATGTGATGAGCTGGAACAGAAGTGGAGCGACGAACTACATTAATATTACAATACATTACATCATGATATTTTCATTTTGATCACGAATTGCTGAGGGAGGTATTCCCATGCTCAACACATAAACTATATAATAACATGTACATAGTTAAAAAAATTCTTCTACATTGGAATGTTTCTCAATACATACATGCCTACAGATATAGGCCCATGTTCAGATGACAATCTATATGTAGTCACCATACATATGATGTGTAAAACAACCCTGAAATGAAAGCCCAGATGGATGAAACTAGATTCAGGTTCTTCTTATCTCATTCACTCGATCTCTCAGGTACAAGTCTAGCCATGCGAATATATGATTTGTAGTCGAAAATGGTAAGACATCATTTGATTACCAGCCAATGATGTGACTTGTTAATAAACAAAAGAGAACCACCATTGATTTTAATGGCTCTCAAGGTACTACAGTACAATTTTTAAGGCATGAATAGATGATTTGATGTTGAACGCCAAATAAAATATTTTAGTCAAAGGTCCGGAAGCGAGGAACTTGTCGATGATGTAACAAGCCTCATGGTATTGGAAGATGATGTTTCTAAGTAAACTTCCTGGATGATGAGCTAATGTTTCTAGGAAGCCACTCTATCATGAAATGAGAGTTACTGATTTCAAAGACATAATCTGAGTTGATATAGCAATGTTTAGGGATGACTATCATGAAAAGAAAGTTTTATGAGTATTGCAGAAGGATGAGTATTCACTGGATGACTTCTCTTCAACATATCAATGACACTGAGATGAGTTGGCAACATTGACCCAAAACTGAAGTGAAGGTATGATGAGCCATAGATATGAATGAACTGTCAAGAAGATTACCCAACCCAAAAGTCACAATGATGTAGTGAAAGTGTCATGTTCAAGAGTGACCTGCTACCATAAAGTGTTTGGTTTGCTTTCCCAAATTTTCCAGATCATTTTTCAACTAATACCTCTTTATTTTTTAATAATATTGATGAGGATAACATATTCTTAATCTATAATTCAACCCTTCGAGAGAATGCATCTCTATTTAATAATTTAATGAGTCTAGTGATAAATAAAACTCGATTCTTTCCATGATCGACAAGCCCGTTGCTATTTTATTTTTTAACGAGCCTAACGATAGTGACAACCCAATCCTTTTTCATATTTAGAGAGTTTTAAAAAGAGGAAAAAAGAAAACTCCATCAGTCCTTTTTCGTAAATTTGTCGCTTAGATCCGAAAAAGTGTAAAATTATATCTGAGAGAACCTCCTAGTCATGTTCGACTAAGGTTTTCCTTTTTTTTAAATAATCTATCTTAGTCCGGAAAAGGGTTAAGCTTATACTGAGTAGATGTCGTTTCATTTACTTTTACGAGCTCGAAAAGAAAATTGCTCGACAATATTTTCACATTATCGGAGTCTAAAAAGAGCTAAAATAAGACTCCAAGGGTTCATTTTTCACCGTTATTGAAACTCGAAAAAGAGATAAAGTGTGCTTCAAGTCCTTTTTCATTTTTATCAAAGCTCGAAAAATAAGGATAAAATGATTTGTGGTCAAATCATTATTGAATAAGTGTGCACGACTAATCTGCTATGCCAGCTGTAAAACTTGTTCAGAGCAACATCAAATGGATTAAAAATACTAGTTTCACAGCAAAAATGAATAACAACCATACTCAACGCATTTGATATGATTTTTAAATAATCAAATAACTAATTAAAGGAGTTTTACCATTCATTTTTACCATTTGGATTTTGGAGCTCTGAACCATTTTTTTCCCCTGAACTTCAATAGTTTATTGCGACAGATTCTGTGGATGATTTTCCTCGCTGTTCGATCCAGGTTGGAGCTATGAACCTTATATTTCCTTCAGTAGCATTTATGTTTCATTTCATTGCAATTTTTTAGGTTTTTGGGCCCCTTAGGGTAAATTTATTTTAAAATGAGGGAAAGACACCCTTGAATGTCGAAAGGTGCATTGCAGTGAACTGGATTTGAAGGCCAGGTGCACTTGCAATGCACTATCCCTTAACCTACGGTGCGTTTGGCACAATTCCTATTTTTGTTTCTTGTAGTGTGCACAAATTTTGCTTAGTTTTTTGCATGAAATGTGTTGGGTATGTGTTATATTATTTCTACGACTAGTCCATGCACCCATGGTTTTGTGCATGAGTTTGCATATGGTTTTGGGGGACGATGGTTTTCGGCCCCTGGTATTTTGTAGATCCGTTCAAGGGAACTATGGTTACGTTCTAATCCAGGGTTAATGGATTGGGGTTTATGTTTGCTTCGGCATGTATATATATATGTGTTGTAACACTAAAAGGGATATAATGAAAATTCAAGCTGGTCATCTCGATTTTGGATCCAGGGGAAAAGCTCTGTGTTTATCGGTTTTATGTTTTATGCTCATGCTATTGTTTAATTTATGTTTTTAGATTCGTTTCTAGATAATTTCTGTACAGGGTTAAAACCTACATTTGGTATCAGAGCTATTTCGGCTTCAAGGGGGTGCCTTTGCTGTTGAGGGTTTTTTTCTTGGGCCTGTGGTAGACCCTTTTCAGTGGGAGATCTGCGAGATCGATTCTTGCGATGAAAGAAGATGTTGAGCAGTGGAAAGATAGAGATTGAGAAATTTAATGGTTAGAGTTTTTAGTTGTGGAAGCTCAATATGGAGGACCTGTTGGTCGATAAAGACCAGAGGATCATGGTAGATCTAGGTACTAAACCAACTTCAATGTCAGATGAAGACTAGAAAAAGTTGAATTGGAAGGCGAAGAGCACAATACGGTTGTGTGTCTTAGATTTGGTATCGTTGAATGTATCTAGGGAAGCTACGATGAAGAATTTGTGGGACAAACTTGGGACTTTGTACCAATCTAAGTCTCTGGTGAACAAATTGTTCCTGTTGAAAAAGTTGTATAACTTGAGGATGAAGGATGGAGATTCGGTGACAGAGCATCTGAACGCTTTCAATACTATGGTAAGTCAACTGTCATTTGTTGATATTAAAATCTCAGATGAAGATAAGTGCATCAATTTTTTTTGTTCTCTACCAGACTCGTGGGATAGTCTGGTTATTACAATAGGTAGTAATACAACTACCTTGAATTTTGATGACATTGTCTCAGCCTTAATTTCAGAGGAAATGAGACAAAGAAATATGGAGAGCCAAAATGGAGATGCCTTATTTGTATGAGGAAAGTCCCAAAACATAAACAAGAATAATGTTTTGAGTGGGAGATCTAAATCTCCTGGAAATTTTGTAAAGGTGTGCTGGAAATGTGGAAAGGAAGGGCATCACAAAAAGGACTGCAGATCTAAAGCTCCTAAGAAAGGAAAGGGATCTGATGATGCTCCTTCTGTAGAGGAAAAAATCACCTCGGATGAAGGTGGGGATGTGTATTAGGCTTCTTCTTCAAATACACATGTAGATCATGTGTCATGGTTGATTGACTCGGGTGCATCCTTTTACTTCACTCCCCATAGGGAGTGGTTCTGCGAGTATGAGAAATATGATGGCGGTGATGTCTTCTTAGGGGATGATAGGAAGGCCATAATCGTAAGACACGGAAAATTAAAGCTGAAGCTGCAAGGTGGAAGGATTACAATATTTGAAGGTGTTATACACATTCCTGCATTGGCCAAAAATCTAATTTCTGTGAGAAAGATGGATGGTGCAGGTGTAAAAACAATGTTCGAGAAAGATACCTGTAAGATGGTTCAGGGAGCACTGGTATTAATGCAGGGAGTCAGGTTAGGACTCTACACAAGCTTCATGGTATCAATATTATTGATGGGTGCAATAGTTCTATGGTTCCTGAAAGTAGAGCGGAAAGCTTAGCGGTCTCTGGAGAGAATACCATGCTATGGAATCAAAGGCTTGGACATATTGGAGAGAAGGGCCTTCGGATACTGAATGGAAATGGTATGGTATAAGGTATGTATAATTGCTCTCTGGATTTAGATTTGAAAATTGTGTATATGGGAAGCATAATTGGGTGAGTTTTCCTTCTGGTGCTAAGAGGGTGAACAAGATATTAGAGCTTGTTCACAGTGATGTGTTTGGACCTGTGTTGGTTTCAGCACTGGGTAAGTATGTGTACTATGTTTCATTCATAGATGACTTCTAAATAAATACATGGATATATTTCTTGAGGAAAAAATATGAAGTCTTTGACAGATTTAAAGAATTTAAAGCTTTGGTGGAAAAATAGACAGAGAAGAAGATAAAGGTGCTGAGGACAGATAATGGTGGGGAGTTCTGTAAGAAGTAATTTGAAGATTTCTGTAAGAAGTGTGGTATAGAACAACAAAAGAATACTCCATTCACACCTCAACAAAATGGAGTTGCAGAAAGAATTAATAGAACACTGATGGAAAATGCAAGAATCATGCTCAGTGGTACCAAGTTAGGACAATAATTCTAGGCAGAGGCAGTGGAGACTACGTGTTACCTGGTTAACAGATCACCTTCATCAGCGTTGGAGGATAAGACTCCACATGAGGTATGGACTGGTAAGAAACCCTCTCTTTCACGTATGAGGGTATTTTGATGTGATGCATATGTACATGTTTCGAAGGAGAAAATGACCAAGTTGGATAATAAATCTGAAAGGTGCATTTTTATTGGATATAAGGATTGTTTAAAGGGTTACAAGCTTTGGAACCTAGAAACAAGGAAGGTTGTGTACAACTGAGATGTGGTGTTTAGAAAGGTGAAATATGTTGTTAAACATGAAGTCCTACCAAAGGAACCTGAGAAGATAGAGTTTGAGCTAAAGGAGTATGAATCAGACTCTACAACAAAATAAGACTCAGAAGAGGAAGAGCCACAAACTCCAGCTGTGAGAAGATCAGTTCGGGAAAGAAGGCAACCAGAAAGGTATAGTCGATCTGCTTTCTATTCAGGCTTTGCCTTAACTATAGCTGATGATGATCCTAGAACTATCAAGGAGGCAGTAGATTCAGAGGATGGAAAAATCTGGAAGGAGGCCATGTTTGATTAAATGACATCCTTGCATAAAAATGAGGCATGAGATCTGGTGGATTTGCCGACTGGAAGGAAGCCCATCAAGAGAAAATGGGTGTTTAAGAAGAATATGGATGTAGAAGGCAAGGTGGAGAAATACAAAGCTCGGTTAGTAGAAAAAGGTTATTCCCAGGTGCCGAGAATTGATTTTGGTGATATTTTTTCTCTTGTTTCCAAAGTTACTTCTGTTAGATTACTTTTATCTGTTGCTGCTGAATTTTATTTTGAGGTAGAACAGATGGATGTGAAGACAACATTTCTTCATGGGGATCTGGAAGAGGAGATCTACATGAAACAACCTGAAGTATTTATGGCGAAGGGAAAGAAAGAACTGGTATGTAGGTTAAATAAGTCTCTGTATGGGTTAAAATAGTCACCAAGGATGTGGTATTTGAAATTTTATACCAATATACGGGAACTTGGCTTCACCAGAAGAAAGGAGGATCACCGTGTTTATTTTAAATTAATTGGTGACCGTGTTATTTATTTGGTATTGTATGTGGATGATATGTTGTTGATTGGAAATGACAAAGAAATTATCCAAGATTTGAAGACCCAACTATTCTCCAAATTCGACATGAAGGATCTTGGTGCTGCAAAATATATTTTGGGCATGGAAATTAAGAGAGATCAGGCAAAAAGGAAGCTCTGGTTAAACCAGCGAAAGTATGTCGAGACTATATTGCAGAGGTTCAATATGAAAAATAGTAAATCGATGAATGTTCCAATTCCTATAGGTGTAAAACTATCTGCTAAATAGTGTCCCAAGACACAAGTAGAAGAGGAGGATATGTCCCGTGTTCCATATGCAGGTGTAGTGGGTAGCCTGATATATGCAATGGTATGTACTAGAACAGACATTGCACATGAAGTGTGAGTATTGAGAAGGTTTATGTCAAACCTAGGGAAGGAGCATTGGACAACAGTGAAGCAGGTTTTCAGATATTTGTGTGGCACTAGTGATTATGGCTTGTGCTACCAAGGAAGACTAGGATTGGAAAGAGTGTTGGACATTCATGGTTTTTTTGATGCATACTGGGCTGGAGATCTGAGCCAAAGAAGATCTACAAGTGGGTATGTGTTTAGCCTATTTGGAGGTGCAGTCAGTTGGATGAGTAAAAGACAATCTGTAGTGGCTCTTTCAACTACAGAGGTAGAATACATAGCAGCCACTCATGCAAGCAAGGAAGCATTTTGGTTGTAAATATTGTGTTCAAGTATGGGGTTGGTGTAGCAAGCTATAAGGATAGACTATGATAGCCAAAGTGCAATTTTCTTGGCTAAGAACCCTGCTTATAATTCAAAGACAAAGTACATTGATGTTCAATATCACTTTGTGAGAGATATGGTTGAGGATAAAAGGGTGTTGCTGGTAAAGGTGGGCACTTTGAAGAATGTTGCAGATTCATTGACAAAGTCTGTGAGCACTCAAAATTTCTCTTGGTGTAGAGAAACAACGAGTGTTGCAGAGCTGGGATAGTGACTAAGCTCTCTTGTGGCCCCCTTGAAGAAAGAAAACAACAAGTGGGAGAATGTTGGGTATGTGTTATATTCTTTCCATCACTAGTCCCACGCATTGTACATTGCATTGGGCGCAGCAGGGAGGTCACAGGGGGGTCATAGGCGGACCCACCCATGGTTTTGTGCATGATTTTGCACATGGTTTTGGGGGACGATGGTTTTCGGCCCCTAGTATTTTGTAGATCTGGTCAAGGGAACTACGGTTATGTTCTAATCCAGGGTTAATGGATTGGGGTTTATGTATGCTTTAGCATGTATATATATGTGTTGTAACACTAAAAGGAATATAATTAAAAATAAAGCTAGTCATCTCGATTTGGGATCCAAGGGAAAATATCTGTGTTTATCTATTTTATGTTTTATGCTCTTACTATTGTTTATTTTCTATTTTTAGATTCGTTGTAGATAATTTCTGTACAGGGTTAAAACCTACAAAATGTATTATTATGAGTCTTATGATTATTTTTCAGGTATTCATCGGACCAAAATGATGATTACATGGAGGGAAACAGAAAATGAGGAACAAAACATGATTTCCCTAAACGATCTGGGTATGGTAAGAGCCCTTATAGACTGCGGGTTGCTAAAGTACTTCAATCTGTCAGGTATGAGGCAACAGATGGAACTATTGTAGTTCATTGTTTGTTCATGGGATCCAGCGATATAGAAATTTCACATTGGGGACAAAGTGGTCCCAACATTAGTGGAGGATATTTATTTTCTCACAAGATTATCAAGGAGAGGTTTGCCCATTTCTTTTTTAGGGTCTTCTCTTGGAGGAGAGTCTGTGAGGGACTATATATTGCAGTATTGCAATCCATATACTAGACCTTGTAAGGATAGGAAAATAAAAATCTGCAATGTTCTTGAATTGCCATTGAGGACCATCCTATTCACTATCATAAAGCTTGCTAGTACTGCTACACTACACATACCAAACAGATCTTACATGCAATATGCACTAGAGCACTTGGAGCCAAAAAATTTCAACTGGGCTAAATTTTTCCTCTCTCAGATGAAAGAACAGCTGACCAATGCAAAGGGAGGAAGGAATAAAAATTTCAAATATGGATTGATCTTGATTTCTTTTGCCTTAGAGTGGATTCCATTGATGCAGCTCCATCATGTGACACTAGGTATATCTGGCCCTCAAGATCCAATGATGCAAATGTGGGTAGAATTTATGGCTAGACATGATGGTCAATCGATCATCATGTTCTTGACTGCATTCTTCGCCTGGTTTAGGTGAAATATGGTCACCATTGATTATTATGCATATGCGGGCGTTGACTTCTGAGGAGATCCAGATTTTTCTTTACCAGGCGGTGCTCAATGGGGTGCAATTGGTAAGAATTTTTTTACCATGTTATTTTTATTTTCTTAAGGTTTATACATGTTTTGGTATTTTTATTTTCCCAAGACTAAACTAAAGTTTTGATATATGCAGATGTAGGTCGAGTTCGACCAGTGGGACAACCAGAGTAGGGAGCAGACAAACCAACAGAGAGGGATGTCTGGAGAGCAGTCCTTCAGGATTTGGATATGGCTGAGACTCTTGTTGAGCTATAGCAGCACATATAGGGGTTAACTTTCGAGATTTCGGATTTCTGGATTGAAGAGTTACCCATGATACTGCAATGCCATACTATTGGCATTCCTAACCATTGGATGCAGTTATTGCTTAGGATAGCTAGATCAGTAGCATGTTATCATCACTAGTTTACTTTTGACATTTTGCATACATTTTGAGGTTAGATGAAAATGTGTCTTAGGACAGATTTTGTAAAAACCTATAATTATATATCTATTTTTTTAAGTGTTTTCCTATTTTTATTGCGCAATCATATTCAATTATGTGATGTGAATTGAAAATATGTCTTTACATGTGTTTCAAATGTTTGTTTATAACATAATTTTCTAAGGAATTGGTTAATGTGTTCAATTTTATGGAAATGTGTTGATATTGAATGAAATAAAAATGTCTCTCCAAAAGTTGAACTCTTAGGAACATACAATGCAATATTAGATTTCTAACAGTATAAACACTTCTAAGTTGCAGTACCACAAGTTGTTAGTCTAACCTAATGATGATGCAGTTAAGTAACCAAATGAAATGGCATTAGAGAGAAGTTCGATCAATGTGCTATGCTCAGTGATATTTTTTGTAGATCAACTGGAAAAATCCCTTGAAAACTCACTAACTCTTTGTTCAGACTAAAAATGGCCCACGCTACAGAGGATATATTTTGCGTACTACGACTAGCATCATCAGCATATCCAATGAATGGTTCCAAAGATTCATACATCTGCGATGAAATGTAAAGCGGATTACTAACTTCAAGAAAACTCTAGAAAAAAAGCTAAGACAATAAATGAAAATCAACCGCATATATACAATATAATACAATAGTTCATTATGATCATGTTTAAGAATAGTAACGTTTGAGATACAACCATTTCGGGGTTGCGCCATTAGAATTCCATCATAATCTACCAACTCGTAGGCACCCTTATCAAGAACTCTTTTGACAATATAGGGGACATTCCATAACAACTCAAATTTCCTTGTACCTATTACATCAGCTTCCTTATCATAAAGAAGGACTAGGTCACCCTCTAAGAAGATGTGAGGCTGGAAATGCTTGTCATATTGCACCTTTATACGTCACTTATGTGCTTCGTTGGCCAATGCGGCTTCATGACACGTTTCATCAAGATGGATGAGGTTAAAAATATGCGCTTCTTCAGAAGAGGTGTCATGTAACAAGTCGATTACGAGTTTTAATGAAGGTATTTCACATTGGATAGGAAAGATAGCTTCTAGACCATACACCAATTGAAGGGGGTAAATCCGGTCAAGTTTATCATCGAGGTTCGATACGCCCACAAATCTGAGTACAACATCAAATATCTAGCATGCATGAAAAATTATGACCGCGAGGATGCAGTCACGAAATATGGTAGGCCAAAATTAACCAGCGTGTAGTATCTTTTGCGCAATAGTGTATCTAGACAAGTGTCCACCACAAGCCCCAACATGACAATCATTTAAAACCTTCTCGACCTCCTCATGAGTGAGGCACCTTCTTAAAATCGTATCGACACTACGATGATAAAGTGTATCACTGAAAATCAGATAATATATAATATCCCAAATGGGATATTTTTCCGATTTTACCCAAATATTACTAATCCATCATTTTACTATAAAACTACTGAATCAATTAACATAAGATTGCCATGTAAAAATAAGACACATAAAATACTGCAGTCCATTAACACATCAAATAGGAATAATCTCATATTTTATTATAAATAATAATGAGGTTACATATAGATCTGACCCAAAAGAGTTGAGATGGAGAACTACCCATCAATAGAAATTGTTGCACTACGCTGGCCTCCAAAACTGAACTGTTGCCTCTCCCTCCGGCAACCGTTGTCACTAACCCACTGAAGATAATGAAGCACAAGTTGAATATCTGAATGATCCTCGCACCGATCCCTGAAGCTCTATGAAACTTTTGAATGAAGCCTCCTCAAGAGAGTTGGGTTTTCTTCCAACTCACACAAATCACCCGAGGTTTTCCGTCCTGGGGCTACAGCTAAAGTATAGAACCACATCTCAAATATCTCACATAAGAAAATGATATGATCCAAAGATATCTCTCAATGGCCTCCTCCCTTTCTTTTATAGATCTCTTGGAGCCTTCTAGAGTCTTATTTTATTATTATTTTATTCATGGAGAACTTTTCCCTCTTATTAAAATATTCCTTTTTTAATGCAGAAAAGAGTAAATCGGCTACCACATCTCCTCCAGTCACTGAAACTCGTGTCCAATCATCCCATCATGGATGTATCCTCATCCCGATTCTAATGAGCTATTACACTTAGGTGTTATATCATGTATTCCTCCCGGAATGCCACCTTGAGTGTAATTAGCTGAGTTAAGCCCATAAATAACTCAAATTTCTGAAAGTTGTCAGAATGCACCGGAATGAAAGCCAAACTACTCGGATGACAAAATATATAAAGTGGATGCCACCCAAACGCATAGAAACTCCTCAAAACTTCTCCAAAAAGCCTTTGGGCCCACTGATGACACCAACCTGTACCTATGACCAGTCTGCTCCTAACTCTGGAAGTCCATCCTAGCCCTGTCATAGGTGACACCAAAAAAGGGAATATTACAGACCTTCTGCCCCAATATTTCTTGCCCTCAAGTAATCCATATACGTGGGCCACTCTATTGGCCCACCATAACTGAGACCCAATGCCTGGATCCCATGCAAACCCCCTGGTGCTACTATGTTCCTCTGTCAAGCCACTCGGAATAGATCCCTCAATGTGGGGATCCCAAATTGACCTCTCTCTGTACCTGTCATCAAACAATCCATCTGGATCCCAACACCACCATGGCAAATCATCGCCCAAGTCCCACAACTCAAATTTCTCATTACCTCTCGCTATAACTGATGCTCTAAGAGGTGAATACCACGACTCCTGTTGTGTTTTAGTTATAGCTGTGTGAGATGCCAAACTAACAATGTACCAACTCATCACCTCTCTCCAATCCAACCATTGACTCAATATAGTGTTGATCCTAAAGAAATATCGATCTGTGCCCCACTGCCAACTGGAATCTGTATCATCTGCCATGTCTAAGAGCCCCTGATCCACTGTGCTCCCTACGAAGAAAATCATACCATCAAGAGGGTACCATCTCATGATATTCCGCCAATCTATCTGAGAAGGAGAATCTAATGTAGCTTCAACTGCATACAGAACATGCCTAGAGAGTTGTTGCTAGCTCATAATCAACTCACATTGCTCTGTCCCATCTTCTAATGAGATATTCCTACAAAAGAAAGCCCCTCTGTCTATAATGGGCCAAAGTGGGCAAGACATGCATCAAGCCCCATTGATGTACTCCTGGAGAGTGCTACACCCTGAATGTACTTCCTCTCTACTGACTGCATGTGCATATAAATGTACCTCATCAATGTGTCGGCCCAACGATGGATGCTCCACCATCTCTAGCAGCTCATCCCTTTCCTAATTAGGAATTTCAAGATCCTGCTGTATAGTAGCCTCATGTAGGACTATCCCATCAACCTCTGACATCTCCAAAGGACATGGATCTGCAACTAATGTCACCGTACTCGATGTCTATGCATCTGACTGCTCCGCCTCAATATTTGACCCCATTGTTATCCACATATCCATCATAGACTCAATGTCAGCCTCCATATGGATTTCACTCAAAGGACTATCATGCATTATGTGAATAACACCATCCTCTACTAACTTGGGCTCCATCATATGCTACTCTGGCTGAATAGTCACAAGTGACTCATCACCAAGAGTATCTCCCATAAAGTCCCCTGACTGCTCACCCTGCACACTGGAATTCAGCTCCAGCCCACTGCATCAGCTCCGCATGACTTCTCTCACTCCCCAGAAGGATCCTCAACTGATCCCATGGAATCTTCTAAAGAAGAGTCCTCATCCTGGCATACAGAAGGAATTCCCTTCTGTTTTGCCTCCGCTGCATCACTCAAGCATGAGTGATTAGGCCCCCAAGGTTCTTTGCAAATGAAGCAAAGTCCCTTCCTCCTCAACTCATTACTAATGCCTGATCCACCGAACTATAGCAACTCCTCCCTTGTCAAATGTCTCCTGAATAGCCAAATATTATGCTTAACCAACCCTTGGGCTAGCTCATAAGCAGTAGGTGAGACCAAATTCTCTCTCCTCCAAATGCTGAACAACTTGGTCTGCAACTCTTGGCCAATGGTCTCACGGTCTCTCATACATGATGAGAGAATGGACTGCATGTGTGCTATGACAGTGTCAGGATGATGTATCCTAATGCTGAAGAAGAATTGGAACATCTGCAGAATCAAGTCATCACATTCAAGGTCAAACATGATGACATACATCTTGAATGTTTCCATACTCCCTAAAATATCAAGCTTCTTCCCAAAGGTAGAGCCTCTATTGTCCAAAACCTGGAAGGTCTTTACTATCAATCTCAAAATCCTCCTCATAACATCATCATTGCATGGAGCTATAGATGCGGTCAAATTCATGATTTTATTGAGGCATGATGAAACTAGAAGTTTGACCCCTTCATAAGGTTCCTCCAAGAATTTGGGTTGTATAAGAGCAAGCATAGCAGGTTTTAGAGCCCAAATTAGTTTCTTTCCTTCTTCTTGGCTTATTTTGGATGGAATTTCATTAAGCTCATCTATTTTGGACAGAACTCTCCATGTCATCTTCATGTGTTTAAAATATATCCCAAGTGAAAAAATTCTGTGACCAATCCCCAATTCTTTCGGCAAATATTATGGCTATCCTTTTTGAAGGATGGCACAAATCCCTCTTAAAAGAGGTATGTTGTTTTGCTTAGTTTTTTGGTCTTCTGATGCCTCGTTGTTCAAGGAACCAAATTTTATTCTCATCAAGTTATTTTGGAATCCCTCCATGGTTCAACCAATGATGTGGTCACTGTTTTTCTAAGCTTCTAAAGTGATGTAGGTGTAGTTTTTAGTGATAGACCAGAAATTTTGATAGTACATAATATTCATAAAATGCCATGTATAGCTAACATAAATTACAAAAATATGGAAGCTACCATAATACATCTGATAAAGAATAATGCATCATAATTTCCTCAAAGGATGTTGTGAAACCAGCTCCAAAAATAGAAGAAAAGAGATATCAATGCCTTAGAAATAAGCCACTTCGAGGGGGCAACCTACAATACATTACATTAATGAATAATTCTTGGATGATACAAATTACAAAACCTCCTTTCTATATATAGGAGTCCATGGGGCCATAATGTAATCCTAGTGGGGCCATAATGTAATTCTAGCCGACCTAACAACAATAATTTAAGGGCACAATCATAACAATATGGGGGTTATAGGGGTACAATAATAACAATAACAATAAAGTTTACTATGTAAAAAATAAAAGGACTGCCTAATAGTAATATAGGGACCTGTTGTACCCTCTCCTTCAAAAAAGTGTTGTCCTCAACACTTGAGTAGCTCCGGGTGCTTCTGTATAAAATTCTCATCCTCCCATGTAGAATCTTCGGTGGGTAAGTTCTTCCACTTGATGAGATACTCTGAAATTGATCGATTCCGTAGTTGTCGAGTTCTTTTTTCTATGACTGCTTCAGGTTCCAATATGATCTTCCCTTCCCCATCAAGTTCTGGCAATACTGTTTGAACTGGAATATTTTCACCTATAACCTTCTTTAAGCATGAAAGATGGAAAACTGGATGTACTCGCGAAGAAGCAGGAAGCTCCAATTTGTATGCCATAGTACCAATCTTTTGCAACACCTTGTAAGGACCATAGTACTTTGGCGATAATTTATTATCCTTCTTAGCTTGCTTGAGGGACATTTGTTTATATGGTTGTAGCAGTAAAAATACCCAATCTCCTACATCAAAACTTCTCTCGCTGCGATGTTGATCTGCCTGTTGTTTCATTCGATTTTGTGCCAAATTCAGGTTATCCTTTAAGAGTTGGAGAACTTCTTGCTGATGCTCGATGTGATCTTCCACTGCTTGAACCTTAGATTTTTCTCTTAAAGATGATGTGATGGATGGTGGATGATATCCATAAAGTGCCATAAATGGGGTCATTTTTGCTGCAGTATGGAAGGAAGTGTTATACCACCATTCATCGAGAGGTAACCACTTGACCCATTGTGTTTGTTTATCAGATACAAAAAAACGAAGATATCCTTCTAAACATTTATTTACTATCTCAGTTTGACCATCAGATTGAGGATGATAAGATGAGCTATGAGCTAATTGAGTACCCAAACAAGAAAATAACTCCGTCCAAAAATTTCCGGTAAAAATGGGATCTCTGTCGCTCACAATAACCCTTGGGCTTCCATGTAGCTTTTGAATTCTATCCATAAATGTAGTAGCAACTGTACTTGCTTTAAATGGATGATATAATGCACAAAAGTGTGCATACTTGGTAAGTCTATCAGCTACCACCATGATGACACTCTTTCCTTCGGACTTAGGTAAACCTGTGATAAAATCCATTGAAATATCCTCCCAACATTGACTTGGAATGGATAAAGGTTGTAGAAGTCCTGGGGTCTTCATTGTCTTCATTGTCTCAAGGTTGTAGAAGTCTTGGGGTCTCAACTTTATTCTGCTAGCAAACCAAACATTCCGCCACAAATTTTTGAATATCAGATTTAAGGCCATCCAAAAAAAATTCTTTCTTCACCCCGTGGTAAGTTTTTAAAAATATTGAGTGTCCTCCTAAAGGAGAAGTGTGCAATTCCAAAAGAATCTTTTGTTTTAGTTGGGAATTCTTACAAAGATATAAGCGATCTTTGTACCATAAAGAATCATTTTTCCAACTAAATGTATCAGATGTACTAGGGTCTTGCTGCAACTTTTGAATGAGTGTCCATACTTCTTTGTCCTTCTTCCATTCATCTCTTACTTTGGTTATCCAATCTAGCTGGATAATAGAAATGGCACAAAGCAATGCTTCCACCTCTTCATTCTTTCTTGAGAGTGCATCTGCAACAACATTAAGCTTCCCTTTTTTTATATTATTTCAAAGTCATAACCCAACATCTTTGTGACCCATTTTTGCTGCTCTTCTGAAGATAGTCTTTGTTCCAAAAAGTGTTTAAGACTATCATGATCATTTTTTACCTTGAAGTGTCTTCCCATTAGGTAAGTTCGCCATTTCTTTAGTGCATGTAGTATTGCTAACATTTACTTCTCATAAATAGGTTTCTGTAAATACTTTCCTTTGATTGGACGACTTTCAAAAGCAATGGGTCTTCCTTCCTACATTAAAACAACACAAATTTCATTTCCTGAGGCATCACATTCCACAATAAAGTTTTTTGTGAAGTCTGTCGTAGCTAAGACCAGTGCTAGGCACATTTCCTCTTTAAGATGTTCAAAGGCCTTAGTTTCTTCAGGATTCCACGAAAATACATATTTCTTCAATAATGTTGTTATAGGTGCTGCTATTCTCCCATAATACTTAACAAACTTGCGATAATACCCTATTAACCCGATAAATCCTCGTAACTGCTTTATGGTTGTGGGGACTTTCCATTCCTTAATGGCTTTAATTTTGTTAGGGTCTACTTTAACACCCTCGTGGGATACAATATGACCCAGATATTCCACCTCTTGTACTACAAAGAAATATTTGGATGTTTTTTCATATAATGTTTTCTCCTGCAATAGTTTGAGCACCCTCTCAACATGTTCAACATGATCCTTCCAAGACCTGCTGTAGACTAGTATATCATCAAAAAATACTAGCATAAATTTTCTAAGGGTTTGAAAATGGAATTCATGAACCCTTGAAATGTAGAAGGTGCATTGGTAAGGCCAAAAGGCATGACCAAAAATTCATAATGACCCTCATGAGTTCGAAATAGCTATTTTTGGAATATCTTCAGTCTTCATTCTAATTTGATGATATCTTGAACGAAGATCCAACTTGGTAAAATAAATTGCTCCATGTAATTCATCAATCACGGGAATTGGAAATTTATCTTTAATGGTGAGCTTATTGAGCTCCCTATAATCTGGACACATGCGCCATGATCCATCCTTCTTGTGTACGAATACTCCAGGAGCAGAGAAAGAACTTTGACTAGGTTGAATTATACCCACCTCCAACATTTCTGCAGTCATACGTTCAATTTCGCTCTTTTGGACATAAGGATATCAATAAGGCCTGATTTTTGGAGGAACACTTCCTGGAATCAAATGAATAGCATGATCATGATCACGAATAGGTGGGAGTCAATTTGGGAGTTTCAAACACCTTGGAATGATTGTCCAAGACTTGTTGGAGATCTGCAGAAATAGATGATTTTGATGTTGGAACTTCTAGTGAGCATAATTGTGCAATTACGCCTCGTTGTTCTTTCTTTAAATATTTTTCATGACATTAGAGCTTATTATATTTCTTGCTTCCCTGCAGTACCCCGTAATTCAACTTCCTTTCCTTCTAAAAAAAATTTCAAGAAAAGTTCTTGAAAATTAAAAGCTACCGTCCCCAGAGATTGTAACCATTGCACTCCTAATACAACATCAACACCTCCCATTGGAATGGAAAGAATTGGACTATTCAATACATATTCCCCCATGGTTAGCTTGATATTATGGCATTTTCCAGAGAAATTTATAATTCCTCCATTTGCAACCATCACTTGACATTCTGGTGTTGGGTATAGGAAACAATTCAGTTCCTTGGCTACCTTACAATGAATAAAATTATGTGCATCAGATTGGAGTGTCGTAAAAAGTGGTCACAAGTACATGTATTTTATTTTCTTTTCTATCAATTTTAGATCTAAAAGACGAAACCATGACACTTGGAAAGTCGTACAAGTTTGCTCTA
Source organism: Pinus albicaulis (assembly GCA_034641835.2). Lineage (NCBI taxonomy): Eukaryota > Viridiplantae > Streptophyta > Pinopsida > Pinales > Pinaceae > Pinus > Pinus albicaulis. The sequence goes on along the minus strand of CM076584.1, from coordinate 595,310,388 downwards.
CTAAACCAGTCCATAATTAGGTCATTGTGGGAGATTGGGCATAACTTTTCCTTGGAGAATCCAAATCAAGCCAGACCTGTGGAATTCAAAAGATAATTCATAAGGCTATCTCAGTGCCCAATTTAAGATATTTAAGAGTCTCAATCACAAAGATAATCCAATTTCAATATCGAGCTCCTCAAAGCAAGAAAAATGTGTGTAATTTTTTTTTTACGAATTGCATAAGTCTTGTTTGAAGAATCAATTTGAATTGATTCCAAGGGCATATTGTAGAATATATATTAGTATTGGGTTAAAAAAAATTCCCCATAAAAATAATTCAACACCCATTAAGCCTTCAAAAGGCTCTACTATGACTCATGAAGATGAGGAATTGCAACATGATCTGTTGAAATTACAAGAGCAAGTGCACCAAATTTCGCTCTCGCAAAGAGCAACAAAAAATGAAATGGATGTTTTGAAGAAAGGCATGGAAGCGAAGATGGATGGTTTGAAGAAAGGCGTGGAATCTAAGATATATGGCATGGAATCTAAGATGGATGACATGGAAGCTAAGATCGATGAAAAAATGAAAGACAACATGGAAAACATGAAGAATGATCTAAAAGAAGACATGGAAGGTTTGACAAAGTTTATTCAAGAAATTTTTCCTAATGGTGAAAAGATAGTAGAGGAAACTCATGATGAGAACAAAATAAATGCTAATCGTGACTTCATAAACTCTAATGTTTGCGGGGAGAACCACCATATTCAAAAATGGATATGAGGAAGTTTGATGGAAAGGATCCTGTAACATGGATACTATATATGGAGCAATATTTTGATCTCCATAATGTGAAAAACACACAAAAGGTACACATTGCAATTTTACATTTAGAATGAAATACATTTGTATGGTATTGATGGCTTTTCTCTCGTAAAAATTTTTTCACTTAGTCAATTTTTATGGAGGAAATGATAGCACATTATGAGGATACAAAGAGAAACACCTTCTTTAGCCAATTGATAAATCTCAAAAAAAAGGGCTTAGTGGGGAGCACATTGAGGACTTACAAAAATTGAATATAAGGGTAACTGATATTTCAGAGGAACACAGGATTGATCTCTTCATAGGTACTTTAAAGGATAACATCCAACATGAAGTTTGTGTTTTGGAACCTGATTCATTGGAAAAGACATTCAGGTTGGCAAGAAAAATTGAATGTAAAATTATAGCGACAAGGAAGCCTACCACTCACTTCTATAAAGAAGGAAGTGTTGCTACACCTAGATTTTCACAACCTATAAGGTTGACACCACAACAATTGGAAGAGAAAAGAGCAAAAGGGCTTTGCTATAGTTGTGATAGAAAATACACTAAAGTTCATAAGTGTGGTGAGAAGAAATTATTTTACATAGATTGTGAAGAGAAAGAAGAAAATGAACAAGAAGAGGATAGACACCAGGAACCAACCCTAGAAGAGGAAGAAATGAGTCCAACCATATCGTTTAATTCATTGACAGAAATTACCACTCCTCAAACTCTCAAGATAGAAGGACATATCAAGAAGAAAAAGGTAATAGTGTTGATTGATTTAGGTAGCACCCCCAGAGAGAGTTATGAAGATTTTCCCATGATCACCTCTTTGAGATGAAATTCAGGAGCCTGAAAAAGCACTACCTTCCACAGATCATATCTCCGAAAATATTGCGAACCAAGCTCTGAAATTTTTTGAAGAGTTTCTACAGGATTTCAGATTTGTGCCCTAAACATTTCAGATTCTGAACCTTCGTAGAAGCAAAGTTATAGCGCAAATTCCATGATGACCTGTTTATATTAAATTGAGGAGCCTGCAAAAAGACCTAACTTCCATAGATCATATCTCCAACAACATTTCGAACCAAGCTTTGAAATTTTTTGACCATGTTCCTCAGGGTTTTTTCTTCGCACCCTAAAAATTTTAACCTGCAAAGATTGTCTTCTTATTATAAAGCGAAAATGCCAGAAATAAACCTATTTGGAGCAGCGAAACCCTAGAATCCAAAGCTATGATACCAAATGTTGTGAAACCAGCTCCAAAAATAGAAGAAGAAATATAACGCCTTAGAAACCATTGTTCCGAGGGGGCAACCTCCAATACATTACATTAATGAACAATTCTTGGATGATTCAAATTACAAAACCTCCTTTCTATATATAAGGGTCCATGGGGCCATAATGTAATCCTAGTGGGGCCACAATGTAATCCTAGCCGACCTAACAATAATAATTTAAGGGCACAATAATAACAATATGGGGGTTACAGGGGTACGATAATAACAATAAGGGGGTTACACTAACAACAATAAGGGTCTATACTAGTAATATAGAGACCTAACAAAGGACTTCCCATAATTGTTTGAAATTTATGAATTTTTGGATATTCACTAACTGGTTATTTCTGGAACTTCATGATTTTTCTGGTTGTAATTTTAAGCATGGCAAAGAACAAAAATTGAGTTATGAAAGGCTGAAAATTTACGTGCTTAGAAATGCTGGAGCTGAAACTGCCGATCTGATGTTGTCTTATTTTTGTCTTGAGTGGAAATCTACAATACACTGGTTGTGTATGTTGTATATATGGCATGCCACAAGATATGCGGATGAAAGCTCTAGGGTATCCTTCATTGGTTAATAGTAATTTTTGTTCCCTTTGTTCATAAAGCAACTCATCCTCTAGGAGAAAATTTTATCACAGAGGTGTGAAAACTCTTCCAGCCACAAAGGTAACACGACCTCTGAGCTTGAATCAGCCAATTAAACCCTTCAATTCGTCCCCTTAGTATAATATGCCCACTTTAGCTATTTACAGAATTATCATGAATTTCTCTCAGCCTGGAAATGGTAGCGGATTAGAGTCCATCACGATGAACCCTCGACCCTTTTGACAATGTTTGACGACCGTGTCAAATAACTCCACTTTGAATAAATTATCCACGCAAAGAAACACTTGGGCCAAATACTATCATCTTTCAAACCCCAAATTTAGTATTTTATAACAAAAAATTGTCCCTTGTAATATTCTGATACCACTGCAAAGCTTTGCCTTTGAGAATTTATGCCAATCGCACACAGTCTATGAGCACTGTTAATAAAAAACTACAGGAATGTGGCCCTCCTACAATGTAATAAACTGAACTGGCAGAGGGAACTCATTGATATTATCAATTCGGCCTTCGGGAATATGTTCATTTGTGAATTGGTACATTTCTCTCACTCTAATCAAAATGTCATGGAATTTTTCGAAATGGCGACTCAATGCAACTTCATTTTGGAAAAAAGAATGCAGCTCCCTGCTTCTGCCATGCAACACGCTCACACTCAGCAAAGGAATGGCTCACCCATTTTACATAAATGTATTCTTCATGCCAAAAAATGAAATTCATCCTTGTGCATAGTTTGTTTATAGATTTAGCCACTGAAATTTTAAATCAAATCTTCACCCTAAAAATCCATGTCAAATATTTTGGCCCCACTAAATATTTTATTCCCAAATAATTCGGCTCACGGCTTTACCAATAAATTCAATCTCTTAATGTCTACAATAAGAATTGGAAACGACCCTTCAGGGGGTTCAATAGAGGGTTTTTGAGCACGGTACCCCTTCAACTCAATTCTACTTAGCCATGAAGACTGACGTGGCTTACCTCTGTTAGCTCAAAGGTGGTTCGCGATAATGGATTTTGGCTTTGAATAATTTTGTGGTTCCTTTTTACGATTTTTTTTCTTTTCATTTCCCAAACAAGAATTCGGCCCCTAAAATAAACCGACTCTTTCACCCTGATGGCTTGCACATGGAGCCTTTTCTGAAAGAAAAAAATCATATTTTCCCATGTATAGCCGGCTTGACTGCCACTAGCTCGGGCGATGATCACAAGAGTATATTTAGCTTGGAATTGATTTTGACGACCCCACTTCAATTTGATGGTCTTTATAATTTGAATTTGAAATTTTTCGGATGATTGTTAAGCAATGAGAAAATTCATAGAAAATTTTTCTAGTATTTTTTAACAGAGACTTTTTAGAATAGTTAACGCATTTTTCTCCACAAAAACGAATAATTTGATCCAGAAATAATTTCCTTTCAAAATCTCCAAAATCCTTGAACAATCTACATCTGGAAAACTGAAAAACCCGCTGGTTGAGCCAAGACCAAGGCTCTGATACCACAGCAATATCCCAAATGGGATATTTTTTTATTTTACCCAAATATTACTAATCCGTCCTTTTACCATAAAACTACTAAATCAATTAACATAAGATTACCAAGTAAAAATAAGACACTTAAAATACTGCAGTCCATTAAGACATCAAATAGGAAGAATCTTAGCTTTTATTATAAATAATAACGGGGTTACATATAGATCTGATCCAAAAAAGCTGAGATGGAGAACTGGCCATCAATAGAAACTGTTGCACTATGCTAGCCTCCAAAACTGAACTGTTCCCTCTCCCTCCGGCAAACATTGTCACTGAACCACTAAAGATAATGGAGCACAAGTTGAAGATATGAACGATCCTCACACCAATCCCTGAAGCTTTGCAAAAATTCTGAATGAATCCTCCTCAATAGAGTTGGGTATTCATCCAACTCACACAAATCACCCCAGGTTTTCCATCCTGGGGCTACGACTGAAGTAGAGAACCGCATCTCAAACATCTCACACAAGAAAATGATATGATCCAAATATATTTCTCAATGGCCTACACCATTTATTTTGTTTATCTCTTGGATCCTTCTATATTCTTATTTTATTATTATTTTATTCATGGAGCACTTTTCCCTCTTATTAAAATATTCCTTTATTAATGCAGAAAAGAGTAAATCGGCTACCATGTCTCCTCTGGTCACTGAAACTCATGTCCAACCATCCCATCATGGAGGTATCCTTGTCCCAATTCCAATGAGTTATTAAACTTAGGTGTTATGTGATGTATTCCTCCCGGAATGCCACCTTGAGTGTAATTAGCTGAGTTAAGCCCATAAATAACTCAAATTTCCAAAAGTTGTCGGAATGCACTGGAACAAAAACCAAACTACTCAGATGACGGAATATATCAAGTGAATGCCACCCGATCTTATAGAAACTCCTAAAAACTCCTCCAAAAATCCCCTGGGCCCACTGATGAAACCAACCTGTACCTATGATTGGTCTGCTCCTAACTCTGGAATTCCATTCTAGCCTTGTCATAGGCGACACCAAAAAAGGGAATATTACATAATATTTGTCTTGGTATCTAATATGTCATTGTTCCAAGCGAGAGGTATCAGGCTGAAAAGTCTGGGTCTGGAGATAAATTATAAAATTCCCATACCAAGGATCATATGATCCGATAAAAAACAGAGACTCATCATGAATTGATGGTTCCAATGTAGTAGTAGTGCTATTAGAGGGAAGGTCACAAAGAATCTTAGCCAAAACTAAAGACTTATTTGAATTGGATTTGATGAATTCCAAATCAAACTCTTGCAAAATGACAATCCATTGTGAATACTTACCCCCCAGCAATTGACGTGATAAAATGTAAGTCATGGGGTTGCAATCCGAAATGAAAATGGTCTTTCGGAATAGGATATAATGGCGAAATATTTGGGCAGCTTGAATGGCCACTAAGGTGAGATTTTCGACGTATGAATACTTCACTTCCGTATCATTGAGATTATGACTCAAATAATATATCAGATGTTCTATCCCATCTTCTTCTTGGACCAATACCATATAAATGGTCATATCAACCGCGACAATATATAAGAAATAATCACTCTGCTAATTGGGGTGATACATTAATAACGCCCATACAAGCGTATCCTTAACAACATCAAAAGAATCTTGTGCAACCTTATCCCAATGGAAGGGAATCCCCTTTTTCAAGAGTCGATTAAATCCTTTAGACATTTCGACATAGTTGGGTATGAAGCTCCTTCGGATGTTAACCCTTGCCTGAAGTTTCTGTAATAGAAGCAAATTTGATGGCATAGGCATAGGAAAATCAAGAATGGCCTGGACCTTCAATGGGCTGGTTTAAATTCCTTCTTTTGAGATGATGAATCCTAGAAAACGACCAGAACCAACATAAAAAAAACATTTATGTGGATTGTGGCGTATTTTGCAGTGTCGGCAGCATAGAAAGATAGTTCTCAAAAATATTGGGTGATCAGTCTGGTTTCATGAATGCGCGGATAAATCATATAGATAGGGTTGAACAATGTTCTTGATCTCATTGAAAGCATAATCCATTGCTCTCTGAAAAGTTTCCCCAACGTTATTTAAACCAAATGGGCATTTCCGATAAGTGAATGTGCCCAGGGACAGATGAATTTTTTCTTATATTGGTCCTCTAGGTGGATATTGATTTGATTGTAGCCAAAAAATCCATCCATGAATGAAAATATTACACATCCACCACAATCGTCAATAATCTAGTTGATAAAGGGAGTAGGATAGTTGTCTTTTGGACAAGCAAGATTGACATCCCTATAATTGACACACACTCTAATTGTCCCTTGTTTCTTCATAATAAGAAAAATGTTGGAAACCCAATCAATTAGCAGAACAGGGTAAATGAAACCAACAAGAAAAAAATTTTCAACTTCTGCTTTAATGGCAGCAACCTTCTTTGGATGAACATGACAAAGGCGTTGACATACCAGTTTGACATCAAGATACATGTTAATGGTGTGTTCAACAATACTGGTATCTATGTATAGCATTTCCTCGTAAGACCAATAAAATACATCATGAAATTCATGAAAGAGAGAGCGATATGTTTCGAGTTCTGATGGAGAACAAGACACGCCGACATGAATGTTTTCTACAGCGTCGGGTTTGGTAAAAATATCGATAGAAATGGTTTATTCAATATTTGATAATTTTTTCTTAGATTCGATTGCATTAATGGGAAAAGAATTCGAAAATAAATTTTTGATCGATGGGTGATAGAGTTCAATAATTTTATCTTCTCCGTAATCCTGAAGATGGGAACGATGATGATGATCTTCCCATATTTTTCCTTTTGGCATCATGGATTCCAAAATATTTTCATCTGTCAAGAAAATGGATGAAAATGGATCAGATGGAGTACCAAAATCTAATGAACGATAAAAATAAACAATTGACAATGATGATTTCAGATTCACCACCCAAGCCTTGTAGATTGATTTCTATGCCAACTCAATTGGGTTGGGCGGGAGAAAGTCATCCAATGTAACAACTTCAAAATCACATGTAATCTTCCTTAAGCTAGATGGAGTGGAATATATCATGCAGTAGGTCTCTATGTTTGCAATTTCTATCGACGTTGCAGGTGGCGGTAATGCACAGGTTCCCATGAATGACGAAACCTTTAACAATCCTACACCAATGTTCTTAAGTGCTAGTTGGGGTATGTGAACTAACGTAACGCTTCCAGTTACCTAGGAACTAGAGGCAAAGAAGGATAGTTGACTGATGATTATGATAACACCTTTATGTGGAAATGTGATCATTCTAAAATATGTGGAAACGATCGGAGTCATAGCATATACCCATGGAATTTTGAATAAAATGTTGTAATAAAGGGGTCTGTCAATGACCTCAACTTCAACATTTAATATTTCCCCCCCTAGTTCAACATGTAGTTTATTAATGATACTGCAAGCTGTATATGTACATCTGTCGAAAGCTTTCAACTTCGTAGGCAATTTAGATAGGTGCAGCGAGCCAAGTGACGTCCAAAAGTTTAGAGACATAATGCATGTAGATTATCCCTCATCAATAATAGTACGATGAAGGAGGTGATTGAGAACATTTAATTGTATGGAGAATGCTAATTTTGCTAGTAATTGCAGCACATAGCCCGTATGATTAAAGACTACAAGATTGGATTTTTTCGGATATATTCCAAAAATTGTTAACAACAAAGCCTACTTCTGGGAGGGAAAATTTTGAAGGACCTCAAGCGTCGACATAGCTAAAGGGGATTGAGCCAAATATTCAGCTATATTATAATTTTGAGCAGTTTGGGCTCAAGGATTAAATGCATATTTATGAATACTCCCTATGGTGGCTTTATTGTTAATTCAGGAATAGCAGTTGGCGGTATCGATTCCGTAGACAGATTTGTGGTGGAGGTAGTAGGTTGATCAGTAGCCTTACTACCATAATATTTATTACGCGTTGACAACAAAACATCATTTGATGCCTTCATAACATAATGCATAAGCACTTGGGAACTAGAAGCTAGATCTATAGCAACCAAATTTGTATCTATATTCAGAAATTGATCTGTCAATACAACGGATGCATGCGAGGTCTTAATCAATTTTGAGACTTCAGCGTGGTGAGGAAAATATCGAAAAAATTTCTCCTCATTACATATCATGCAAGGGTAACAAGGTTTCCGATTGCCAGTTTTTTTATCAGATGATCTTTCTCGCGGGGTAGAAGTTTTCTTTTTCTTTGATTTCTCCTTTTTCTTACTTATGGGTTGCTTGTCATTTTTTCCTTTTTCAGATGACATGGCATGAATTTCAGAAGAAGGTGCAGGATCATATGCATTATAGTGATGAGTTCTTGCAATACCGATCTTACTTTCATGATCATGAGAGTCCTTAGATGGAGGAGGAATAATAAAATTAGATTGCGGTGCATTGGGAATTTTCTCGTAGAGCGTGCCAGACTGAGTATAAATAAAATATAAGTATTGGTCACAAGAAATGACTTTCTCTTCAGTAATGATGCCACCCTTAGCTACATCCTCAATTATAGATGGTAACAAAGACTTGATAAACCACTCGGCAAGGAGCTGATCGGGAACAAATGACTTAACCATTCTACAACAACGACGCCACTCATGAATATGATCAGAAATGTGAGTAGCATTAGTATGTTTAAAATTAGTCAAGAGTTTCATTCTAGTTTCATATCGTATGCGTAACTGGAAGTGGGTCAAAAAGATAGTAGCTAGGGCAGTGAAATTATCAAATGAAGCTCTTGGTAACTCAATGTGCCGGACCAGTGAGCGTACACTGAAAATGACATAGTCGAACGGAGCCATCATTTAGGGAGTTAGATGAACACCACAAATGATAAGTCATAATATGTGTCGAAGGGTCTTCCCCAAGGTTTCCAGTGAACTTAGGAATATCCGAGGGTAATTTATGAGGTATCACCGACCACCAAGGAGCATAATTGATTGGATCATTGGTAAGTCACTTTAAATCTGGTACCTCTAAGGTTTCAACATAGGGAAACTGTCAATTTAAGTCGGGTTGAGCATAGCCAGGGTATGATGGAATTTCTTAGGCAACAGGCCTTTGAGCACCAGCATAATAAATTTGTTGCTGGTAACCCAGATAGGGGTTGTTTTGATTAGAAAATTCTTGAGTATTTTGTTGACCAAAACCTAGGCATGCTACTTGTTGAAATGATGGTTGTTGCATTTGTGCTTATGGATGCCAAGGGGTCTGTCCACCAATATTATAACCCAAAATTGAATAGCCTAGATTTTATTGTGAATAGGTATAACCTGGTTGTGGCTGCAACATCCCATAATATGGTAATCCAGCTTGCTAATAAATAATTCTAGATGCAGGAGGTGGTTGTAAACCAACCGAAGGAGTTGGAGTCCAAGGGCCCAATACTTGAGGGTATTAGGTTGAAGGACCTACCTAAGATGGTTGAGGTACAACAGTTTGAGCCTGTAACATGGGTAAGGATGTATTAACAAGTGGAGTAGATGTGGGTGCAACAGGTTGAACTGGTTGATATGATTGTACAATTGTTTGTGGTTGGATGGGTAGAGTGGGCTGCCACTAACAAACAGTCATTCCGACATTAGGATGACCAAATAATGACAAATTACTCTCAAAATGGGTCATCATAGGTTTCCCCCCAACATGAGGAGTATAACAAGATGGAAATATTGTTCTCCAAATGCTGGGAGTCCAATTGAAATTGTACTAGATGGAATATACCTAGATGGACTAGGTTTATATTGCCTTGATGATGTATATAAAGGATCAAACTGTTCAGTACTAATTAGAGATGTACCATATAGAATAATAGATGATGACATTAGCGAAGTCTGTGTATTTGAGGATGCACTAGAGAAGGTTCCAAATAAAGAGTGGTAATAAGGTGGGACGAAAGGGACACCATATCGATGTGACTCTGGTGATGTTGTGAACATCAACAAAGTAGAAAGAGCAGTTGTTGTCGCAACTGGAATAGATGGTCCAACCAAAGATGTTGACTCAGGAATGGTTATATGACCCAATGTATACCCTATAGGATCTACAGGAACTCTAATAGACACAGGATCAAAGAAAGAAGAGTGGAGTGATTGAGGAAAAGCCTCATAAAGATAAAGCTCTGATCCAAAATGGGTTGGAGTCGAAGGTGTTTCGTCTTGTGGAATTTATTCAATCGAAATCAAACCAGGTGGAAGGATTTTGCCGTCAGGCCCGAAGAATATTTTGGGAGGTTGACTACATAATATGGGAGACTCAATGGCTACAATAGATTTTGGGGCGAGCGATACAGGAACAACTTCTAGTTGTTTGACTTCGGGATTTAGATGTTCTGGTAAAATAACGACAGGATCTGGATTAACTTCCAGTTGAACAACGTCGGGTTCGGGAGGTATGGTCTTACTGATTAGATGGATCGTGACCACAGGTAGCTGAGAGGAAATTGTCTCAATAACAGTAGATGAACAATTATTTGTATAAAAAATTTGATATGACTCTGGTATGTGTGAGGATGATGTCACACCAGAGGTACTAATAGTACTAGTTTCGGTAGAATGATGTTGCCTTCGCCCACCGGAAAAGGCTTCTAGTGGTAATGGTGGTTTCAGTGCTATTCTACATGAATGAAAAGTAAAGGGATGTTCTTATTCCATGGTGATTGATTTATTTTATGACCAAAAATAGATAAACAAAATAAAAGGGTAATTCTAGTCAAAAGGTTTACCAAGTAATTGTGAATTGCAGAATACCTCATGGCGAACCAAGAGGTACGGGTAGGAAATATGCTCGAATGTTGTGTTTGGTGTATCAAAAGTTACAAGGAGACCAACTCGATTACCTATGGATGGATAGAAACCTAAATTTTTCCTCCCAAATATGCCAGAAGCTAAACGGATGCCCAAGTCCATATTAGCGCTATCTAATGCGAAACCGCATAGTGAGACAACCCCCTTATAGTTTTCGTACTAGAACACCACCCTATATACACGAAGGTATGTGGACAAGATCCGATATAATTACATATGTGGAGTGAGGTATCACACTTGGAATGTAACGCAGACAAGTTTACGACAACTGCTATGTTTAACGACGTCGGAACACGTCTCTAGCCTAGAGCTCTAAATTTTATTGTTAATGTTCCAATGATTTTTTAGGTAAATTGTTGTAAAATTTATGTTGATCTTGTTTAAAATTTTTTCTTTGAGGTTCACTGTGTGATGTGATGGAAATTGCTAAAAATGAAAACTAAATGATAAGCAAACTTTTCAATTTATTTTTTTCAATGAAAATCCTCGCTACTAAGGGAAAGAGAAATTAGTTTTAGAGAAAACAACAAAGTGTTGCAAATACTAAGAGGGGGGTGAATCATTATTTCTTTTCAATTGTTAATTATTTCTAGTTAGATTCATCACAATTAAAGACAGAGAGGTGTATAATAATAATATTAAGGATTAATAAGAACTTCAATCCTTATTTTTTTTCTAAATAATAGTATACAATAGATGAGTGAGGGCACCAACCCTTTTAATAAAACAGGCACCAACCTGTTTCCAAGCACCAACTTAGACTTAAGTGAGTCTCCAACCTCTAGGGATTTGACCCTATACTTCTCAAGGCTCCAAACTTGTGTTTAGAGGCACCAACCCCTAGGACACCAATCCTTCATTATTATTTTGATAGAAATGTGTGATGTACTTACTTGAATGTCCTTGACATATTCCTTACTGTACAATTACTTCCAAAAATTCTTCATTGTGCTTCACTGTCAAGTTGTATTCATCACTGGCCTTCAATTAATCCATCAGTGATGTTGTCTTCAATATCCAAGAGGGAAAATGTCACTACTTGAATCTACAAGAGATTTCACCATAGGTACACCAACAAATGAAATTGATTTCACAGTTGTCCTAGTGAATGTCCACCACTAAGAACAAATGTGAAAGAGCCAAAGTCTGAATAGGAATAGTATCCGTAGTCCAATGAAGACAGTACCCACATTCAGCAAAAATATAGTCCAACGAAAATGATGATACACAGTCACCACACTAATTCAAGAACCTTTTTTTTAACCACAGGAAGGAACTTTGACACAGATATTATTTCTGATGTATACTCGTAATAAAAGGGCACAAGAGATAGTGCTTTTAACTTGTGCAAGAGAATGCTTTCATGTCCGGGAAGAAAACAACTTTGAAATAATCTTGTGAACCTTTCAAAAGAAAATACTTTTCATAGTAGCATCTACACACAGTGCTTCCAAAATTATGTTCACAGTGCTCCCTTATAAGTGAACTTCAATTCAGTGGTGAATGAACAACTTGTCTTTAGATAATAAGGATATTCTTATCTTCATGCCACACATTCAGCCAATATAACAAAAACCATCCACCCACTAAATATTGCACTCAGTCACACGAGAAAGATGCTTCAGATCTACTGTAATTTTGGATAAATCTGAGTGACAAGTTGAAAGCCTCTACAGGATTTACAATGTGGTTTAAATTATCTTTCAAGCCCAAACAAAATTGTTATCCTGTTTAACATTTAGGCTCATGAGATGTGAACTTAACCTTTTCTATTCTGTGGATGTGTGACCGAAAATGATGCCCAAAAATGAAATTTGGACTATGTATATATAGCCTTCTTTGAAATAAAAAATGAAAATACGTGTCCCTATTTGGAGGCTGACTTGTGTCCTTGAGCATAGGTTGGCTCAATATCATAAATATATTTTTATAACTTGAAAATTCATGTTATCCCTCCTCGTTTGGATTTTTTGGCCAAGTAGGGGCTTGTTGGAAAGATAAAATTATGCTCTTAAGGATGGTAAATGTTTCATAGAGAAATTCTGCCTCCAAGATAGAGAAAAATAATTCTTAATGTGAATGGTCATTTATTTGTGTAGAAGGCGAATAGGACATCATGCCTTTTCCATTGCTAGGATTCTCCTTTGTTTGGATTATTAATTATAAGATCATAGTGTCATCATGTAGGACATCTATGTCATCGTGATAGTACCCAGCAAAGTCATGAAGGTATAGCATCATGTATTCAATAATAGTGTAGTAATATGTCATAGTGCAGCATCATTACGAGAAATTCAAATGGTATGTTATCATCTAGTCTTTCAACCTTCATCAAGTGTGTTCATTCACTCAACCTATTGCCATCAATGACAACTTGGATTAACGCAAAGAGCACAAACTAAAATTCAGCTTTTCTAACTTGTTCCTATGTAACATGCACAATTCACTATATGCACATGCATGTTTTTCTTTTCATCTCCCTTAATGTGAACGCAAGAAAGGAAACTATATGCATAAATCAATAAAACAAGTGTTTTCTTCTTTGAGAAATGAGGAATAGAACAACAATTTCTGTTTTAGGAAAAATGAAGAATGGAACTACAGTTTTTCCTACAGGAAACGAGGAACGAAACAGAAATTAAAAAAATGATCTAATGCAGAAATAAAATACTTTGAATTTGATTTCACAATGATAAAGAAAAACACTAAAGATGCATTGAAAAAATTTACTTTTCAAAGGAGGAAGAATCTGGAAAGTTTACTGGTCTTTAAGAGGTATCAGATAATTGAGAATACAACAAACAAACAGCTGAGAATGATAGAAATTAAAAATTTGGATGGAATTTGGTTGGCTAAGGGGGAAACATAGTCTCTAAAGGGAGACAGTGTGTTGCAGTGCACCCTTGAGTGGGAGACAGTGCACTGCAGTGCACTGTGTCTTGACCAACAATGCATTGGGCGCAACAAGGATTGAAAAACCAAGCAACGTAACACACTTCTAATGTAATTATTTCATTCAAATGTCTAATAACTGAAATTAGATGCTACTGATGAGGATAAGCAGAGGAAAAACAATATTAATGATAGGATATATCCCCAGTGGAGTCGCCAATTTGGTATGCGGAATTGTGATCTACAGATAATTCAAATTCCCTAAGTGTGGTGCTAGTCACTTAGAACAACAGAGGAAATAATTACTATCACTTTCTCTAAAATAAGCAGATATATAGAATGGTGAAAGAGCCTACTTGTGATTCAACTTCTTCTCCTTCTCCTTTTGTCGTTTTTGTCATTGCTCTCAATCCAACTCAAATCACTAGATCGATTCCTGCAAACACAAACAGAGAACAACAAAAAACATGCAATATACATATATCTACTTATATTACTCAATCAAATCGATTAGATATGAAATATATATATCATTCAAGAATCCATTTCACAATAAATAGAGACATATATATGGGAAAATGAACAACAATCTTTATTAGAGAGTAGAAGGGGGAAGTTACAACCAATCATTGATTTGTTGCCACCAGCTCCAGCTTCATCCCAATGTCATCATATTTAACATCATACGAGCAACATATCAATACTTTCACTCTCTCAAATGATAACCCAACAACATAACTTTACCAAATTTCTTCCTTCCCTCGCTCTAGAATGAGTGCTCAACTTATAGGGAAACTGGTGGTATTTTCTCAATGAATGACTTTCTAATAATAGGAAAGACATCTTCCCAAGTTCAAAGGTGTTAGACGTACACTTGGATTTGAAGTTTGACACATATGGACTCTTCTAGAAGGCATTGGTCATGTGGAGATTCCCAAAACAATGAGAATTCCGCTCCCAGGTGTCCAATTCACTCTTGAATGTCGAGAAGTGCATTACAGTGCACCCTTGAATGGAGGATCTTGCATTGCAATGCAATTAGTGCCTTTAGCGGCTGGATTGGTGAGTCAATAAGTGATATAACATATACTTCAAACCTTGGAGATATCACAATAGCATCCATGAATGTATTTTTCTTCTCTTATGGCATATGGGAATTGAAATATAAGGGGATGATAGACCCTATTTCATTGGTCCTTGGGATGATGTCCAGTTTGACCAGGTCATGGGGTATGATGCCCAAATTGACCTATAAAACTCTTGGACACTTAGATTTTTCTTAAAGAACTCTTGGAGGAGTCTGGTACACATGGGATTTGGAGAAATAAGGAAAATTAAAATAAGGAAAGCACAAGAGGATAGTGGGATTTGTTAGTGTCAGTCAGTTCTTCCTATCACCAGTGATAAAATTAGCTCTTTCAAAAAAAAATTAGGGTGTCGAGTCAAATTTCATGGTTTAATTAGGTCTTGAAATAAAAATTTGGTCACTGGTTAGTGTGTCCAGGGCTATTTCCACTCCTTTCAAAAAATTTCACATGTCGGTCCTTGTCATCACTCAGTTGAGTGTGCCATCCTTGAAATATCATCATCATCACTTCAGTGAACATCATCATAGTTTTCATTCATCTCAGTTTCACCATGCAGTCATTAGGGTTAAGGTCACCAAAATATGTCATTCCATGCATACATATGGCAAATAAGGAGTGGTAATAGGTAAAGTTGTTCAATGAAATTTGGTTTCAAAATGTAATTTATGTTTCAATTATGTAATAACTTTCAAAGTTCTAGAGCTAAAACTGAAATTTCCAAAGCTACAAGGTTCAAAAAGCGAAGTGAAAATCATGAAGTGGGCCACCCTACCTCTTTTAAGAAAACCATTGCAAACAAAGCTATAAAATAACAATTCATTCATTTTTCTCATTCATATCATTGTCAAAGAGCTCTCTCAGGTCAACAAACTCCTCATTATTAGTTCCAAGGTCAGAGAACACTTCAAAGTTTGATGTAAAGGTAGCTAGTTGTGTTTCCTAGCCTCCATGCTGTGTTTTCCTCTCCTATGCTGTGTTTTCCTTCAAGAGGAAAAAATCCAAGTTCTAAGGGTTTTCCCTATCAGTTGAGTTTTCCTGTTTTCAGGGTGTAATTACTCCAAAGAGCCCCACGTTCCATTTTGTGGGAGAGCTCTTCTTTGAAAATTTGTAAGTAAAATAAACCCTTCCCATATTCGTTTTTCCTTTCCCCACATCCACATACACTCCTTGAAACCCTCACATCCCCTCACTTTCACTCCCTAATCTTCTACATCCAAACCGTAGCCCCTACAACACACCACTATCTCTACGCTGTGTTTTTGGTAGACTCCTAGAACTAGGACTGTGTTAAATTTACCTAGGCCTAATCCTGCCCTAATTCCCTCCCTTTAAAATTCCTAAACCTTCCTAACACCCTTCCCTACTTCACTAATTTTTCCCATCCTCATTGCCCTTTCCTAACCCTTCCATCCTACTCCCTTTCTCCCTTCCCCTGTTTTTCACTATTAGGGTTTTCCCCTGACAAAGTACATATGGAGGGAGATAAGAGGCCTTACAACAAGGGAGGCCAAATGTTAAGATATGATCCCTTAACCACTCATGAATTTATTTCATCACCATTATCCAAGCAGTGTTTTCAGAGGATAGGGTTTCTTCCTTTTTGTGAGAAAGTTGAGAGAGTCAAATACCATGCCAATATCACAAACTTGTTTGCCACTAACCTTAGGAGAGATATGGTCATAATTGCAGGAGTGAGTTTTAGAATTTCAAATGAGGTCATATCAGTAGGTATGAGCCGACAAAATTCCAAGAAATCATAGCTTCACCTTTCTAAGATAAGGGTTGCCCAGGGTTTACATTGCACACATGAACAATTTTTCTTCAAAATGTGTTTATGAACAAATAAAGATGAATTTTACAATAGGGAAAGAGGTTTTTGTCCATAATATACCAATAAAAAAAACCCTCCTTCAGTTTATACATAGGTATTATTATTTGGGACAAATTCAAGAAATAAAATTGCCACAAGAGCTTTTCTACACTTCTCGATAACTTGACTTCAGGACGGGTTTTCAGGGGTTTGGAGAAGGTGTTTGTAGTGCTTGATAACTCCATTATGTAGCCGAAATCCTAATATTCTAATGGTACCTTCATATATCTATGTATACCTTGAGAAGGCTTCAAAAAGGCACTTTTCCCAAGCACACTGTGTTTTCTCTAGGCACGCTGCGTTTTCTCCAGGCACACCGCGTTTTCTCCAGTTTTTGAGTGATGAACTTTAAAATTTGATTATGACCATATGGGAAATTATATTTTAAAAATGGAGGAGGTTTCGGTTAAAAACATGCCAAAGAACAAAAACCTCTCTTAGTTTGGAAAAAAAAAATATGGTTGGAGATATAGTGACCTACCTTGGAGCCCTATTGTTGCAAAACATTTCTAAGTTTTTGGTGATTTTTGTGAAATAGTCACACTAGAAAAAACACGATGTAGGCCACGTTGCAGTTTAGTTGGGGAGGTAAAATGGATGAATTCTCTAAATTGGTGGATTAATATTGAAACATAATTCAATTCTAGTCAGCAGTGGAGCCATGTCAGCAATTTTTGGAGGGTCAAAATGCCCAAAACCTAGCAAAAAATGGCCATTTTGCAATCTTTTTGGAGGCCACGCTGCATTTTCGGAGTAGTCTTGGGAGAATGAAGTTTTGGAGGTCTATAAGCATAATTTTTGAGTTCTTGAACATCCTATCATGTATTATACATCCAGGGCTATCCATATAAAATTTTAGATAATAATTTAGAAACTCAGAAGGCCTCCAAAATGCCATTCTCCCAACCACGTTGTGTTTTCTCCAGAATGCCATTTTTCTCCATTAGCTTCATCCAATTTGAATGTCACTCATGTAATTTGCAAATTATGATGATGTAATGATTTAATAAGGTGTAATTAGGCATGTGAATAGTAAAATAGGGTAGATACATACTTGTTGATGTAATTTTTGGTCAAATGTATCTAGTTTCCTATGATGATGTGAATTGGTTGACCTCCCTAGACATTAGGGTTTTGTTGAGCATATCATGTAATCAACTCCAAAAATGAGGGATTTGACCCCTAAGAGAGGGGAGATTTTTTTTTGGTATATATATATATATATAACATATATATATATATATATTTTATATATTTATATATATATATATATATATATATATCATTTTTAGAGTCATTTGACTGATTGTAACTCTTGTAGCTTGTAATTTCACTTTCATATTCAAAAATCAAAGGATGCAGTTGCAACTATTATCTAGGAATTCATGTGCAGTGATTTTATGATCATGAATTTTCTCTATTATTGTCTTTAATTAATGATATATAGTTCCTCTTTCCATATCTTGTATCTTCAATGGCTTTACTTACAGCTCATAGGCATAGTTCTATTCATTTAGCTCTGTTTATATGGGAATGCCATTTTGTGTTTCATGCTTACAGTTTAATGAATTCATGATTAAAAATTCTCATTAAATATCTGTACTTTTTCAGACCCTCCATGATACCTAAACAACCCTAAAGCCATCATAGATCCACTACTACCTTGCTCCTTGATATATTTTCTGCTACAAACCCTTTTGATATTTAGACCTAGCTACTTGGTTTCATCCTTGATCCAACATCAAAACCTAAAACACTCAAAACCTACTTGAGCCTATCATATCTATCCTAATATCCTTCATATCACAACCAATCCTTGGTTGTAATCTCATATAGAGAGTCCTCTCAGCCTAGTAGGTTTATCTACTAGGTCAAGGTGGTTTGTGGTTACCTTTTTCAGTCTCCTTTTCAACCTTTGAAGAATTGGTGGAGTGATAACATGATCAATAGCTACAATGGGTTTTACTTGCAGGAATTTAGTTGCATGTATGATATCCTTGCTATTTTTGGCATGTATGACACATTCATGTGGTTTATTGGTTATGATTTTTCATTGGAATGGAGGATTTACTGGATTTACAGTGGTTTTACATAGCCTTGCCATTTCCTAGATATCCATGGTGTTGTGGGTTTACCTTTTTGTTTCTGATTGGTTATTATTTTCCTTATGGCTTTGGGTTGAGTTATTAGTTCCTAGAAGCCTCGGTTGGACAAACACTCTAGAAGCCTTGTAATAACTTAGGCTGAGTTACTAGTCCTGGAAGCCTTATTTGGAAAAATTCTCTGGAGGCCCTTGGTTGGTTAAGTTAATATTCCTAGAATCCCTGGTTGGAAAAACACTCTGGAAGCCCAACAACAGTTGTGGGTTTAGTTAATAGTCCTGGAAGCCCTAGTTCGAAAAAATTATCTAGAGCCCTAGACAATTGGGTAGAGACTAATCTAGTGATGGTTAGTGATGTCTAACCGTGAGGTGGAATCACTGGTTGATGGTTGAGGTGGTTTGGCCTCTAGAAGCCCCGGTTTGGATTTCTTGGTTTATTCCATGACATCCCACATTCATGTTTGGAATATGGCATGGGTATGATTAGCTAAAATAAAGATTTGGATTAGCCCAATCTATGGTCGAGTGGGACGTGGAAGTCCTAGACCTGGTTGCACCTTGCAAATGTTAATAAGATATCTTTCCTCTTGTATTTGATGGGTAAATGTATTTGTTAGTATGTGATCTTGATGTTTGTTTTAGCATTATTATTCTGCTGGTTACATGTTGGTTATGCGCATGAATTATGACAGACTTGAATGATGTTTCTCATCATGTTTTAGTTAGTATATGAAATTTTAATCAATGAATGACCTAGTAGATAAAATTACAACTTTTGGGAGGGGATATTTCTCCTTGTCAATTCTCAGATAAGTATGAGATGCCTATGCTCAGTCTGTTGTTATAACCTGTAGATTACATGTTTATGATATGTTTGATGAAATGTATGTCATCGCTAGTTATTTTTGGATTAGGGCATTGTTAAAGTTTTTCATTAGTAACCTTTTCATGATGTTATCTATCATTTCCATAATTTTCATGAAGTTATGGGTAATGGCCTAAGACCTTTCCCTGAAAAAGTGGCTCAAAATCTGGGGTCACTAGCTCAGAACTGCCTTAAAAAATCAACACTGGTTGGCATGCCTTGCTATGGGAGGGACTCGAAGGCCTCAATTACAGGCATGGATTTTCATGGGAGATACTAAGGGTTCAGATCAGTAAAATGATAAGTTGTCTCAAGAATTAAGCACCTGGAAGGGTTTATTTCCTCCTGAAGGATATGTACTTCCTAAGGAAGGTTAGATTATTTTTTTTTTTTTTCCAGTTCCACTTCCTTGACTATACTTGGGGAGTTGAATCATATCATAGTAACTCTTCGTCTCATGTTTACCCCGATGGACTGGCTAGCTTGGGTAAATGTGAGAGGAGGGTGTTACATTCATAAACGTCTTTTTTTTTTGTGAACTCATGATGGAAATTTATATTAATAAAAGAGATTGTACATTGGGATCTTGTTTATAGAGATTTTGGAAGATAAAAACATCATGGCCACCAAAATCATCCACATACTAGGACATATAAACTATAAATCCAAACATAATCAATATACAACATACATATAAGCGAGAAAACAAATAAAAAACTTTAACCTACATCACAAGTACAATAAAGCCATAGTTCATAACCATTGAGTGCCCCACCAAAATCCTAAATTAAAAACAGGAGCAAGACTCTTTAGGGCAAGGAATAACAAAACAATTAACATAAACCATCCATCAAAAAGTCATGAGAACCACGTTTGAAAAGGCCTTGACGGCCAAAAAAGGAGAGATACATTAAGAGTTGACCAACTAGAACACAAGTGAACTTTGATGGCCCGGGGAACTTGTAACCACTGCCCAAGTACTATTTCACACTACCCTAATTGAGTTTATTGAAAAAATTATGAAGAGTGTCAGAAATAGAAACTTATGGAATAGACCAAAAAAATCACAGACATGCATCAATGTTAATCATAAGATATAACTGTAAAATTTAGAGGATTTTCAATAGAAGGAAGAATAGTGCCTCCAAGGGGGTTGAATGAGTCTCTTGATGCTGATTCTCACACCATAAACCTTCCACCCTAGCGAGACAAGAATTAATGTCTTCAAGGAAATAATGAATATTCTTGAGAATTCATTTATGTCCTCCTTATTAGCAAAGAGTATGTAATTGACCACTTATTTGTCTCTTAAAGCATTGGAAACAAGTATCCAATTGATGGTGAACTGAGAGGTAATGAAGAAAGTATAACCTTCATTTCCTAAACCTTTCTAAGGCTTGAAGCCATTGAAATCCTTTATCTCTAATTTTTGAATTAAAAAAAATAAGGGCGTTCTCCGAACTCCTGTGATTCCATTTGTTTTATTTTCTTTCACCTTTATGGAGGCACTTAATCCAAATATGAAGCTACAGATTCCCAAGTGAAAATTCGTTGGGGCTATAAATGGGCCTAGCTAGCCTTTCCTCTACAACTTTCCTTCCTTTGACGAGGAGGCATGGTAGCAGTGGCTAATCTACCACCCCAAATAAGAGTCAAACCATCTAAAATTACACAGGGATTGCAGACCAAATTGAAACTAACAAGGTAGCATAGGAACAAATTGTGCCATAAACATTCCAAACCAAGATTAATAGGAGGATTTATATGTAGGAGACTAGAGTCTTTAGGATAGGTGTAACCCTAATAATTATGATGACAATAGATTCCCAATACAAGAAACTTACAGTCCCCAGACTCCACCTTAATTGTGAATAACTCCCATAGAAAATATGAAATTGATGAATTAACCTTGTAACTCGATATGAAGATGAACTAAAAAAATTTGCAATGAAGGTATCATACACCAAATTTCCTAGAACAATATAGAACTCAGACTTACAAAAGGGAATTAATCCTAATACCCAAATTTTATGTACCACCAATAAAAAAACCTATAAAACCCCTTCACTATTATTAGATATAGAAATTTCCATGCTACCAACAACCACATACCAAGACAAGACATGGGAAATGAGATACATGTTTATTCATGAGACAGGAAGGTTGAGCTAGAAAGAACCACCACCAGTTTGAAGATCAATCTGCATTCATAATTGTGCAAGAATAATACAAAAACCATTGATTGTTCACCATCAACAACATAACTATAAATGTAGGGAAGTATGCCCCTATCATGTGAAAGTAGGAGCAAAGCCTCACCCCTCGCCACCACAAAAGACCACAATTATCCACAAAGTGAAGGTTCGTCACCCTCAATTTCCCAAAATTATTTTCACCAACAACCCCGATGAAATTGAGATTAAGACCACCTCCCTCCACTGTAATACTTCTCACACTTGGTATCACACAACTTATCTCAACAAGGAACCAAGGGAAGTAAGGTGAGGAGAAATCATCACCTTCACTACTCTTTACTACACCAATCCACTACCCCACTTGTGAACCATTCCTATATTTAAAATGAAAGGACATAGGTTGATCTGTGTATGTGAAATAACAACATTGTGTCACACAACATCCAGAAGAGGACAACTCAGAGACCAAAACCCAGTTTGTTATTAAGCTCCCTTGGATTTTACACCCCCATTGGGGAATTATTTCATAAATGCTATAAATAGATTAGTGAAAATATATTTTTGGATACTTGAACCCACACAAATAAAAAATGAATTGTTCCCCAAATTACTCAAGCTAAAATCTTCAACTATATATATGATGATGAAACGTTCGCCAAATTTCATTTCATTAAATAAAAAAATCAAAATGTTTTCTATTTTATAAATAGGATAGAATTTTACTTAGAATAACTTATACCTTTTTAGAATGTAAATTTTCCACAGTTGAGTACATAATGATCTTGAAGCTTCTTGAGCATTGTGTGAAATTTTTGATGCATCCTACGTTTTTTAGGTGAACACATCACCCATCCTTAGGGAAAAAAAGTTGATATGAAGAATCAAAGAGCGCGAGATATATATGGAGAAAAGAAAACAAACCATAAAATGATTATGACCATTATAGATAAATGTAAGTATTGATGAGAATCAATTTATTAATTAATTATAAAGTATTATTAATAATGAGTCAAAAAGGATAATTAAGAAATAATTATAATAAGTCAAATTAGAAAAATAATTTAATAAAGTTGAGTTAAAATCTTATCTTTAATTATTAGATAATTTTATTAATAAATAAAATTAAAATATTGGGTGGTGTGTTCACGTGAAAACATGGGACACCTCAACTATTTCACAGAATGCTCTAGAAGCTTCATCATCATTATAAATTATGATTACATTATAAGTTGATATTAATAAAGTAATGATTTATTATTAATAAATATAAAAATAAAATTATAATAGTAATTTAGAGAACAATAATTTATATGATTTGCAATTTTTTTTAAGTTAAGAATTTTCATTTCTGCAAAAATATTACATTGCTATCCACTTGTTTCCAAAATCTTACTTCCCTCACTCTTACCATATTTGTTGTCTAGTAGATAGTTTCCAAAAATGATTAAATAATGGAAAAATGAGTTGGTGACCAAAAAATAGAAATGAATAGTAAAGTAGAAAACCATAAAGATCAGTACACAACAAAGAGCCATTATAAATATAAAGAAGTTACCGAAGTAGGATTCTTTAATCGTGTGCGAGGAGGTGGTGGTCCTAATGTACATGCTTTTGTATTTGGGCCAAGAAACCTTCCAAATGGTCCAGATGTTCCTTCATGCACCATTGTCCCCTTTGTAGACTAGCCAATATGTCTTGCATATACCATTGGTTCTTTTAAAGGTTATTCATGAATGAAATAATCAAATTATGACCCTCATGCTTGTCTCTTATAAGTTGTTCCATAATAATTCTAAGTTTTCTATACTTGCAATAGTTGCTTCCTATACCAGGAGCATGCTCCCATAAGCTGGATGGGTGGACCGGATGAGGATCCTCTTTCTCTCCCTGTTCTGGATCCTCCAGGTGGTAGTGACTTGACTGACCTCTCTCACCAACCCCTTGTTGAACTCTACCATAGTAATGTGGAATAATGTATTTATTTATGGTGCAGGTAAGCTCTAGCTTGGGGTGTCCATAGAAACACAAGAGAAAGTCTTCGAATGTCGACTCGAGATAGGATTTTTCTCAACAAATACGGAAGGCCCAATATTTCACCAGAAAGCCATGACCTGTAGTCCCAAAGAAGGTGAGAGAATTGGAAACCCCCAAATCATAGGTGATAAAACTATAGTACTGACGAAGTCCCTCCTTCAAGATGAGAAGTAGAATGCCAAATGATGTGAAGGCTAGCCATAAGCCCAATGGCTTTTTGTTCCTTGCTTAGGAAAAATTTCTAAAATGGAAGCAAAAACAGGGAGTAACACACACAAAGCACCATGAACATAAACCCCAAAACACCTAATACAGCCAGCCAGAAAGGGTCCAAAATTCAGAATTAAGCGAGTTAAACTCCACAATTAAGAATGGAACCTAGGTTGGGTCTAATTACTGAGTTACCTTACACATGAACAAAGAATAAGAAATGGTACCAACTATTGGTTTTCTACCTAGAGAAAAGCCATTGGTCTCGTCCCTTGTGCACCCAACTATTATCGATGATTCTAGAAGTTCCCTATACCTAGGTCCCAAATTGCACACTCTTACACTTGTCCTCCTCCAAGCTGGATGGGACCACGCCCTTGACTGAATGACTATTTTTCAAAACCATCAACCACTAGGTGTATAGGGTCACAAGAATGCCAATTGTACTGCCTCTTGCATTCAAAACCTCCAACATTGACAACTACATAGAAAAAAGAAACACCCAACATCTCACCACTCTTGCCATTCTATAAGGCTAAATCTCACAAATATTTTACATTGAGGGTGGTACACCGTACCCTTTGAATCATGGGAGCAGGTGGAATGGTTGGCACATCCCCTCCCTCGACCCCACCATTGCTATGTTCATTCACCCATCAAGATAAATTATTTGTAATTTTATTTTATTACCATTGAATAATTAAGATAGAAAAAAAAAACACCCAACATCTCACCACTCCCGCCATTCTATAAGGCTGAATCTCGCAAATATTTTACATTGGGGGTGGTACACCATACCCCTTCTTAATGTTGGGAGTAAATGGAATGGTTGGCACATCCCCTCCCTCGATCCCACCATGTCTATGTTCATTCACCCATCAAGGTAAATTATTTGTAATTTTATTTTGTTAGCATTGAATAATTATCACATTTATGAATCTTCGAGATGTATTCTTTAACATAAATAAATAAAAAATTTATATTAATGAATTATTAAAAATATTAAAAATAAATTTAATGAAACTTTCTTTTTATTAATTTTTTTATATAAATTATAAAGAAATGATATGATAAATCACATTTCAAAAATATATGAGTGTAAATTTGTATAGTTTTATTAGTTACATTGTGATTGAGAATTTATATCGCTTTATTAATTACATTTTGAATGAGATTGATCTTGTACAAGAAAATCAGGAATCTGATGAAAGTTCAAACGATTACTAAACTTTAAAAAACGTTATAAATTTAACACACATATGTATTATATTATTAGGTATTAGGTTAATCACATCCATTTGAAAAGTCAAGGATTCCACGGTAGAGTTAGGGTATCCCCTACAAGAACTCTAAAAAAATATTATAGTTGACCTTGTAACTTGTAACGTAGAATTAAGAAATTATATAAAAATATTATAAATAAATGTTATGCTTTTCTACATTTATTTAATAAGTAAATGTGATTACATTGTCAGTTTGTATTCTTTTACTAATAACTTTTTTTTATTGAAGTTGATCTTCGCTATTTCATTTTTAAAATGAAGGATTCCACGTAGCCTTATTATATTTAAATTATTTGATTGAGGTCGATTTTTTTGCTTTCTCGATAAATTCATGTTGTTTCCATAATTAATTATTACTTTTAATTGAATTGAATTTGTATATTTATAAATATAAATTTTGTAATAAAGAATTAGGCCCATGAAGAGTGTTATAAAATTAAGGATTTTAGCATAGATGGGAATTTTTTAGCCAATAAATTATTAAAATAAATGTTATAGTGACTACTATATAGGTTTAAGTTGGTTTTATTTTCTTAATAAATTTTTTTATTTCGATTGATTTTTTTTTATTTAAATGAAATTGTTATAAATTTTTTTTTTTTTAAGAAATATATGGGTAGATTGGAAGGGATCATATTCTACCAATTTATTAGCAAAGCCTAACCCTAAGGGCGTGAAGGAGAATTGATCTAGTGACCTCCGATTAATAAATTACTTTAGCAAGAGGAACTCAACCAATTAAATTAACTTTCAAGATATAAAATCAAAATATTATTTACTAGTATATAATAAAAGTTATAATGTATTAATGTGATTTGTAAATAAAGTTTCACATTGTTAAAATCAATAAAACTACTATAAAATTAATTTAATTAGTATATTTATAAAAAAAAATTATAAATGAAATTTAGACTCGACTATTTATATAATGTGATTTGATAAATGATTAATTTCAAATTGTTTTGTCTTAAATATATGAAATTTGAGTGGGGTTTTTTTTTTTTTTATTTTGGTATTACACCAAAATTTCGGTATACATTATCAAAAGTATCATAGTTCATGCAGTGACATTTGATGTTGAAAACTATTGAAACTACCATGTATTGAACTACATATAGAAGTAAAAAAATTGCCAAAAGGCATATCATGATATCAAGATTATGAAGAGGTGACTAGAGCCAAGTCCTGAGTCGTTCATATTGGTAGAAGCAAAGAATTTTAATCCACACTGATGATGAATTTCAAGGTGAGGCAGTTGGGCATCGAAACTAGCTAAGTAAGAATGTTGGTATTGTTTCACCCACTTAATTTCATTCAAGGAAGAGATGATATCATTGTAGTATTCATGCTTCTCTCTCACAACCCTGCCCAAAAGAGTTTTCATTTGGAAATGGAGGGTGATGGAGTTCAGACAATGGATCTATCTTCCCTTAGTATGATTAGGTTTAGTAATCCAATTCGCTACCTCCTCGAGGATTTGGAATTAGAATAAAATTAATGCTCCTTGGTGGTGAGGGCTTTGAGTTAGTGAATTTGTTTTCAAATTTTGATGGGGATAGGTAGCAAAATGGGTGGATGTAGCTTCCTAAGCATAATCTTGGGAACACAACTGCGTGGAGGGCCCCTATCCCTAACTCCTTCGAAGTTGAGCATTTGTTTACAGGGCATATTGAACTAAATGAAGATTAATTCTAGGCATGAAATATTTCCCCCAATATCCCATGAATAAAGGGAAAAAGGATGGAAAATCCAAATAGAAGGAAAAACCAAAGGGTTCTGGGAAATTTGGGTTGTTGAGGCCAATACATAGAGGAGGACCAAAAAAACAAAAAAGGTAGATGAAAAAATCCTAGCAAGGACACATGCCCGTGAGGAGACACTATATTGCAAGATGAATGTCACCAATTCCTACAACATTGAATTGTAGTGTAGTCAATGGAGTTCCAAAATATGTAACCTTTATCAACCCAAAACCTATCTGTAGATCATTACATAGTCACTAATGCTTACATCTACTGCCTCCAAACTCAGAAGCCAAGTTGTCTTGCATGTAGACACAAGTCATTTCAACTAAAATACCAAATACAAGTGACTAAGTTTGAAGAATAACCCCTTAATTATACCATGGTTCTGTAATATTTTCATCACATGAAAACCTATCACTATCAGATGGCCATGGAAATTATCCCACCCGCAGTAGTTAAGGATCAATAGCACACCAAAATAGTTAAAGAGCAAGGTCTCCCCTTAGATAATAATCAAATAAATAAGGGTTTTACATAGTAATGAATATAGTGGGAATGGTTCACATGTGTATTGCATGGGGTGAGTTGGCCATGCAAACTTCCCCCCCCTCTAAATATTGTGGAATGTGACGGGGTGGGAGGCTCTCCTGACCTCTAATGTCCCATCACCCAACACCTTGATCGAGAGTTTTTTTAATTTTAAAATTTAAAATAAAATAGATAAACTAATATCTAATAATAAATTTTTATTTTTTTTAAAAATTAACCAACTTTTTTTCCTTGTTCTTGGCGCTATTCAATCTAACATGGTATTATTATTATTATTTTAAACATATTGGTCTCATTCGCATAGAAATATTTCAATACATACTCATGTGTAAATAATTTGTTAGAGGTAATTTAGGGATGTATCGTCCAAATATTTAGGAATATTGAATATAGTAATAAAAAAAATATTAAATAAATAACTTATAAGTTATTAAAGCATGTATATTTCCACAGTCAAGAACATGATGTTGTTCAGAACTACCTCTATATTGACTCCATATCATTAATTTAATAATTTTTATTATAATTCAAACATAATCCTCTAACTGCCATGATTAACTCCAATATTAATCATATTAAATAATTTAATCCTAATTTTGTTTTTAATTTTAAATTAACCATTTCTTTAAATTTTGACTAATATATAAAATTCTTAAAATTTCTCTTCCTCTTTAATATTTAATCTGGTTTTATTCATTTATATAATACTAACTTGATCAACTCTCATATTAATCATATTAAATAATTCAATTCTAATTTTTTATTTTAATTTTAAATTAATTAGTTCTTTGACTTCTTTGAATTTTTACCAACAATAAAAAAAACAATCCTATATCTTTAATATTATTTTATTCATTTTTATAATTCTAACTGTCCATGATTAACTCACATATTAATCATATTAAATAATATAATTATATTTTAATTTTAATTTTAGTTTTAAATTAACTATTTCTTTGATTTATTTGAATTTTAACCAATATATAAAAATTTTAAATTTTCTCTGTATCTTTAATCTTATTTTATTCATTTCTATAATTCTAACTACCTATGATTTTAATTTTAATTTTAATTTTGATTTTAATTTTAAATTAATCATGTCTTTGACTTAGTCAATTACTCATTGTTCCCTTAAGTTTTTAATATTTTTATAACAGCTAAACTCCCCCCTTATCTATATATTATGGTCCTGCACTCTTCTTATTATCAATACAACTTATTACCCCTGAAGATGGGTGAAGTCTTCACTTGAAAAGTCAGGCTCTTCGAACAAAATACACATGTTTCCAAAGTTCTCAACAACATTATAAGTTATTGTTATATATGGTTTTGTAAACTATTGGATATACTGTTAGGTTGTAATGACATCCAATTGGTTCAACTTTAGGCCAAGTCCAAATTATTCTTATGAGTCACCTATTTCTCATAGATAAAATTAAATAAATAATATAGTATGAACATCCTATCTTATGCTCTTCATGGTATAGATTTAAATGTTTAATCAATTATAGAAAAATGATTTCTAATGTTTATCAAGGACTTATAATTTCCCTTTAACTTTAGTTATGTTATTAATATATTTAAGAAAAACTACATGCACTAGATAGTCTCATTTTCAATGAAAATGTTAAAAAATGTTTGATGAGGAAAATACTTTGCAATTACGCATAAAATAACCTATTTTGCTTTAGGGTTTTTGTAACTCTTTTTGATTTGCAGTTAGAATTGTAAAGTGGTTTTTTATCTATCACTTTAGCATGATAGTGACTTTTTAGCCACTTTTTGGTAGGGTATATTTTAAGGCTGTAATGTTTGCTTAAACATCCTTCAACCAACCAACATCTGGAGAGGGTGGCATATGAAAGGAAATCATGATCGGGTAGGATCCCAACAAGAGTGAATTAGGTAGAAATAAATTAAGAAACAAGATCATTAATGGTTTCCTAGCACTACAATGAAAAGACCCTCTAGCGGAGGTTACAAAGGAGGTTTTTAGTGTTATAAAATTGGCCAAAATTGTCAAAAAAACATTTGCTACAACATTTGTTTATGGTTACGGAGGTTTTGGCAGAGATTTTAACAGAAATTCAACACAACTAAAAAAAATGGGTGGCTGGAGGCTATTATGGATGTTTTTTCATCGGTGCACTACTCTAGCTTTAATGCACTGGTGCGTACATGTAGACGGCACCCCGAGGTGGTCTTAGTCCAACGCATCGGGATGTTTAGGTGTAAAAATGCACTGGACGTAGTGTTGATCATACAATGCACGGGGCCGTTCTAATTGGTATTAGGATTTGTGTGGTGCCCATAAGCTGTATCAATGCACCAGTGCGTATACTTATATACGGTGTGTCATATCATAGAAAGACACTGAGATTTATAATTGGTATTGGTATTCGTGTGGTGCCCATAGATCGTAAAAATGCACCTGTGATTATAGATACGTAAACACCTCGGTGTGCAGTATCACACAAAGACACTGATATTTATAACTGGTATCAGTATTTGTGTGGTGCCCATAGATCATACAACGGCGCCGGTGCGTATAAGCACATAAACACACCGGTGTACAGTTACTGACACGCATTGGTTTTCATGTTGTATTTTTTATAAACATCGACCTATGATAGTCCAATTATTGTGCTTGTTTTAAATTCATTATTCATCAAAATTCAACACATTTTGTAACAATATTCATATTAATTACATTTTTATTAACGGATTTGAATGTGATATTTGGATTAATTTATTATATCATATGATAATTATTGTGGTTTTTTAAAATTCATTATTCATCAAAATTCGACACATATATATCTTATAACAATATTCATATGAATTAAATTTTTATTAGTGCATTTGAGAACGACAATGGAGAACGTAATAGTGACAATGGAGAACACAATAGAATAATTTAAAACATACATACATACATACATACATACATACATATAGATATATATATATATATATATATATATATATATATATATATATATATATATATAGAAACAGGTCTTTATCATACAAAATGGGACAGTTATTGGTATCCCTTTGTATTTCAATTGGGACACTATATCCATTACATTAAACAAAATGCCTGATTTCACAGACATATATATTTCAAAAAATAAAACGCCTTGCTTTGATATCCAAACATAGTGATCATCATTCTTCGCTTGAACTGTTGTCACTGCTAGAGCTACTTCCATGACTTCGGTTATTTTCAGGAATGTTTTGTTCAAGACGTTTATTGTTTTATTCTTCTTCACCTTCCATCTACAAACATAAAAATAAACTGAAATGAGTGTATATACATTGGTGAGAATAATGAAAATTGAAATATTAAATAATATACATCAATGTAAATCGAAAATAAAAATGACGTACCATAGCAACAATTGACTCATAAACTATACACATTATTTCAAAACCATGTACCATGCCATCTTTCAAAATTTCATCTGTTGGCACAGTTCCATACTTTGTTTCCTGCAAGTTTTATACCCCATAACAAATCATATATTTAATATAAAAGAAGTTTTTGTTCTATTAATTATAGACGGAGCTAAGTAAAACAAGATCGATAGATGCATACAAATTCCACAATTAATTTATGATATGCCAACATGTACTCACAACCCATATTTAACCCAATTTCAATCAATTCGTCTGATGGTTCTTCTTTGTATGTGAGCACCTGTTTGAAGACATTCAATGATGATTTTTGTAAAACAACTTAAAAAATACAAAAATAAAATCTAGTTAAGTTGTTATAAGGAAGTAACAATTACTCACAAACTTAGAGATCAACCCTTTTCTTCCTTGTCGTCCTGTTTTATGTGTTGAATGGGTTCCATTTTCTTTTCTTTTCTGCAAGAAAATACTTGAAAATTAATATTTAATGCTAAATGTTTATTTATTGTACCTAATGATCGAAAAATTCAATGATTACATATTACATTTGAAGCACGTTGTTGTTGAGATGGCTCCTCCTGCGATGAAATTTTGTCCATTTCTTTGACCATCTCCCTGTACACCTTTCTGGACATTCCTACTGGCATATTTCTGATATCAGCTCATTCACCTTTTGAGATTTTCATAATCTTCCTGAAAATGTAACATGACAATAAAATATTTAATTTTTATATTGATATACGAAAAATAAATATAACAAAGTGATATTTATAAATAATTCTAGACAAACATTTAAAGGAATATTACTTTTTCATTTCTTTTCTTTTTTTTGTTGTACTTTTTTGCTATTAAAAGTCTGACATGTCTCATTGACCAATTCTCTGGAAACTCGTCCTGTAGTTTAGATAAAATTTGGTTATTGGAATCATTGGATTGATTTTTGTATTGTAAGTGGAAAGAATGTCTATACATTCATTCCACTAGATCCCTCAAACTTTTGTAAAAGTTTTTCCCCCTTTCGTTAACTTCCAGCACCACTCCAGATGAGCTAAGGAGAAATTCATTTTCATTTGCATGTTCTGTTTTTTTTCTTTTCTTAGAACAAAATTCCTTTTCTGAGTTGTTGTTTCCTATATAACATTAAACATATGTGAATTAATATACTATTTGACACATGTTATCTAACAATTTTAAGTATATTATTAATGATAATTAAAAAATGAAACTCATATTGGATCGATAGTATTTTTTCATTCACCTGATTCATCCTTTTGCAATTTATCCATTAAGATTTTACGCTCTTCTAGTCCTAGATCAGAAATAATCATATCGAGATTCTTCATTTTGTGGCTCTTCATGATACACAGTAAACAATACATATTAGTTAGACTTACATAAAGTTCAAAAATAATATTTTTTATAAATAATTTACAAAGAACTTTCCTTTTCTTCTTTTGTTGATGTGTTATCAGTATTTTTGTTACTTGATCTCTTGTCAGTCATTTCTTTATCAATCTGAAACCTGTACCATGTCATTCATTAATATATTTATAAATAAATTCTCAACTTTTTAGGTACAAAATAAATCTCAAGACACCGGTGCAGCTTTCATGAGGTACGCTCCACGACCAGTGTGTGGGGGTATTAAAACGCACCGAAAAACAGTATAATAGACCATACGGTGCATGGGGTATTATAAACGCACCACAAAAATAGTGTAATAGACCGTACGGTGCTATCCTCGTAAAATGGAGCACAGATGCCCTATTTCAGATATGGCGCACTGATTTAGAAAAATTGTTTTCAATTTTTTTATTACATAGTACTTGCGTGGTGTGATGTATAATACAGCGCACCGATGCGCTAGGGTACACAGGGGGCACTGATAAAGAAAAATACATTTTTTCCAAAAATTCATGCAATGGTCGAATGGATTGGGATCCAACTATGCAAGTAGTCTCATGGGTTGGATGTCAATCTAAAATGAAAAACCCTAATTCTGAAATCATAGAAACAGGGAGAAGAAAGGGAAAAAACAAAAAAAATGAAGGGTTTAGGGTAAAAATGGATAAAACTGCAGAAAAAGTAAAAAAACTGCAGAAAAGGTAAAAAAAATAATGAAATTTAATCATGATATGGTTTGAAATTCTATGATACAGGGTTTGAATCACCAAAGATTTGGTTTCTGATTGTCTGAATACTTCTGTTCGAACATATTTCGCTACTCCACAGTGCCCTCGTGCTCTCTTGCTCCAGTTCTGTCTCCTGCAAATATCCGGTAGAAAATTTTAGCAAAAATAGTGAAATAATGAAAAGTGTTTAGTATTTAAAGAATTATTTTGTTAAATTAGATTTTTGAAAATATTTTTCCGTCCATTTTTCAAATTGCTGCTTTTTTTTCACTTAATGAAAATAGAGTTGTGCTTTTTTTTATTTGCGTTTATTCGTGACTAGTGTGGAAGAGTTGTGAAGCACCAATGCGTCTGAGTAATACGACACACCGGTGCGTGTTATGATGATAAGCACACCAAACTGTATAAATTTCCTTTTTTGTATGTAAGATCATAATAAAATAATGATAATTCTGAAGTATATGAATTTATTTTCATTATTTTCTAAACTTTATTATGTTACAAAAATTCATATTATTCTAGATTTGTTATTTTACAATTATTTGCAAATTTACAAATTTAAATATCTTAATAAAATCATTTCACATTAATACTATTAAAATTTTACAAATATTTTACATACAATTACAATTACAATTAGAATTAGAATTAAAATTAAAATTTTAATTTTACATACAATTAAAATTAAAATTTCAATTACAATCACGAAATAATATTTAATAAATATCATGGTCATTTTATATTAAATTAATTAATAAGCATAATCACGATCATGGTAACCATCGTACAAACATCATATTCGACTAAAAAACACATTCAAACATCAAATTAACATTATATATTAACATCATCACAACACAAACATCAAATATACATCTCATGTCAAATAACTCATGCTATCACATATACACATCTATCTGCAAGATAAACATTAAATGAACATATCTAACATGACCTAACAATATGCACATCATAATGATCACCAACATGTAAATTAAGTAGAACTGCAACATGAACATAAAATACATGGACACATATATATATATATATATATATATATATATATATATATATATATATATATATATATATATATATATATATATATATATAATTGAATAATGTTAAAAATATGCAACTGTAATATAAATGTCATGGATCAGCTGGTGGTAGTAAAACATCAATATAAGCAGTAGTAGTGGAGGCCTTTTCAGTCAATAGTGTAGCTTTGATGGTCGATGGTCCAACCTGTTCATGATCATGACTAGTACTAATGGATGCTGCAGGCTACTGACGGGAAGTGGCCGATGGCCCAGCCTCATCTCCATGATGACTGCTAGATGATGCTAGTGGAATCTCATGCTCATCAGGAACTGCGCGAGGTGAATGATCATGAGATGATGAGCCGCTGCTTGTGGACTTTCCATCACGTGTCGCACCTCGACTACGCCTATAACATGAAACGGTCCTCCTCAATCGCGTAACAACTGTCGTATCTCCTACGACATGACACATTAGGCTGTGCATGTCACGCAGCATGCCTCTCCACATCCATCATAGCCTATCATCAGCCTATATGTCTCTATAATGAGCGGGCCTGATGCCCGCATCAATGATCAATGCACTGAGTTGGTTTCCCAACTCCATCCTATATCTAGCCTCAGGTCGACCACGCCTAGCAAAAGGCGGTACCGGTGCACCAGCAGGAGGATGTCTCTCTGCACCGGCCTCATCCTAATCATGATCCTCGACATCGACCATGTCTTGATTGTCATCAATATCCACACCTGGATCATGTGGTGGTTTTGGCATCTCTTCGCCATCAAAAGAGCCAATGTCTGCAAAATATATACAAGTACACAACAATTATTAGAAAATTTCATTACATAATTTAATAAAAACAAGTTAAAGAACATGTTAGAATAAATATAAATAAAACAATAATATTACCTCTATCATCTAGTGGCTCATCATCTGTGAAGAGGATGTTGGAACACCCTCACCAATCTAATCCAGCATAAGGACATGGGACCATAATGAAGGGATGCAACTGATCATCAACACTGGCTAGTAAGTCCAATGCATCATGCGATATCCTGGATGGAAACATAGTATCTCCCCTCTTCGGCATCATCTGCTCCCACATGTGCATCTGGGCCTCCAACATCAGCCTACGAGGTTGTCGAACAAAACTAGGCCTCATCTCTGGAAACCTCTCAAAAAATAAACAAAACAACTCTGAAGCAAAAGGGAAGTTGACCCTCCCTTGTGCATGAGCACAACATCTATCTAAGGTCATACAAAACTGCCACAAAAAAATGGCAGACCACCTGATAAGTCGTGGCTCTTGTACTAAAGAATCAACATAATATAAAAGCGAGCAACTATTGCATTGTTCGTCACTGGTGTTGTGTGAAATGGTCAAAATGATAAGTGAGAGGCATTGCACATTCTATCTACCAAATGCACCTATACATAACTGACCTCCAGGTACCTAAAACTTTGAAGGAGACAATACATGTGCTCCAATGTATCTCTGGGAGTAAACTAATTGACTCCCTGCTACAAAACTAGCTAGAACCTCTGGGAATGAGGGAAAATCCATGCCTCTCCTTGATAGTCCTGTAAGAAAATAAATATCCTCCTCAGTGGGTGTGAACCACTGATCAGGACCAACCTGGAAAGCCTGTCAGTGGGCATTCCACCTGTGGATAAGATATCTCAAAAACACACTATGGGCCTTTAGGGAAGTAGCCTCCTCATAGAACTTGAGAAGGCCTACCTGCCTTAGGATCCCCTGGGTATCTGCTGTAATAGGGTGAGGGTATGCACCTCTCTCCCTCTCTCGTGCCTCCCACTCGTGAATCATGTCATACTGTTCCGGCTGTTGTTGCTGCTATTCCTCCTCTTCTCTCTGAATCATTGAAATATTAAATAATTTTTTTTATTAAAACAAACATGTATTTAGGAATATACATATATATACATATTTTTGAAAAAAAAAAAACCGACCAATCGATGTGCCACAAAAATAGTCACGCACCAGTTCCAGTGCAACTTGTGTTTGTAACACATCGGTGGTGATGTCCCAAATGAAATACAATGCACCGGCCTTAGTGCGGCTAAAATTTTTTCAAGCACCGTTGACTATATCTGATGTCAGAATAGCAGTGCGCTGACTGAAATATATGCCTCAGAGCGTATAGTCGTGTCAGCGTACCGACTTCTTGACAATTACATAGTCGATGGTACAGTCTTTTACCTGGCTGCACCGTTGACCCTTTCAGAATGTCGAATGTAGTGCGCTGACAGACTCCAAGGTGGATAATTCCGTCAACGCACCGCACTGCTATTCCCATGGTCAATGGTGCGCCTGGCTAAATGATCGCACCACATTTTATTTTTTTAATTTAAATTAATGCGGGCACCTTTCGGTACCTCCCCAGAAATGATGAGGATACCGTTAGCACCAGTGGCGGTGTGGCTATAAATTTTACAGGCAGCACTGCTATCTGGTGCGAGCTGAACTGCTCGGGTGCACCGTGCGACAATTTTTTTTCTTTTCTTCTTTAATGGTTATTTCAAATTCTAATCCACTAAAAAGCTTAATTATGGAAAAGCTATAAAAATACTTATACATTTCGCCGTCAAGAAGGAATATTGGCTGTAGAATTTGAAAAAGAAAATTTTCCCACCATTTTTCAAAATGCAAGCTGGAGATTGGTGGCTAATGCACAGCAGTAGTGCATGCAATGGGTGCAATGGGAGCACCGATGTCAGGTTGGCTCAGAGAAGGGGAAATGGTACCGGTGCTTGAGAGATCTGGAGCACTGAGGAAGGTGAAAAATACGGATTTTTGGCCGTAATTTTTTTTATTTAACCTTGTTGCAGTGTGCGGGCTTTTATAGGCGCACTGGTACACTTACTTACAACTGCACTGGGCAGTGTCAGATTTGGCGCTTTTTTTATGATGTACCAAGGCAGTTCCCTAACACCACACCAGGATGTTTCAATTTTGGCACGATGTTTTGATGATGCACCGGGGCGGAATATTCGTAAAGCACCGATGTGGAATAGTCATAAAGCACCGGTTTTTTGGCCGTAATTTTTTTATTATTTAACGCTATTCCAGTAAGTGCGTTTTTTAGGCACACTGGGGAGGAATATTCGTAAAGCACTGGTGCAGAATAGTCGTAAAGCACTGGTTTTTTGGCCGTAATTTTTATTTTATTTAACACTATTTTGGTAAGTGCTTTTTATAGGCGCACCGATGCTCTTGGATAATAACGCACCGGCACACTTCTGTTTTGGTGTGGTGTTTTATGATGCACTAGCATGGAAGAGTTGTGAAGCACCCGTGAGTTACCATAATAGGACGCCCCGGGCGGGTGTGTACGTTGCGCATGGTGTCTGATGTGCCAATGTTTTGTGTGCACTGGGGCTTTCTATGGTAGAGCACACCAGTAATTGAGAGCTCAAGAGCACTGAAGAAATGAAAAATCCAGGTTTTTTACCGTAATTTTTTTCTTTATTTTACCCTTTTCTAGTGCGCGTGGTTTATAGGCGCACCGATTCTATTTATTACAAACACACTGGTCAGTTTTTGTTTTGGTGTGTTGTTTTATGATGCACTGGTGCGATTTCTTATTACCGCACCAAGCAGTTTTGGTTTTGGCGTGATGTTTTATAATGCACCGGTGGGGAAGAGCTATGAAGCACCAGTGCTCTACAATAATACGATGCAATGGGAGGGTGTGTATGGAGTGCACGGTGTCCAGTGTGCCAATGTTTTGTGCGCACCGGTGCTTTCAAGTTTCAAGAGCACCAGTGCGATGTTTAATGATAAGCGCACCGAGCGGAAAACATCCGCAAAACTCTCCACCCGCCAACCTCCCCTAGTAAACTACGCTAGAAACGAATGTATGGGTTATTTTTCTGTGGGGTTCCTCAAAAACATCTGCTAGAGGGTCTTTTCCTTGTAGTGTATCCAAGACAAAGAGAAATTTATGGTATGGAGTAGCTTAAAAAAAAATAGGAAACGACAACCAATATATGAAGTGTAACATCCCTCGTTGAATTTCCATATAAAACATATAAGAGAAAGGTATGGGACACATATTCCAAGTTGATTGGTGGGAAAAACATCCTAGTGGGTGTCACTTTGGTTTATTTATGGCTAAGTAAATTGGCAAGGGCACTTGCAAAGGAAAAGAGGCTTTAGTTGACATTTTATTTATGAAAATAATGGAAAATATGAGAAAAAGAAGGTAAAATGCCACATAATTGCATGTGAGGAAAATTCAAGGAAAAATGAAGAAAATAAAGGAATCAATGATAAAAATGCTTTTTAGGATCAGTTCATGGTTTTTTTCAAAATTAGCTTTTGTCAGTTCATT
This sequence comes from Pinus albicaulis, assembly GCA_034641835.2. Taxonomy (NCBI): domain Eukaryota; kingdom Viridiplantae; phylum Streptophyta; class Pinopsida; order Pinales; family Pinaceae; genus Pinus; species Pinus albicaulis. The sequence goes on along the minus strand of CM076584.1, from coordinate 595,271,552 downwards.
TTTGGAGCTCTCATTCTATTCTCTCTTTCTCTCTCATACTCTTGCACACTTAGAGTATTCTTGGAGCACGCTTGGAGCACTCTATCATTCACTTGGATTGGAAAAGAAGGAAAAGGGAAGCAGGAAAGTTCAAGGGAAAATTTAGATCACCAGCTACAACTCGATTTCTTTGCAGGTATTGAGTTGCATGTATGATTTCCTTGCTAGTTTTTACATGAATGGTATATGCATTTGGTTATTTAGTTATGATCTGTCATTGGCATGGAGGATTGCCTGGATTGAGAGTGGTTTTACCTAGGCCTTCCATTTCCTGGATAACCATGGTTTTGTGGGTTTTCCTATTTTTTTTTCTGATTTGTGTTGATGTTCCTTATGGTATGGGTTGAGTTAATAGTTCCTAGAGCCTTGGCTGGAAAAATTCTCTTGAAGCCCTATGTTAGTATAAATCTTAATCGCAAGTGTACGAAAAAGGCTCACTTAGTCGTGCATAACAAACAGCCCTAACAACAAATATGGCTACCAATATCTTTAGATCTGCAATTAGTTGACCAAGATAAATGCTACAAAAATCTAGATCTATGCATTAAAAGACATTAAACAGTAAATAAAAACAAGAGTTGCTCCATGCATCCAATAGACAAGACAAGAATATGTTTAAAGAATTTTGTATTTATGGCACCTGAGAGGAGAACATAGAAGGATGTTACCAGTCCTCCTCAATGGGATGGGTTCTTGTAAGTCCTCAACACTTCAGATATAGAATCCCTCTCTCTTGATGGTGTAGAAAACCCAGACAAAAATGGAGCTCAAAGGGAGCTCATAAGAAAAAATGGTAGCATAATATGACAATGATGGTGGATCATAGTCAGGCCAAGAGTATAGATCCATAGTGATATTTAGGCAACAAAAGGTAGTGAATGAATGGAAAAGCCCTTCTATTTATAACAAAATATTGAGTTAGTCTAGATATTGGGGCATAGTTAAAATATTATTAACCAAGTCAAGATCCAAATTTTATGGAATATTTTATTATATTTGTTGGAAGGAAAAAGAATTTGACTTGGGTCAAATCAATTTATTTGTAAATAATAAATAAATAAATGGTTTATTTATTATTTTAAGGATGTGGTTGAGTAATAATCAAATAAATAATGATTACTTTAATTATTTATGAATGATTTAGTCAAATTTAACCAGGAATATTATTTAAATAAGGTTTAAATAACTATTCCTAGGAAATAATAAGATAAATAGTGATTTATCTAATTAATTTTCCTGTTTTGGGTTAAATCTGACCAGGAATATTAATTAAACTGTTGTTTAACTAATTATTCCTTGAGGAAAATAAAACAAATGTAGATTTATTTAATATTTTCTCATGGGGTTTCCTGTTTAGACCATAAACAACTTAATAAAGTTGGTTTACTAAGTTACTTTTCATAGTGAAATAAATTTTACTTAGGTTAAAATTGGTCTTACATGGCATACTTAGGTCCATCTAATAGTAACAGGTTAGATGACAAAAATATGGTGTAACATATTTCCCCTTAGTGTGTGAGCATTAGGAGCTAATCGTATGACTGAAGCACATTGTAAGAACTCAATCACTAGACACCGAAGGGGAAGTCAGAGAGAGAGAAATATAAGGTAGACCAAAGTGCTAAAGGATTAGACCCTGAGGAAGCGAGACTTACAGTTGCAATAAGTATCTTTTATGAGTGAGTACTTGTGCTATAGGCAGCGGGGGAGGCATACCTATGCCTGCCAAGACAAAATACAAAGAATAATGTGTCCAGTAAACAAGGGACTAAACTATATAGTACATGCTGGCATAAACATGACCCAAATTAAAATATGATAATGAATCCCACATACATATTGTGCCTGGGATAACAGCTAGGACTTATACAATAATATATGAGTACATGAGATACAAATATAACCCAAATTCCCCTGTAAATAGGAAAGGGCTCTGAAAATCTATCTGATACATGCAAACAAAAAGGCACTGCAAGCGGCTGAGGCCGACATCAACAAATCTATGGAGCTGCATCAAAGGCTGTGATGAAGAGGTCATCTGGGCATGTGGGGGGCTACCTAAAGGGCCACCCCCTCATGAGGTTTGAAAACATTTCACACACACCCGGGAATCACCAGCATCAACTGCTACATCACTGACCCATCAAGTATACGGATCTCGATCATGTTGTAAGCATCTGGAGCTGAGAAAAAATCAGGTCAAAGGGTAATAAGGAGTCCCTTTACCTGATCCAAGGCACCAAACAAGAGTGGTAGCTGGAATCAAGGTACACCTCCCTCTAGACCTGTCTTCTGGAATGAATGATCTGTTGTCGACAAAAGGAGGTCTGCCATAGGTGAGGTAATAAGGGATTCTCAACTAAGGCATGAGAGAAAATAGTAGAGTGACTTATAGACTAACACTAGGGATGATGATGAAATGGGGGGTACTGAGTAGCGAATAGACGACTTCCCTTTTTAGAGCATAAAGGGCATGGATGACCTAGCAGGGACTGAAAAAATATCATGAGGGATATGGGATAGTAGGACTGAAGGCCATAATGTGTGACACAAGAGAGGAATCAAGCAATGAAGGATGGATGACTATACTGGGATACAAAGGGACTCGGTATAGACTCCATGAATGCGATGATGACTGAACTCGGATGCTCTAAACAAGGGCGACTCGATGATGATACCACACAGTAAAGGTCCAATGGGGACCATAAGGACATGAGTAGAAGATGGTAACTCATGGAGAGAATCAACACGAGCATGGACAAGTATGGAGGCAAAGTGGTGCTCCAAGTACAAGTGTTGCAAGTAAATAAATTCGATTTTGAAGAGTGGTGAAGTGATGCTTCTTGGACAAAATGTGTCCTGGTGAAGTATCAAATCATGAAAAACTAATAGATACCCATTTGAGGTCTTGGTGAGAGCTTTCCAACGGTACAGATGGTTTGTCAAACTGAGCTACGGTTTGGCCGCAGCAGGTGAAAGAAAAATCAATGGTTTCTCTTTTAATAAGGCATTTCCCTCCAAATTCACTCATTTGCAAGTGGAGCTGTGGTGAATGTAGAGAGGAGAGAAGGCCCTAAATCTTGTAGCGATCATAGCGGACAAACCGACCGTTGGAATTGAGATCCGTCAGTTGCAGGTAAGAGGCCTAACCCTACTCTTTCATTTCAGTGGATTGGAAGTTCAGTTTAGGCACCTAGAGCTCATGAGTAGGCCAAGTCGCACTTTTTGGGGTCTGTTCTGAGACCTGGGTAGCAGGTACTAGGCAGAAAACTGTGACCTAACCCAGGAAATGACCTGAAAAGTGTGACTTGTCAAAGAAAGGGGGCTTCAGTGTTTTTTTTAGCTGAGAGCTAGGATTTTTATGGTTGAGGGGCATATGTGCCCCCAAGCATGTTATGGTCATGCCAAAATATATTTAGAAAAGGGGAATCTAAACACATTTTTATGATGTGTTGCGCCATTTGTTTTCGTTATGGTTATGCAGTTTGAGAAAGGGAATGGAGGATTACCAATCTATTTCAGTATTGCATATATGGAGAAAATGGAATTAAGTTTTTAGGTTGGTATACATGGTGTCACTATCTCAAAGAGTGGATTTGGAGATAGTGAACTAGTGCTCTCCTAGAAAGCCCATAGGTTGGTCAACAACAATGTCGAAGGGACTGGGTTGTTGATGTAAGATGAGGGAATGATGAAGGGTATCATCCCTAGAGTGATCTGAAGTGATATGGGACTCTAGAGGTTCTTATAAATGGGGAAGAATAAGGGTACTAGAGTCGACACAACCAAATACACTAGGAGAGTTGTGGAGAATTGTTTCTCCTGGTCTCTCAAATATGGGTGCCCCCTTACCCAAATATTGGGTGTCAATGTAATGGCCATAAGGTGTATGTGGTTCGAATGCATGGGTTCAATGTAAGGGGGAATAGATAAATTCAGGGGTGGTGACTACTTCCATAATGTCGTCATCGTAATAGAATATGGGTTGACTGGTGGAAGAAAGGCCACCTGATGCAGCGAAGCTACCTAACTCATCATCATGAGAAGAGAGGTTCACATGCACATCGTCACAAGGGGTGACAAAAAAACAAGTAGATGAAGGATCCATCGATGTTGAGCCCAAGGTGATCGTTGAAGGGAGGTCAGGCGAAACACAAGGGGAAGTCCCAGGGGGGTCTTCCACCGTTCATCTCATAGATGATGACAGGTAGTGGATAGTGGCTAAAGACTCTGTCATTTTGACATCCGAAGGGGGAATGTCTATGGGAATGGATGTTTCCTCTAGTTCTGCTGAAGCAAAATGCGCAAATAAGGGAGTGGTGGACTCATTGCGCTTGGCCTCAAATTGGCGAAATTCTACTAGAGAGGGGAGAAAGTCCTCGAGGCGGGGATAGAGGTGAGAATAATGGCCATGGAGATCACACAAATCAAAAGGTTGGTTGGTGTGAATAGTCTTAGGGTTTTCGGCAACAGTTGAGGAAGAAACAGAGGCTTCAGGGACCGTAGACTCAAGGAACGCAACATTAACCATGGGCTTGATATGAGGAAACTCAGGACAGGTATGGGTGGCATGACAACCGACATCACACAAATCCCAAGGCTTTGTAGGTGGAGGAGGAGCAGGGTCAGTTGGGGCAGCCTTGTCTTTGGATGCCATCTTGTGAGCTTTTCCCTTTTTCCCCAAAGTTGTCACAATAGGAGAAGGTTCCTGTTGAGGTGGTTGAGGCACTATAGCAGCGAGAGAATTCATGGGGATCGGTTGAACTGGGGTCAAAGCAAGATAAGGTTTGGGTTGACCAAGTGGGGTAGCAGCTGGGGGATCAAGGTACCAGATGGGAATCTCTAGGTTCAGGTTAATAAGAGAAAGGGTGGCCATGACAGTTACCGAGTACACTCGAGGAGGGGAAGCTAGGAACGGTATCTGATCGAAGGGGTAATGGCTAAGAAGGATGACTCCAAGATGGTTAAGGCCTAGAGGAACCATTCCAGGAGGGTACAGAGGCTCATGGATACTAGATGTAGGTGAAGGGCTAGTAGGAGGGGGTCGAGAAGGCTAAATTAAAGGGCTAGGAGTAGGCTACAGAGGGCGAGGCTGCTGAATAGTCGAAGCGGGCTGCTTGAGGGAAGCCCAAGATGATTGAATCATGCAAAAATTTGATGAGATAGGATCAGAGACATGAGGAGGAAGACCATGGAATGTACCGAGAAAAGAAGAGTCTTTGTAGACTCCGAGTGAGACACTGGTCAAAGGATCGACGGTTTGCTTATTGGCCACTAAAGAGATGATGGACTCAGGGGAGATCTGAGACTTCGGTTCGTAATATGTCAGCTGGTCAATGGTGACTATATTTCTGGTATGAGGGAAGCACATCTTGTGGTGAACCGCATATGGGATAGCAGACATTGCATAGGTGTAGCTATGACCCAGTATAATGTTGTAATCTAAGGAGGCATCAATGAATTCTGTGTCAATGCAAACAGTCTTGCTCGAAAGTGTAATAGGACAATTGCGGAATAGGCCAATGGGCTGGGAGGCATGTCCATCCCACGCTCGAAGAGTGATCATGGAAGGAGCCAACTTAGGTGATCCGAGTTGCTTCCAAACCAAAGTGGACATCACACAGGTGGATGCCCCCTCATCAATGATGCACCGGGAAACGTTGGCATTCCGGATCTTGACTGGGATTTGGAAGGCGACGGAAGTGGGAAGAGGAGGATGTTCTGACCGGTCAACATCGAAGACAATCAAATGATCATATAAAGGATCTACAGTGCCCATGGTTGGTACTAGAGCTTTTCGTTGTGAAGGGCATGACTGGAGGAGTTCCAGCATTGAGATGGAAGTAGGAGATTACACCAAATTATCTACTATACTATACGAAAGGGCAGCTTTTCCAGAAGAAGCATTTCGGTGTAGTGGTCCCTTATGGATCTTGGTATGAATCTCTTCCTTAGGCTGAGGGATCTGCAAAGGACCATTAGATGTTGAAAGAGGCTTTGTAGAACCTGAAGAAGGTGGCTTGGGGACAGACGTAGCAGGAGGCTTGTTGTATTGACGAGACCAAGTCCGAAGGTTGAGGTCTATGGTTATAGGTTGGTTAGATTTCATCATGAGAATCTGGTAATCGGAGGTACTAGATGGAGGAGGTTGAGTGGCCTCCTGACCTTCAGGTGGTTGGGTAGCCACAAATCCTTGCTGAGGGAAAGGATTAGTAAACACAGTTGGCTTGCTAGGCACAACACTGGGAGGGATGGAAGGGGAGGCTTGTTGTCGTTGCAATGTTTCTTGAGACTCCCACATCTGCTGCATCTGTGGTAAAATAGGACAATCATGCGTGTAATGACCATAAACACCACAATAAGAACAAGGCTTGTTCATGCGAACAAGGTTATCCTGATTGGGCTGAGTGCCTTGTTGTTGGTTAGCAGTGTTAGGTGCATTATTTTGAGGATTAGGTCCAAAATTACTGGGGGAATATTGATTTTGAGTGCCTTTCCTCTTCTTTTGGGAAGGAGGAGGATTAGTCATGCCCTGCTGTGCATACACCTGCCCACTAAGGGGGTGGTGGCTATTGTTCCAGGGGTTGAGAAGGCAAGGGAGGCGGAGGTGCTAATGTTGGAGGAGTTGGAGCACCAGGTTACGGATACGGATAATAAGGAGGTTGGGTAAAATTATGGTAAATAGGAGGTTGGGTAAAAGGAGGAGGCATGCCGTATCCTAGATACATGCTACCGCGAGGGGGAAAAGTGTAGGAGATGCTGGTCCCTCCCTGGGGAAAACCATAGCCCATGGGAGGCTGAGAATATCGATGAGAGAGAGCTCCAATGATACCATTGGTGGCATGAGATGCCCCTGGTGCATTGGCATCACTGGGTCTAGGAATATCAGGTAGAATGGTATAAACATAACTAGACTGAGCGTAGATCAGGTCATATTTTAACACAATTTGGAGAGCGGCTTCTTTGGTTTGAGGGAAATGCGATGCGATATCTTTTCCTATAGAAGGTAAGAGAGATCTAGGGAACCAGTCCATGTAGACACGGTCTTCGAAGGTAGGGGCTTGACATAGGCTCTTTCTTCTCCGCCATTCCTAGACATGATCGAATAGGCGGGTCGCAGAAGATTGATGGAAATAAGTCAAAAGTTCGGTACCAGTGTCATAACGAAGGGGAAGCTGGAAATAAGACATAAAATCCCAAGCAAGAGTCACAAAGGTGGTATGAGAGGATGAAGCCTGATCAACACACCACTTAGAAGCTTCACAAGTAAGTGTACGTTGGAACAACCGAAGATGGACAGAGTCATTAGTAATGGAGTTAGACGAACACCACATGTGGAAAGACCGAACATGATTTGTAGGATCTTCTACAACAAGACCTTAAAACTTGGAATATCAGAAGGGAGCTTGGTCGGCATAGCAAGAAAATTAGCATCATGGTGTATAGGGTAATTGATCAACTGGTTGAAATTGGGAAGACTGAGGCTTGCCATATAAGGGAGCAAGGGAGCAGCCGGGGTAGTTCCCGTTGCTGTCCCACTAGTAGTATTCTCAGCATTAGGGCTGGGGCTACCACTAGGGTTACGTCCTGAACCAGACATAGTGAAGGTGACAGGGGGAGAACCGGGGGCGGAACCAGAAGGAGAACCCAATGAACCAGAAGAGGAGTCAGAGTGCGGACTCGATGGAGGACTAACTTGAATCCTATGCAGAGGAGTAATTCTTCCTACCGGAAACTGAGGATGAAGGCCAAGAAGTCTCCAGGGTAAATGCCTTAGAGGCGCAATGGTGAAGGCACAAACATGACACAAAGGGAAGAGAGACCAACAAGGGCAAGGAGGTGCAGTATCAATTGATTACAATGTTGAAACAAGGGAAAATAGGTGCATGATCAATTTATTACAATGTTTTAAAGTATTTTCTTGGTGGTGTTAACCAAGCTCTTCTTCACTTAGGGTGTGTTTGATAAGTGTGTAAATATTAATTTTTAAACCCGGATGTTTGTAAAGAAAAAGAAAAATTGAGCTGTATAACTGTAAATAAACCTGTACATAACAGTATATGAAACTAAAATAATAGAAAATAAATAGCTAATTATGCATTAATCTAAACCCAGGGAGGCAGGCCTCTCAACAACTAGTCTGTAGGTGGGAAATAGTCAAAACACACTAAAATAGCCAATAGATCTAAGGTCAGGAGGGACAGGGATCTAAAGGGAAAATCTGCTGGAAATAGGTGAAGAAAAATAGCAAAAAATCAAAGGAAAAATTGCTATAAGTGAGGTGGCGAAAGGCTATATCCTGGAGGGAAGCGGAGGGGACCCTAGAGGAAAAACCAAACAAAAATAAAGGTGTTTTGGATGGATAAATAACCAATCTGAAGTGGATCTAAAGGTAAGATATCAGATCTGAAAAATGGCTGAACACCCTGAAATTTCAGACAACTCGCAGCAGCTAAAACTCTTCCAAAAAAGGTGGAGGGTATTGAAGCCCTCAAAGGGATAGGTTCCTACTTTTTTGAGTAAAAAAGAACAAGTACAGGTCTAAAACGGGTGGAGACAGAGGTCAGAAACCCCTGAACAGAGGCCCAGACAAACCCATAAAACTTTCAGAAAAACTCCTGCAAAAAGTCCAGGTCACTATTTCTGACTTAGTTTCTGCAGAGGTCGTAGGTTCTGGCCTGTTTTCTGTGCCCTGGAGTTTCAGGTCGTAGGTTCTGGGCAAAAATGTGTGACCTGCACTTCCGACACTCTCAAGAGTAGGTTTCAGAAGAATGTGTCGTCTCAGCTGTGACTAATGTCGATCACCTGCGCAATAGGTCCGAAAACACATAGAAGTTATAATTTTCAATGTGTAAGGGTTTTATAGGTTAAAAAAAATATCAAGAAAAGAAAAACAAGAAGCTGAAGAGAAATCCTAGGGTTTGAAGCAACTGGATATGTAGGGATCTGAAAAACAATAGAGGTCGTAATCGTAAACCCATGTGGAGTCTCCAGTTGTTAGTATGAATCTTAATCGCAAGTATACGAAAAAGGATCACTTTAGACATCCATAAGAGACAACCCTAACAGCAAAGGTGGTTGCCAATACCTTTAGATCTGTAATTAGTTGACCAAGATAATTGCTGAAAAAATCTAGATCTATGCATTAAAAGACATTAAACGGTAAATAAATAAAAAAAGTTGCTCCATGCATCCAATAGAGAAGACAAGAATATGTTTAAACAATTTTGTATTTATGGCACCTGGGAGGAGAACATAGAAGGATGTTATGAGTCCTCCTCAATGGGATGGGTTCTTGTAAGTCCTCAACACTTCAGATCTAGAATCCCTCTCTCTTGATGGTGTAGAAAACCCAGACAAAAATGGACCTCAAAGGGAGATCATAAGAACAAATGGTAGCAAAATATGACAATGATGGCGAATAAAAGTCAGACCAAGAGTATAGATCCAGAGTGATCTTTAGGCAAAAAAAGGTAGAGAATGAATGGAAAAACCCTTCTATTTATAACAAAATATTGAGTTAGTCTAGATATTGGTGCATAGTTAAAATATTATTAACCAAATCAAGATCCAACTATTATGGAATATTTTATTATATGTGTTGGAGGGAAAAATAATTTTTCTTGGGTCAAATCCCTTTATTTGTAAATAATAAATAAATAAATGATTTATTTATTATTTTAAAGATGTGGTTGTGTAATAATCAAATAAATAATGATTTATTTAATTATTTATGAATGATTTAGTCAAATTTAACAAGGAATATTATTTAAATAAGGTTTAAATAATTATTCCTAGAAAATAATAAGATAAATAGTGATTTATCTAATTAATTTTCCTGTTTTGGGCTAAATATGACCAAGAATATTAATTAAACTGTTGTTTAACTAATTATTCCTTGAGGAAAATCAAACAAATGTAGATTTATTTAATATTTCCTTATGCGTTTTCCTGTTTATACCATAAACAACTTAATAAAGCTGGTTTACTAAGTTATTTTTCATAGTTGAAGCAATTTTACTTAGGGTAAAATTGGTCTTACATGGTGTACTTAGGTCCATCTAAGTAACAGGTTAGATGACAAAAATATGGTGTAACACCCGAGAACAACTTGGGTTGAGTTACTAGTCCTAGAAGCCTTGGTTTGACAAGTGCTCTGGAGTGCTTGGTGGGTTGAGTTACTAGTTTTGGAGGCTTGGTTGGACAAATTCTTTGGAGACCTATGGTAGTTTTGGGTTGAGTTACTAGTCTTAGAGCTAGGTTGGAACAAATTCTATGTAGCCATGGAAATCTTGGGTAGAGACGAATGTGATTATGATTAGTGATGCTTGGCCATGAGGTGGAATTGTTGATTGAAGGCTAAGGTGGTTTGGCCTCTAGAGCCCTGGTTTGGTTTTTTCTTGGTTTATTACATGAGATCTGATATTCATGTTTGAAATATGGTGCGAGGATGATTGGTTGAAAAAAAGATTTGGTTCAACCCATTCTATCATCAAGTGGTATGTGGAAGTCCTTGACTTGGTTGGTAGTTTACATATGTTAACATGTAATATTATTTATTGATGATCAATAAGCATTTTGTTTATTTACTACTGTTTACATGACTAGCTTTTCATGGCTTTATTGTTGGTTAAGTATATGCTACATGCATGGTGTATTTATTATTATACGATGTGCTCTTGATCTAGATATAATTCATGGTTTGACTGACTCTTGGTTATTTTATATGGATGCATGAGATAATATATGTTTTTTGTAGCAGGTATGAGAGGAAAGAAAACCTTCTTGATGATCACTTGATGAAACCAATGTAAATAGTGACCAAAATATGCATCCATGACTTACAGGTACTATGTACGCAAAAAGTTTGTAAAAATGAATAACATGTGTTGGTAAGTTAGACCCCATTTTTGTAAATGCACCTTGGAAGTTGGGTCATGCATAATAATTTTTAGCTCATGTTTACCCTGGTAAGTATGTTAAAGTAGGTAAATGTGTGGTGGGGTGTTATAATTTGGTATTAGAGCTTCCAGGTTCATAGACTTGGACTGGATAGGCTCTATCATAGATGAAATGAAGAGAAAAAGGATCAAAGAGTACAATCAATTTAAGTTTTGTTATATATTTTCTTATGTGGATTTTAAGAAGCTAAAAAAATTTCCAAGTTGAGGCTAAACGCCACCAATATTTTGTTTAAAATTTGAAATATTGGTTCACAATATTTTAGGAATTATGACCTGAGGAAGACGACCTTCTAGAATGCACCTTCAAACAGGTCATGTTGAACTTTTTGCAATAACTTATACTTTGTAGCCTTCCAGAAGCTAAAAACATTTCCACATTTAGGGGACATCTTGTTGATAATGTGATCAAAATTTCAGATACTGGTTCACAATATTTTTTGAATTCTAATATGAGGAAGATGACCCTCCATAATGTATATTTAAACATGTCATGTTTGAATTTATGTTATAACTTTTCTTATGGGAAGTCTTAGGAGTTGAATAGTTTTACACAATGAGGGGAACACTCATTGATATTGTGATAAAAATTTCACACATTGTTTAGCTATATTTTAGGAGATATAACCATTGGAATTAGAACTTCCTGAATGCTCCTCGAATTGTGTACAAAATATGATTGTGTTGGTATTTTTGTTATAAATTTTAATGTATGAAATTTCAGAAGTTGAATCTTGAACCATAGTGAGGGTGAATCCCACTGATCATATGGTTCATTTCCAAAAATTTTACTACAACCATTTAGGATATATGCATTGAACCATTCACTATATTAGTTTGCATGTAAAGTTTTTGATAAAATGCTTAAATGGTTGAGTGATTCATTTCATACAAATTGTTTGATAATATGCCACAATGAGTATGTTTTTTGTGGTTTGGAATAGTATTGATGCATAATAATCTTGTTGTAGCTAATATGTGCTTTCTTGTATGAAAATATTTTATTATATTAATTTTCATGTAAAGTGTTTGAAGAAATGATTACATGCAAATGTACTAAGTGTAGTAGTTGTTTGAAGAAAATGAAATAGTACATGGTAATTGTTTGAAGAAAATGTTAACTTTTGGATGGAATAATATTTTGGTATGATAACATGGTTGTAGTTGATCTATGCATATGTGCATGCAAGGAATTTGAAAGGTTGCATGAAAGAAATTTGAAAATTTGCATGTAAAGAAATGGAAAAGTGGTATGACTATGTGGCATGTTTTTAGTTAGTATGTTACAAGTGGAATAATTGCAGCGTTATTTATTTAATCTCATAAAAAATGTATGAGAAATGAAAATCAGGTTTTGGAAAGTATGGTTAAATTTAGTAGAGCTTTGGATATCCCATTTCCATAATTGGACATTGCAGATCAGGCCATTATAGTATCTGCCTCCTTCTACCTTAGTATGGACCATGGTTAGTAAGGAGGTATGTTTATAGGTTGTTTTAATTCTTTATTAAGTGTATGAAATTATTATGTTCTTATAGGATTTCATGAAGGAATGATCTTGTTTTAAGATAGTTGTACTAGCAAAATATGTGTTGAGACAACTGATATGCACTTCAACACGAATGGGTGTTTGTTGTAGCACTATGAATAATGAGTATGAGTTGATTGTATACTATCACATGGCTATTAGTATTGGTAAAGGATGATTTAAAATTAATACACATGATGCCTTGATATTTTGGAACAGGTGACTGACATGTGTGAACAGTTGCAGGGCAACATGCTTGGTATTAGCATGACAAAGTAATAGTTCATTTTTTTACATAAATAAAACTTGGGTGAATGTGATAGCACATAATAAGACTCAATTGAAGCAAGGTAAAAATTTGAAATAAAGGAATTGGGTGAGAGTTCCTTTGGCTATGTTTGGAAACCACAATTCCAAATGAATGAGTCCTTCTTATGAATACAAGAAATTTTCTTAACCTTGATTTTTTTGACATTATTTGGATATATGTTGTATTTTTAGACATGTATTTGACATGATTTTATCTTAAGGATGCTATTTGAGATAAGATGGTGAGTTTTACTCTGTTATAAAATTATATATTACAGAGCAATGGAACACATTAAATATGCAGAAAAAGAAACACATAAATAACATATAAAACAAGAGAGACACAAATATATATGGTTCACCCAACTTGGGCTACGTCCACGGAAAAAACTAGTCCTTCCTTTCTATTATCTAGTAAAATGAAGAGACACAACCTACAACAGATCTGTTGTAATATCCTCTACACTCCCACACAGTCCCCCTTGTTATTCCTCACTCAGAGTATACACACCATACACATATGCAATACAATGCCTTCATACAACAGAGGGGTTTCCTTCTAAGGAAAAAAACCCTAAATTAAACATAACTTCTACTGTCATATCATCTTCCTAATGAATGACCCAGATTGAATATGAAATTACAATATTTTACAAGTTAATTTTACATATGTTTTTAGCTTCAGGGGCACTGCCCCCAAAACTGATCCATGTGGCTCTAGAGACACACATAATACAAAGAGAGCTTATGGAAGCTCAAAAATCAAAGTGTTCGGATTGCTCTCAAACCAGGTTAAAGTTGAAGATATCGTTGTCCTGATCGCAACTGTGTGAACAATTCATTAAATCGAGCTCATATTCAAAAGTTACAGACAGTCAAAGATTATGGGTTGACTTGGTGATTTGGCAGGTTAAATAAGGCGCAATTTTGACCTTTTTGAGCCACCGAATTCTAGCAAGCTACGGCTAGATTCCGGGAAAAATTGTGGGGTCTTTAAAAATACTCCTTCAGCCTAAAACTGAAATTTTTAAAATTGTATGGTTTGTTTTAGAAAATAAAATAAAAAATATTAAAAATAGGGGGGTGGCGGGCCACCACCCTCACCACCCCACCCACATGTTAGAAAAAATATTATAAATAGTGGGTCAGTGGCCATGACCCCGCTGAACCCCAGGGCAACCACAATTATGGCATAACATAAACTGAGATAAGTGGGAGTCGAACCCATGAACGAAGGGTTCCCGACTCCGCCGACGTGGAAATCCCACATTAAACTCCGACCAACAAACGTTATAAATATATGTGCATGACATATAAACCGACGGGAACAGCGAGGACTGGCAGGTATCAAACCCACGCCAGTCACGTGGGCTGCCCGCCCCCATGCGGTGTTCCTATTAAACCAAATATATACGATACAACATATATATATTATATGTGTTAACCACCAACCAAAAAAATGTCAGCGGAATTGTTGGGCAGGCCACCTAATGATGGCCCGAAACTCCATTTTATTTTATATTTGTTTGTTATTAAAACAAACATTAAAATTTGGAGGGAGCAAGGTTTGACCACCCGACCTCCTTCCAACAAACTTGGAATTCTTACCACTAGGCCAACGACCTTTATGTTGTTAACTCCACCCAGAAAATAGATATAAACCCACCTTTCTCATATGCGACCAGGCATACCAGTGCAGATGTGGGCACATATTTTGAGGCAGAGGCAGAGGAGGCAGAATGATAGCAAATAGTTCAAGGCAGAATATTCCTTGATGCCCATGAAGATTCCAAGGAGGTAAAATTTCTTCGTGTCAGAATATATTAAAATTTATATGCATTTTAACTATAATTTTGTAGGGAGCGCGATGGTATGCCCAAATTTGCCTTTTTATCAACGATTTTGCACATTCCCTGTGGAAGAGAATTCCTTGGAGGCCAAAATTCGTCGGTGTCATAATGAGGTCAACCTTATAATCATTCGTCTTAGAATTTCACAAGAATCTCAATGGTGAGATCAGATTCCTATTTTGAGTTGCAGATTTCCAGATTCCCTATGGAGAGACATCTTTGAGGAATCTAGGGGGAATCTAAAAGATTCCCTAAGGCCCATATTTTTAGTTTTTCAGAATTTAGAAAATTGACAATTGATCCTACACCTCTCAGTGACACGAGTTTAGTGGTGCAGTTATATTTTCCATTTGAGCCTTATGTTTTTCGACCACTTTTCAAAGTGAAGTTGCAGGTGTGAACATTCAATGTGTGAGCAGTCACTTCCAGGATATTTGATGCCACGATATTGATGGTACAACCAGATCCAATAGTTTATCATCCTTTTCTTTAGATAGCTCCAATATGTGAGGTATATGCAGTATGATCATGTACTCCTTTATCTCTTTGCTATGAGATGCATTGTGTTGTATAGATCCCTGTTGATGTTTGATGTGGGATCTTGTTTTTGTTCTTGATGTGAGATGTAATTTATATCATGGATTTGTATTATTTATATTTTAGATCCATTTTTTCTAGGTTGGTGGGATACTCATTGTCACATGTATGTTTTACTGAGATCCTTTTGTTGCCATGCTAGCAGGATACTCATAGTCATTATGTGTGAGTTATTGTCATATTGAAAAGAGCCATTTTTGTGAATGAGAGTTCCTGTAGTGGAAAATCTCTTGGAAAGGTCCAACCATTCTTGCATGAGGGAATTTTCCTTGTATGATAGAGAAAATACCATTAATGTACATCATCACTCTTTCCAACACTTAATGTAGTGACCTGCACTATCTTGACACCGAGGCCCGGAGACATAGTCCCTCCTGGATGAACTCCATTATCAATCTGTTATGTTGCTAATTCTTGTTATGTTCCTCTTATTTAGAGAATGTAGATGTTCATTTATGTTCATTAATTTTTTGATTAAATGAAATTCTAACACATCAGTCGAAGTAAAAGGTCTTGTTTTAAAGGGTGGCAAATTTTACCCTGATCAAGTGATATCAAAGCGGTCTTCTTGTTGATTTGGATTACAGGTGTGAACCATTGAATGTTTTCTGAGTTAAGAAATGGAGGATGTTAAAGACATGTACAAGATCATGTTGAGGGTGTCCAAGAAATCAGACATGTTGTATGAAGCTTATGAAAAACAAACAGTAGACAACGTTGAGTTGAAAACACCTCTACAAGAGGAGAAGGAGGACAAACACTGGTTGCAACATCAATAGAAAGCCACGACAGAGGCATTGGAAGAATTGAAACGTGATGACTAAAGTCTTCAAACAAAGCATGCTGCATTGAAAACACTCCTCCAGGAAGAGAAGGTGGAATATTAGTGAGGTCAGCTTCAATTGCAAGCTGCGACAGAGGCATTAGAAGAATTGAAGCACCACGATGAAAGTATTCAAGCAGATCATGAGGCATTGAAGACATGCCTACAGGAAGAGAAGGAGGAGACAAAGTTATTTCAACTTTAGCTACAAACCACGATAGAGGCCTTGGAGGAAGTGAAGTGCAATGAAGGCTCAGAGAAGCCTTCTTCACCTGTTTCAAAATCGATAGCTGAGGTAAACAACATTGATTTCTCTTCAGTTTCATCTTCACATGATATAATTTCTATTAGATGTGTGCAGATGCCCTTTATCGGAACCAGCATGAAACTATTTACTAAGATGGGGCACCAAGGAGGAGGACTTGGCATTCATGGCCAAGGCATAACTCAACCATTGGAGGCTGTGCAAAGACCTCGCTACGCAGGTTTGGGATACATTGAAGGAGGATGTTCGAATGACATCAAAGAAAAACATAAATTTTTGAGCTCACGAGGAAAGAGGATTGATGGGAACACTTCAACATCATCCCACAAAAGTGCATGTTGGATTGAAAGAGCTAAGGCAAGCTCTCATCACCATGATCGCACCAGAGACCACCAGGGAAGGTATAACAAGTCTCATTATT
>CM076584.1:594946257-595254659 GCA_034641835.2 Pinus albicaulis | reverse complement strand
TGTTGAAGATGACAACAAGAAACAGTGAAGGAGGCATCCTGAAACATCTTTCCTAATCCTAGTTGGAAAGTGATCACCTAAACTAGGTGGGGGGCCACACAGGTGATTTTTGTCTCAAAGTCTATTTTTAGACATATGGATCATGGTCTATGAGTTGCAGGATGCTATTTATGGATGATTGGTCAAGTTGGTAAAAATAGATGGACCTCTATTTTTAGACATTGGGCGAAGTCTATTTTTAGACTGCCAGTCTAAAAATAGATCAGTCAAATATTATTAGCCCTTAATAATATTTGGACTATAAACATTATCTTATCCTCTTGGAGCACTTCAGTTCGAGCTATGGATGTGGCACATGCAGCTGACAGAAGGAATTACGCTATTCCTAGGGGTTAGTTGAGCTATTGCATGGTTGACTTCAGTTGGAACTCATGTGGCAGAGTTTGGTGGAGTTGATGAGACAGTTGATGGAGTTGTGTTCGGTTTAACTTAGTTGAACTAGTTGTATTTAGTCTAAATGATAAATACACTAGTGATGAGTGGTGTGAATTAATTATTAATTAATTCACTAATTATTAACTCATAAATCAACTAAAGAATACATCAGTTAACTGCAATGCATGGAAAGTTCAGTGGAGACCAGTGTTAGAGGTGGGTGAAAGGGTGAGTGTGGCTATCAGTTGTGACTATACTTGTGCATGAGATTTGCACACAAATTGATTAAGATTTCCAATGAGGATTGCGCAGTACAAGCCAAGGGGATTCAAACTTGGATCTCATTCATTCCCATATTGGATTGCACAGTAGAGGCAGGCAGACAGGTGGAGTAGATTGGAGCATGGGATGTGCATGATCTGAGCTCGTTTTGTGTGTAACAATTGGAAATAGTGTTGAGAGCTTGTGAAGAGTTTGTGCTATGTATTGTTACATTTTCTCTATCATTATAATATACAGATAGTTGGGGGTTTTCAGCTGTAAGCTTTCCCCATTACATACTGTGTTATATGTGTGCTTGATTATGTTTTAATGTGCGCATGCGACTGCTTCTATTTCCGCAAATCGATGATCAATTGTAGAAGAGGTTATGTATTATGCATGAAGCTTAAATAGTGTGTAATCAGGATAATCTCGGTGAATAATTCAGCTATTATTCAAATTTCTACATGGTATCGGAGCGAAATTGATCATCGGATCTATTACAATGATTACAATTTATTTCGGTAGACAGAGTCTGTAAGCGGGCCAGGTAGCCTCTGGATCCATCCTTTCTTTGAAAGGTGATATATCCAGTAAATTCCCCTACAGTCGATCTCTGTGCTAGAAATACTTTTTTCTCACATATCAGAAGCGGTTGAGTTTTGAGCTGGTGGAATTCAAATTTGCAGCAGTGTTTTCTTGGTGTTGAAGTCAAAATGTCTTTCAATGGATTGCGATTGGAGTATGCCCTTGAAAGCAGCTCGAATTATATTTCATGGAAGGATAGGATGGAGGCGGTGTTAGATGAAAACGAGTTGAAGGAGTTCATAGATGCTGAAGTCCCAAAGCCTACTGATGCTGCTCAAGTTGAGGCTTGGCAAAAGAAGACAGCAAAATGTCAAAGGATTCTGTTGGAAGGCGTGGAGGATCACATTGTATCCAGCCTGCATGGTAAAGCTTCTCCATACTTTATGTGGAAAGCGTTGACAGATTTATTCCAAAGCAAGAGCGACCAGAGGAAGTTGGCGCTCAAGGATAAATTCAGGAAAATAAAGATGGAGAAGAATCACACTATTCCGGTATACTTGACAAAGTTTGTCCACTGCAGGGATGAGCTTAGGAGTGTAGGAATTAGTGTGGGTGATGAGGACTTGGTGGACTTGGCTCTCATTGGTCTTTCGAATAGTTGGCACTCCTATCAGGACTCTGTCAATGGTCGGGAGAAATTGCCAGGATGGGAGCGACTTTGGTCGGATCTTGTGCAAGAGGAGATAAGGCGGAGTACCAGGGATGGATCTTCATCAAAGGCATCTGATGAAGAGGATTTCGCTTTGGCTGCCAAAGCAAGGAAGGGGCAGGGTGAGAATAATGCTTCTCAATCCGGTGCGGATGGTAAAGAGCGTGACATGTCCAAAGTGAATTGTTTTCACTATCACGAGCATAGGCATTACGCCACGAATTGTCCATAGAAGAAGAAGAACAAGTAGGCTGCTGGAGCTGCATCTGGTGAGGCTCTTGCCTCGCAATTTGAGCTGGACTTCTCATTGATCGCATGCATGGTGTCTAGTGCAATGGGATCAGGGTGGTATTTTGATAGTGGCGCTTCCTTTCACATGACGGGAGATGTGAATATTTTCAGTGACTTGGTGGAGAAAGATCTCCAATTGCATGTTGAGTTGGGTGACAATGGACGATAAAATGCGACCGGCATTGGTACCATAACCTTTCAGAGGGAGTCAGGTAAACTCATTCTTTTACAAGATGTAGTGCATGTTCCAAGTTTAAAGAAGAATTTGATCTCAATTGCAATGTTAGAGGATAAAGGGTATGAAGTTGTCTTCAGTGAAGGAAAAGTTTTCCTTCAGCACAAGGCAATAGGAAAAGTCAAGAAGGTTGGGATTCGCGTAAAGAATCTCTACAGACTTGAAGTAGATGGGATGTCTATGGAGCTTCTTACTGTTGGGAAGTGCAAGAAAGACATGCAATCGATGCTTGAGAGGGAGCAAGTTTTTCATGCAGGTAATAGTGAACCTCAGGATGTGGAGCAGCCACAAGATGAGGATCATGGAGTGGAAGAAACCACTCATGCAGAGAAATTTCATGCCAGATGGGCAGGAGGCAGAGAGGGAGTGCATGTGCCTATACCACCAGGTGAGAGGTGGGGCGACATGCATGATTAATCCCAAGAGGAGATTGCGGATTCATGAGATGGTGTGGATCTCATGAATTGAAGGCCGGCGACGAGGTGCCCACAGCGCAGCAGTAGCATGATCAGTTGGATTGATGCAGGCAAATCAAAGTGACAGTGTCAGATACTGGAGCGCGAATCACAGTTGACAGCAAGTGCAGAGTGCATGGGTGCAAGAGTTCAACATCACAGTGGTTCATGATGACATGTGCAATTAGGCCTAGCAGAAGTCGAAGACTTTGATGATAGATGCATGGAGTTGCATGGCGCATCAGATTGATTGAGTTGCTTGGAGCCTATTCAGTTTCGGAAGAGTTGTAGAGCAGATGCTTGGAGTTGCATGGCGCTTGTGAAGGTTGCAGGGTGAATGCATGGAGTTGCATGTCGCATGCAAAGACAGTCCTTTCTTGTTGAGAGGGAGTGTTGAAGATGGCAACGAGAAACAGTGAAGGAGGCATCCTGAAACATCTTTCCTGATCCTAGTTGGAAAGTGATCACCTAAACTAGGTGGCGTCCACACAAGTGATTTTTGTCGCAAAGTCTATTTTTAGACTATGTCTATTTTTAGACATATGGATCATGGTATATGAGTTGCAGGATGCTATTTGTGGATGATTGGTCAAGTTGGTAAATATAGATGGACCTCTATTTTTAGACATACTGGGCGGAGTCTATTTTTAGACTACCAGTCTAAAAATAGATCAGTCGAATATTATTAGCTCTTAATAATATTTGGACTATAATCATTATCTTATTCTCTTACAACACTTCAGTTCGAGCTACGGATGTGGCACATGTACCGATACAAGGAATTACGCTATTACTAGGGGTTAGTTGAGTTATTGCATGGTTGATCATGTTAGAACTCATGTGCGTAATTCTGGTGGAGTCGTACTAGACAACAGGAGTTGTGTTCGGTTTAACTTAGTTGAAATAGTTGTATTTAGTCTAACTGATAAATACACTAGTGATGAGTGGTGTGAATTAATTATTAATTAATTCACTAATTAGTAACTCATAAATAAAATAAAGAATACATCATTTAACTGGAATGCATGGACAGTTCAGTGGAGACTAGTGTTAGAGGTGGGTGAAAGGGTGAGTCTACTATTAGTTGTGACTATGGCTGTGCATGAGATTTGCACACACATTGATTGAGATTGCCAATGAGGATTGCGAAGTACAAGCCAGGTGGATTTGAACTTGGATCTCATCATTATTCATCTTGGATTGCGCAGTAGAGGCAGACAGACAGGGAGCAAGATTACATGGGATGTGCAAGGATCCGAGCTTGTTTTGTGTGTAACAATTGGAGATAGCAAGGAGAGCTAGTGAGAGGAGCTTTGTGCTATGTATTGTTAAATGTTCTCTATCATTATAATATACGATAGTTGGGGGTTTTCATCGTAAGCTTATATCATTACATACCTAAGTTATATGTGTGCTTGATTATGTTTTAATGTGCGCATGCGGATCGTCGGTTTCAAATTGATGATCAATTGTAGAAGAGGTTATGTATTATGCATGAAGCTTAAATAGTGTGTAATCAGATAATCTCGGTGAATAATTCAGTTATTATTCAAATTTATACAGAAAATCTAGTCAAAACACACTAAAATAGCCAATAGATCTAAGGTCAGAGGGACAGGATCTAAAGGGAAAATCAATGGAAATAGGTGAAGAAAAATAGCAAAAAATCAAAGGAAAAATTGCTATAAGTGAGGTGGCGAAAGGCTAGTATCCTGGAGGGAAGTGAGGGGACCCTAGAGGAAAAACCAAACAAAAATAAAGGTGTTTTGGATGGATAACAACTAATCAAGTGGATCTAAAGGTAAGATACTGCATCCGAAATGGCTGAACACCCCGAAATTTCGTACAACCCGGGCAGTTAGCCTAAAACTTTTCCAAAAAGGTGGAGGGTATTGAAGCCTCAAAGGGATAGGTTCCTACTTTTTTGAGTAAAAGAACAAGGCTGTGTCTAAAACCAGGAGACAGAGGTCGAAACCCCGTAATTGCAGGCTCGTACAAACCCATAAAACTTTCGTAAAAACTCCCGCAAAAGTCCAGGTCACTACCGACTTAGTTTCTCGGCAGAGGTCGCAGGTTCCGGCCTCGTTTTCCGTGCTCCGGAGTTTCGGTGTCGTAGGTTCGGGGCAAAAATGTGGACCCGCACTTCCGACACTCTCAAGAGTAGGTTTCGCAAGAATGTGTCGTCTCGCCCGTGACTAATGTCGATCACCGCGCAATAGGTCCGAAAACACATAGAAGTTATAATTTTCAATGTGTAAGGGTTTTATATGTTAAAAAAAATATCAAGAAAAAGAAAAACAAGAAGTCAAGAGAAATCCTAGGGTTTGAAGCAACCGGATATGTAGGGATCCTAAAAACAATAGAGGTCGTAATCGTAAAACCCATGAGTTCTGAAGAAAGTTAGTATGAATCTTAATCGCAAGTATACGAAAAAGGATCACTTTTAGACATCCATAAGAGACAACCCTAACAAAGAAGTTGTATACAATACCTTAGATCAGAATTAGTCGACCAAGATAATTGCCGAAAAATCTAGATCTATGCATTAAAAGACATTAAACGGTAAATAAATAAAAAAAAGTCGCTTCATGCATCCAATAGAGAAGACAAGAATATGTTTAAACAATTTTGTATTTATGGCACTGGGAGGAGAACATAGAAGGATGTTATGAGTCCTCCCTCAATGGGATGGGTTCTGTAAGTCCTCAACACTTCGCATCTAGAATCCCTCTCTCTTGATGGTGTAGAAAACCCGTACAAAAATGGACGCCAAAGGGAGATCATAAGAACAAATGGTAGCAAAATATGACAATGATGGCTAATAAAAGTCGACCAAGAGTATAGATCCGCAGTGATCTTTAGGCAAAAAAGGTAGAGAATGAATGGAAAACCTTCTTATTTATAACAAAATATTGAGTTAGTCTAGATATTGGTGCATAGTTAAAATATTATTAACCAAATCAAGATCCAACTATTATGGAATATTTTATTATATGTGTTGAGGAAAAATAATTTTTCTTGTCAATCTTTTATTTGTAAATAATAAATAAATAAATGATTTATTTATTATTTTAAAGATGTGGTTGTGTAATAATCAAATAAATAATGATTTATTTAATTATTTATGAATGATTTAGTCAAATTTAACAAGGAATATTATTTAAATAAGGTTTAAATAATTATTCCTAGAAAATAATAAGATAAATAGTGATTTATCTAATTAATTTTCCCTGTTGGGGTTAAATATGACTAAGAATATTAATTAAACTGTTTAACTAATTATTCTCGAGGAAAATCAAACAAATGTAGATTTATTTAATATTTCCTTATGCGTTTTTCCCCGTTTATACCATAAACAACTTAATAAAGCTGGTTTACTGGGTTATTTTTCATAGCTGAAGCAATTTTACTTAGGGTAAAATTGGTCTTACATGGTGTACTTAGGTCCATCTATAATGAAAGGTTAGATGACAAAAATATGGTGTAACACCCGAGAACAACTTGGGTTGAGTTACTAGTCCTAGAAGCCTTGGTTTGACAAGTGCTCCGGAGTGCTCGGTGGGTTGAGTTACTAGTTTTGGAGGCTTGGTTGGACAAATTCTTTGGAGACCTATGGTAGTTTTGGGTTGAGTTACTAGTCTTAGAGCTAGGTTGGAACAAATTCTATGTAGCCATGGAAATCTCTGGGTAGAGACGAATGTGATTATGATTAGTGATGCTTGGCCATGAGGTGGAATTGTTGATTGAAGGCTAAGGTGGTTTGGCCCCTCTAGAGCTCCGGTTTGGTTTTTTTCTTGGTTTATTACATGAGATCCGATATTCATGTTTGAAATATGGAAGTAGGATGATTGGTTGAAAGATTTGGTTCAACCCATTCTATCATCAAGTGGTATGTGGAAGTCCTTGACTTGGTTGGTAGTTTACACATGTTAACATGTAATATTATTTATTGATGATCAATAAGCATTTTGTTTATTTACTACCGTTTACATGACTAGCTTTTCATGGCTTTATTGTTGGTTACATATGCTACATGCATGGTGTATTTATTATTATACGATGTGCTTCGATCTAGATATAATTCATGGTTCGATCGACTTCGGTTATTTTATATGGATGCATGAGATAATATATGTTTTTTGTAGCAAAGTATGAGAGGAAAGAAAACCTTCGATGATCACTGATGAAACCAATGTAAATAGTGACCAAAATATGCATCCATGACTTACAGTACTATGTACGCAAAAAGTTTGTAAAAATGAATAACATGTGTTGGTAAGTTAGACCCCATTTTGTAAAATGCACCTTGGAAGTTGGGTCGTGCATAATAATTTTTAGCCCAGTGTTTACCTCGGTAAGTATGTTAAAGTAGGTAAATGTGTGGTGGGGTGTTATAATTTGGTATTAGAGCTCTGTGTTCATAGACTTGGACCTGATAAAGCCTCTACTGCGTAGAAATGAAGAGAAAAAGGATCAAAGAGTACAATCAATTTAAGTTTTGTTATATATTTTCTTATGTGGATTTTAAGAAGCTAAAAAAATTTCCAAGTTGAGGCTAAACGCCACCAATATTTTGTTTAAAATTTGAAATATTGGTTCACAATATTTCTTAGGAATTATGACTCCGAGGAAGACGACCTTCTAGAATGCACCTTCAAACAGTCATGTTGAACTTTTTGCAATAACTTATACTTTGTAGCCTTTCCTAAGCTAAAAACATTTCCACATTTAGGGGACATCTTGTTGATAATGTGATCAAAATTTCGTATATCAAGTTCACAATATTTTTTGAATTCTAATATGAGGAAGATGACCCTCCATAATGTATATTTAAACATGTCATGTTTGAATTTATGTTATAACTTTTCTTATGGGAAGTCTTAGGAGTTGAATAGTTTTACACAATGAGGGGAACACTCATTGATATTGTGATAAAAATTTCACACATTGTTTAGCTATATTTTAGGAGATATAACCATTGGAATTAGAACTTCCCTAATGCTCCTCGAATTGTGTACAAAATATGATTGTGTTGGTATTTTTGTTATAAATTTTAATGTATGAAATTTCAGAAGTTGAATCTTGAACCATAGTGAGGGTGAATCCCACTGATCATATGGTTCATTTCCAAAAATTTTACTACAACCATTTAGGATATATGCATCAACCATTCACTATATTAGTTTGCATGTAAAGTTTTTGATAAAATGCTTAAATGGTTGAGGTGATTCATTTCATACAAATTGTTTGATAATATGCCACAATGAGTATGTTTTTTGTGGTTTGGAATAGTATTGATGCATAATAATCTCTTGTAGCTAATATGTGCTTTCTTGTATGAAAATATTTTATTATATTAATTTTCATGTAAAGTGTTTGAAGAAATGATTACATGCAAATGTACTAAGTGTAGTAGTTGTTTGAAGAAAATGAAATAGTACATGGTAATTGTTTGAAGAAAATGTTAACTTTTGGATGGAATAATATTTTGCATGATAACATGGTTGTAGTTGATCTATGCATATGTGCATGCAAGGAATTTGAAAGGTTGCATGAAAGAAATTTGAAAATTTGTGTATGTAAAGAAATGGAAAAGTGGTATGACTATGTGGCATGTTTTTAGTTAGTATGTTACAAGTGGAATAATTGCAGCGTTATTTATTTAATCTCATAAAAATGTATGAGAAATGAAAATCAGGCAGTTTTGGAAAGTATGGTTAAATTTAGTAGAGCTTTGGATATCCCATTTCCACACCGGGACACATTGCGTATCGTGCCATTATAGGTATCCGCCTCCTTCTACCTTAGCATGGACCATGGTTAGTAAGGAGGTATGTTTATAGGTTGTTTTAATTCTTTATTAAGTGTATGAAATTATTATGTTCTTATAGGATTTCATGAAGGAATGATCTTACTTTAAGATAGTTGTACTAGCAAAATATGTTGAGACAACCTGACATGCACTTCAACACGAATGGGTGTTTGTTGTAGCACTATGAATAATGAGTATGAGTTGATTGTATACTATCACATGGCTATTAGTATTGTAAAGGATGATTTAAAATTAATACACATGATGCCTTGATATTTTGGAATGGTGTGACTGATATGTGTGAACAACAGGGCAACATGCTTGGTATTAGCATGACAAAGTAATAGTTCATTTTTTTACATAAATAAAACTTGGGTGAATGTGATAGCACATAATAAGACTCAATTGAAGGCAAGGTAAAAATTTGAAATAAAGGAATTGGGTAGAGTTCCTTTGCTATGTTTGGAAACCACAATTCCAAATGAATGAGTCCTTCTTATGAATACAAGAAATTTTCTTAACCTTGATTTTTTTGACATTATTTGGATATATGTTGTATTTTTAGACATGTATTTGACATGATTTTATCTTAAGGATGCTATTTGAGATAAGATGGTGAGTTTTACTTCCGTTATAAAATTATATATTACAGAGCAATGGAACACATTAAATATGCAGAAAAAGAAACACATAAATAACATATAAAACAAGAGAGACACAAATATATATGGCTCACCCAACTCACACACTCATTTTAAAAAACTAGTCCTTCCTTTCTATTATCTAGTAAAATGAAGAGACACAACCTACAAATGTATCCGTTGTAATATCCTCTACACTCCCACACAAATTCCCTTGTTATTCCTCACTCGCAGTATACACACCATACACATATGCAATACAATGCCTTCATACAACAAGAGGGGTTTCCTTCTAAGGAAAAAAAACCCTAAATTAAACATAACTTCTACCGTCAGTATCATCTTCCAATGAATGACCCGCATTGAATATGAAATTACAATATTTTACAAGTTAATTTTACATATGTTTTAGCTTCCGTGGCACCGCTTCAAACTGATCCATGTGGCTCTAGAGACACACATAATACAAAGAGAGCTTATGGAAGCTCAAAATCAAAGTGTTCGGATTGCTCTCAAACCAGGTTAAAGTTGAAGATATCGTTGTCCCGATCGCAACTCGTGTGAACAATTCATTAAATCGAGCTCATATTCAAAAGTTACGGCTACCAAAGATTATGGGTTGACTTGGTGATTTGGCAAAGTTAAATGGCGCAATTTTGACTTTGAGCCACCTAATTCCAGTTACCGCTAGACTCCGGGAAAAATTGTGGGTCTTTAAAAATACTCCTTCACCCCAAACCGAAATTTTTAAAAATTGTATGGTTTGTTTTAGAAAATAAAATAAAAAATATTAAAATAGGGGGGTGGCGGGCCACCACCCTCACCACCCCACCCACATGTTAGAAAAATATTATAAATAGTGGGTCGCGGGCCATGACCCCGCCGAACCCCGGTAAACTGGCCAATTATGGTACAACATAAACTCGAGATAAGTGGGAGTCGAACCCATGAACGAAGGGTTCCCGACTCCGCCGACGTGGAAATCCCACATTAAACTCCGACCAACAAACGTTATAAATATATGTGCATGACATATAAACCGATCAGCTGCGAGAGGACCGGTGTGCATCGAAACCCACGCGCTCACGGGCTGCCCCGCCCCATGCGGTGTTCCTATTAAACCAAATATATACGATACAAATATATATATATTATATGTGTTAACCACCAACCAAAAAAATGTCGGCCGAATTACAAGTGTGCCACCTAATGATGGCCCGAAACTCCATTTTATTTTATATTTGTTTGTTATTAAAACAAACATTAAAATTTGAGGAGTGTTTGGACTACCCGACCTCCTTCCAACAAACTTGAATTCTTACCACTAGGCCAACGTACCTTTATGTTGTTAACTCCACCCGGTAAAATAGATATAAACCCACCTTCTATGGCGGCATCAGCATACCAGCGTATGCGTTGTCATTTTGAGTGCGCAGGCAAGAGGGAGTGCGAATGATAGCAAATAGTTCAAGGCATTATTCCTTGATGCCCATGAAGATTCCAAGGAGGTAAAATTTTTCTGTCGAATATATTAAAATTTATATGCATTTTAACTATAATTTTGTAGGGAGCGCGATGGTATGCCCAAATTTGGTTTTATCAACGATTTTGCACATTCCCCGTGGAAGAGAATTCTCTGGAGGCCAAAATTCGCTTTCTGTCATAATGAGGTCAACCTTATAATCATTCGTCTTAGAATTTCACAAGAATCTCAATGGTGAGATCGATTCCTATTTTGAGTTGCGCATTTCCGCATTCTCATGGAGACATCTTGAGGAATCTAGGGGGAATCTAAAAGATTCCCTAAGGCCCATATTTTTGGTTTTTCGAATTTAGAAAATTGACAATTGATCCCACACCTCTCGTTGGACACGAGTTTAGTGGTGCAAATATATTTTCCATTTGAGCTCATGTTTTTCGACCACTTTTTCAAAGTGAAGTCACAGTGTGAACATTCAATGTGTGAGCAACATTTCAGGATATTTGATGCCACGATATCGATGGTACAACTGCATCCAATAGTTTATCATCCTTTTCTTTAGATAGCTCCAATATGAGGTATATGGTATGATCATGTACTCCTTTATCTCTTTGCTATGAGATGCATTGTGTTGTATGATCCCCGTTGATGTTTGATGGGATCTTGTTTTTGTTCTCGATGTGAGATGTAATTTATATCATGGATTTGTATTATTTATATTTTAGATCCATTTTTTCTAGGTCAGGATACTCATTGTCACATGTATGTTTTACCGAGATCCTTTTGTTGCCATGCCAGCGTGATACTCATAGTCATTATGTGTGAGTTATTGTCATATTGAAAAGAGCCATTTTTGAATGAGAGTTCGTAGTGGAAAATCTCTTTTGGAAAGGTCTAACCATTCTCGCATGAGGGAATTTTTCTTGTATGATAGAGAAAATACCATTAATGTACATCATCACTTCTTCAACACTTAATGTAGTGACCTCGTACTATCTTGACACTGTAGGCCCTAGACATAGTCCTCCTCGGGATGAACTCATTATCAACTACAGTGTTGCTAATTCTTGTTATGTTCCTCTTATTTAGAGAATGTAGATGTTCATTTATGTTCATTAATTTTTTGATTAAATGAAATTCTAACACACTGGCCGAAGTAAAAGGTCTTGTTTTAAAGGGTGGCAAATTTTACCTCGATCAAGTGATATCAAAGCGTCTTCTTTGTTGATTTGGATTACGGTGTGTGAACCATTGAATGTTTTCCGAGTTAAGAAATGGAGATGTTAAAGACATGTACAAGATCATGTTGAGGTGTCCAAGAAATCAGACATGTTGTATGAAGCTTATGAAAAACAAACAAGAGACAACGCGAGTTGAAAACACCTCTACAAGAGGAGAAGGAGGACAAACACCGGTTGCAACATCATAGAAAGCCGTTTACGAGGTATTGGAAGAATTGGAAACGTGATGACTAAAGTCTTCAAACAAAGCATGTCGTATTGAAAACACTCCTCCAGAAGAGAAGGTGGAATATTAGGTGAGAAGGCCATCTATAAGTCATAGCAGAGGTATTGAAGAATTGAAGCACCACGATGAAAGTATTCGGGCAGATCATGAGGCATTGAAGACATGTCGACAGGAAGAAAGGAGAGACAAAGAGCCTAACTTTAGTTACAAACCACGATAGAGGCTCTTTGGAGTGAAGTGAAGTGCAATGAAGGCTCGCAGAAGCCTCTTTCACCGTTTCAAAATCGATACCGAGGTAAACAAATATTGATTTCTCTTCGCGCTCATCTTCACATGATATAATTTCTATTAGATGTGTGCGTACGTTCTTTATCGGAACCGCATGAAACTATTTACCAAGATGGGGCACCAAGGAGGAGGACTCTGCATTCATGGCCAAGGCATAACTCAACCATCGGAGGCCGTGTAAAGACCCGCTACGCAAAGTTTGGGATACATTGAAGGAGGATGTTCGAATGACATCAAAGAAAACATAAATTTTTGAGCTCACGAGGAAAGAGGATTGATGGGAACACTTCAACATCATCCCACAAAAGTGCATGTTGGATTGAAAGAGCTAAGGCAAGCTCTCATCACCATGATCGCACCAGAGACCACCAGGGAAGGTATAACAAGTCTCATTATTCTAGAGTATTCATTTTTATTACTCTCTGTTTTGTCAATATCACCATTTGTTTGTACTTAATTCGATAAACCCATTTACATCCAATAGGTTTAACATGCTAAGGACAATCAACAAGTTTCCAAGTGTTGTTGTCTTGAACTGCCTCATATTCATCAACCATTGCTTGTTTCCATGCTTTATGTTTTACTGCCTCTTGAAAAGAAGAAGGTTCAGTAAAATCATTTTCTATCAAAGCAAAATTGTCTTCATTTCGTTTTGATCCCCTTGTTCCTGTTTTGTTTTGTTCATTAGGCCTTACATCTTTCAAGAGTTGAACTGCCCATTTTGGAAGTTTTTGCTCACTTGTTTGATGTTCTGAGAAGTCTTCGTCATTGTAGAGGGGATTAATGTAAACTGATGTTGGTTTTTTAGGTGGTGAATCTGGAGAATCATTGTCAGAAGAACTGCTGCTGATTGAAGACGCTGATGAACTGCTAAAAGACCCAAATGATTTTGGTGAAGTAGATGGACTGGATGACTCATCTTCAAAGGAAGGAAAATCAAGTTCTTACAAATTTGGTGAATTTGGTTGACTTTGCATATTTCCTTTCCTTTTACTGTCTTTAGTTTCTATCTTGTGAAGAAGACTTTCAATTTCTTCAGCACTTTTACTCTCTGTTTCATCAAAAATGACATCCCTGCTCACAGTAAATTTTCCATTGGTCAAAAGACGATATCCTTTATTTTCATCTGAATAGCCAATCATGGTGCATTTCAAACTTCTTGAATCAAGCGTAGTTCTCTTTTCTTTGGGAACTAAGGCATAACAGATGGATCCAAAAACTCGAAGATGTTTGACTTTAGGTTTGAAACCAAACCAAGCTTCATAAGGGGTGATTCCTTCTAAAGAAGCAGTTGGAGATCTGTTTCTTAGATAGACAGCTGTATGTAGTGCTTCTGCCCAATATGTTGGACTTAACCCTTTGAAAGTTAACATGGATCTCGCCATGCCTAACAATGTGCGATTCATCCTTTCGACGACTCCATTTTGCTGTGGAGTGTAAACATTGGTAAGATGCCTTCTGATGCCATTTTCACTGCAATAAGTTTGAATTCATTTGAGTTGAATTCTCCCCCATCATCTGTCCTGAGAGTACCTATCTTTTCTTTGGCTTCATTTTCAACAAGTTGTCGAAAAATTTTAAATTTCTCAAATGCTTCTGACTTGTTTTTCAAAAAATAAACCCAGGTCATTCTACTGAAATCATCAATAAATAGCAAGAACTATTTTCAACCACCTAATGAACTTTGCAGTGGACCACACACATCACTGTGAACTAGTTGCAGTAGCCTGTTTGTGCGCCATGTACTTGTTGAAAAACTTTCTCGACTCTGTTTGCGATAAATGCAAGCTTCACACTTAGCATTTTCTTTGTTGAAAGTTGGAAGTCCTTTAACCATCCCTTGTTTCTGCAACTGAGAAAGACTGTCAAAATTCAAATGTCCATATCTTACATGCCATAGTATTATAGGTGAAATTCCTGTAGTAACTGCCCCTGCAAAATCAGAATGCCTTGGAATAACTGTTTCTTTCATCCTTAACAGTTTTCCTTATTCATATCCTGTCATCACTATTTGGAAGTTTTGTTTAACTAATTTAATCTTAACTAAGCCATCTTCCATAATTATTTGATTCCCTGCTTGTCGAATCATGACCAAGGACAACAAATTTTTCTTAAAGGTGGGAACATACCACACATTGGAAATCAATTTTTCTCCAATGTCAGGGAGAAAAAATTTGACTGCACCTTTTCCATAAGGCGTATGTTTTGTATCATCTGCTAGAAAGATGGAGTTAAGATGGCACTCTTGAAAATTCCAAAAGAAATCTCGTCTACAGGTCATGTGTTGAGTTGCTCCTGAATCCAAAATCCAAGCATCTTCATAATCACTCTTAACATAAGAGGAAATTTGGATTGCTGGTGAAGAAGTGAAGACATATTCTGAGTCATTATCATCTTGATCTTGATCATTTGCAAACTGTGTTGAAGGTTGTTGAAACTTAGAAATTTTATTGATAGATGTGCGACAATCTGAAGCATAGTGACCAACTCTGTTACATCGCCTGCAAACAACTTGACTCAAATCAGTGCCTCTTCCTTGAGACTATCCTCTGCCTTGAGACTGTCCTCGACCTCTGCTTTGTCCTCTGTTTTGAGATTGTCCTCTTCTTGGATTCTGTCCTATGCCTTGCTGAGATCCTCTGTTTTGATTGTTGCCTCTGCCTTGAGAATTGTTTCTGCCTGAATTTGAGTCTCTGTTGGAGTTGTTTCCTCTGTGTTGACTGCGACCACGACCTTGCGTTGTTTGATTTTGATTAAAACTACCTTTGCCTTTGTTTTTGGAATTTTCAGCTGGGGAGTTGCTAGTACTGGCTTCTGTGAGAAAAACATCTTCACCAACTTTATTTTTCTTCCCAAAAGTTTTATCATGTTGAGTCAAAATTTCGCAGAGCTCATCAAACTTTAGCTTTTCTAACTTTCCAGTGAGCTGTAAAGTTTCTAAAAAATGTGTGTAGGAAGAAGGAAGCCCAGCAATTAAAATTGTGACCATAAAACTATCATCAACTGCTTGAAAACCAGCATTAACAATTTCCTACTTAATATTCTTAAGTCTAGAGATGTATTCAAGAATATCTCCGTCTTCAGTCAATTTTTGATGCAACAATTTTAATTGTAGATCAACTCTTTTTGATTGAGGCTGAGTATCAAACAACTCTTTAAAAGTTCTCAAAGCAGACCAAGCATCTTTAGCATTTTCGATATGGACATACATTTCATCATTGACAGAGGATTTAATGAGAGCTAATGCTTTGGCATTTTTTACTTCCCATTTTGCTAGCGCAGCTGCATCTATAGGTTTATTTGGCTTTACATCTCCATCACAAATATCATGCCATAGTTCATTATAAACAAGAGTGCTTTCGATGAGGCGTTGCCATGTTTTGTAAGATTTTGAGCCTTCAAGCTTGTCGGAATCAGAAAAGAAATTTATCAACTTAGACATTGTAGTGTGAAGACTTCACACCACGAATCAAGCTCCAAAAAAAATCAAGATGCGCAACACAACAGAAACACACGACGCAAAAAAAAACGAACTATCGGGGCTTGGCCTTGACCCTCAAATATTCGTCGAAACAAGAGAAAATTGGCTGAGCTTTGCACTTGGCTCTAGTCAAGTTCTCAAATTTTTACAAAGCAACTTTCAAAATTTGACTTTTTACAATGGTGCTTTTGCACAATTTGGTAAAAAAAAATTACCTCCCCTCAAAGTAAAATTACTTTGAGTCACTGTCACTCCATAAACAAATTACAAAAAAAACCTCCTTATTACTCCAAAAAACAATACCCTTATTACTCCAATTACAATGCTCCAAAAAAAATATTTCTACTTATTCCTCCATATTAAAATGTGATTTTAATTGCAAATCACAATTACAAATTAAAAAAAAACACCAATTACAAAAAAAATAGCAATGTTCTTAATTCACGTTGTTGATGGCAATTAAAAACTTGTTGAATGCTGCTGGCTCAATTTAAAACGCCGGTAATGAAAATCGATGCCAATTAAAATGCAAACGCTGTTCCAACACGCTGAAATGAACACCTTTCAAACAATTTTTAAAACGCTGTTGCAGAGGTCGATGTTTGAAATTAGAGGTCTTTAAAACACTCATGGAGAGGTCGATGTTTGAAAGCAGAGGTCTTTAAAATGCTGTTGATGCCGGAATGCATAATCCAGTTCAGAAAATGCAGAACGCTGGTTATCCATTCAAAACGTTGCAGATTTCAGACTTGATGAATCGATCTTGGGTAGAACGCTGGCTATTGAATGCTAGTTATGGGCTGAATATAAAATGTTGTTTGAACGCAGGTTTAGTCAAATTTGATGCCACAAACAAAACGCTGATTGATGGTGCATTGGGTAGCGTTCAAAGTGCAGAACATTGTTTCAGTTTGATCCCAAATACAGAGTGTAGAATTGATATGAATCGATTGTTTAAAATCGATCTACTTAACAATTGCAGATTTCAAATGCAGATTGCAAATCGCTCTTCTTTCAATTGCAGATTGCAGATTGCAGAACGCTGGTTGAATGCCTAGTTTCAACGTGCAGAAAATGTAATGTAGAATCCACTTACAAGTGCAGAATCATTGGCACGTTGTTTTGAATAAATTGCAGAATCGATTTGAATGAAAATGAAAAATCGATTTGCCAGAATTAATTTGCCAAAATCGATTGAATGTTTGAATGATTTGCTAGAATTGATTGAATGAAACCGTTATGAAACTGTTTGAATGATTTTCCAAAATTGATTTGCCAGAACAGAATGTATCCAAACCAAACCAATCGATTTCCAGATCAGAATGTATCCAAACCAATCGATGCCGGAATGCTCAACGCAGGGAATTTGAAGAATCGATTTGAATCGATTTGAATGAAAATGTAGAGTCGATTTGCCAAAATCGATTGAATGTTTGGAGGGGCAGCGTTTGTTTTTTTTATTACAACAATATTCACACCAATATGAAAATTTATTGCGCCTTTTGTTCACTCAAACAATTTAAAAAAAAATCACACAGATTTGCATTTGCTGCTTTAAAAAAAGAATGATTTTAGAATTTGCAGATCTAAAATAATAAAAAAATTTACAAATTTCATACCAATCTTTTGCTGATCACTTCAACGGAGTTGAGTTTTCCGCGACCTAATAAAGCTGGAATCTCCTTCTCACAGCGTCACCGTGGCTCTGATACCACATGAAAGAGTAGAAATGTCCTCAGACACACAACTTTATTGATCAAGCAAAAAGATTGCAGGGCAAATTACAGGAGTTTACACACGTAAACTCACACTCTCATTCTCTCATTACACATTCCATTCAAAATAGGAAACTAACCTATTTATATGCTCTATGCTCTAACTTAATCTAGTTATGGATCACTTGGAAAATAAACAAGTGTCCATTTACAATAAATGAGCTTCTAACCAAACTACTAACTTTTCTCCTAACTTAGAGCCTAGGAAACGACTCTTTTTTAGAGTCCTAATTTTTATTAACAAATTTCTAATTCTAACTATCTCACAAATATATTAAATATTCTAGAATAATAATTATTAATTTAATATCTTATAATAATAATTATTTTATTCAAATACTATAACCTATGATAAAAATTATTTTTGGATCATCTAACACATGAATGAAAATCATGGCATAAGAAAACTCATCATTTTTGTGGTTTACGTAACAATGTCATTTATGAGTGTTGGAAAAGAATGGCAGCCCAAAGGAGGATGAGGCGTGGGATGCTTTCTCCACAACATAAAAAGAAACTGGTTAAGTAGGTCTAGAGGAAGAAAACCTTTTGAAGCCAGTGCAACCAAAGTGGTCAACAAAGATCCATGTGTTTGAGGCTCCATCCAGAGAAAAACATTAAGGACAAAGCGTCGTTGCATGAACCAGTTGAAATAGATGTTCGACAAGAAAATGTGGCATAGAGAGATGATACATTCACTTTGATAAGTGAGAGATAGTTTTTATAGATGTGGTAGTGTGTCATGGTCGTGTGTTGTAAATACTGTGTTTCATTTTTAATTATGGAAGTGATTATGTGTTTTCCATCGCTTGTTAAGCAACAATGATATTTTTGGCCTTTTTTTATAAGTCGCGTGATGCACTTCTTTTATGTAAAAGTGACGATGTGTTTTCCATCACTTTGAAATGCAATAATGATGTTTTGGCCTTGTAATGATAGTTGGGGTGTGATTTCCATTCAATGTAATCTTGACCACTGAGTACGTGTTATAAACTCGTGGCAAGTATGGAAATGTTTTAGGGTCATAGTTGGTCAATTTGAGCATGTAATTTGTAGGATATTGTACTACAGATTTGCAGAGGATGTAGGTGTTGGCTCATCACTTGAGGCTTCAAAGAAAAAAGGTGAAGGAGATGGAAGGGTGACCTTTTTCAAGACACTTGCAATGCAGACATTGTACACAACAGTTACATATTATTGTTGATGCGTTTCGAGGACCAAAAGCTCCTCATTGGGGAGGAATGATCCAGGTAGCTCCAGAGACACACAGAGGACAAAGAGGGCTTATGGAATATAAAGGTGTTTAGATTGATCTCAAACTAGGTTCAGGTTGAAGATCTCGTTGTCCTGACTGTAACGGTGCAAACGGTTCGTCAAAAAAAGCACATATGCGAAAGTTAAATGCAGTCAAAGTGTATGGGTTGGCTTGGTGAATTGGCAGGTTAAAGAAAGAACAATTTCAACCTTTTCCGGCCACCATATTCCAGCTAGCTCCGGCAAGATTCCAGGAAAAATTGTGGGGGTATTTAAAAATACTCCTTCAGCCTAAACTGAAATTTTTAAAATTGTATGAATTGTTTAAAAATATATATATATATTAAAAATATGGGGGTGGCGAGCCACCACCCCCGCCACCCTACCCACACATCACAACAAATATTATAAATAGTGGGTCGGTGGCCATGACCCTGTTGAACCCCACAATAACCACAAATATGGCATAAGATAAACTGAGATAAGTGGGAGTCAAACCCACGATCGACAGGTTTCCAGCCTTTCCCACGCAGCAATCCCACATTAAACTTCAACTAACAAACATTATAAATATATGTGCATGACATATAAACCAACGGGTATTGAACCCGTGCCAACCACGTGGACTAGCCCGCCCCCATGCAGTGCTCCTATTAAACCAAATATATATGATACAACATATATATATTATATATGCTAACCACCATTCAAAAAAATGTTGGCAGAGTTGTTGGGCGGGCCACCCAATGCAGGCCCAACCCTCCATTTTAATTTATATTTGTTTGTTATTAAAACAAACGTTAAAATTTGGAGGGAGTAGGGTTTGACCACTCGACCTCCCTCCAACAAACTTGGAATTCTTACCACTAGGACAACGGCCTTAATGTTGTTAACTCTGCCCATAAATCATATATAAACCCGTCTTTCTCAAATGCGACTAGGTAGACCAGTGTAGATGTGGGCATAAATTATGAGGCAATGGAAAAAAAGGAAGAATGATGGTACACAGTGTGAGGCAAAATACTCCTTGATGCCCATGAAGATTCCAAGGAGGTAAAATTTCTCTTCGACATAATGTATTAAACTTTATATGAATTTTAACTAGAATTTCATAGGGAGCGCGATGGTGTGCCCATATTTTCCTTTTGAGCAATGCCTTTTCAGATTCCATGTGGAGGATAATCTTCAAGAATCTTGAGGAAATAATTTAGATTCCTTGGGAGTCGAAATTCGCCGGTGTAAGAATGAGGTCAACCTTATATTCATTCTTCTCAGAATTTTGCAAGGCTATAAATGGTGAGATCAGATTCCTGTTTTGAGTTACATATTTCCAGATTCCTAGAGGAGCAACATCTGTGAGTAATCTAGGGGAATCTAAAATATTCGCTGAGGCCTAGATTTTCACTTTGTCAGAATTAAAAAAATTGACAATCAATCCTACACCTCTTGGTGACACGAGTTTAGCAGTGCAGTCGGATTTTTGATCAAAGCCTTATGTTTTTCGGTCACTTTTCAAAGTGAAGTTGCAGGTGTGAACATTTAATGTGTGAGGAGTCATTTTCAGGAAATTCGATGCCACGAGATTGTTGGTACAACCAGATCCAACAATTTATCATCCTTTTCATTTGATAGCTCTAGGATGTGAGGTAAATGCAGTGTGATCATGTACTCCTTTGTCTCTTTGCTATGAGATGCATTGTGTTGTATAGATCCCTGTTGATGTTTGATGTGGGATATTGTTTTTGTTCTTGATGTGAGATGTAATTTATATCATGGATTGTCTTATTTATATTTTATATCCCTTTGTTTCGAGTTTGATGGGATACTCATTGTCACATGTATGTTTTACTGATATCCCTTTGTTTCCATGCTGGAAGGAAACTCATAGTCATTATGTGTGAGTTATTATCATACCAAAAGGAGTCATTTTTTTGAATGATATTTCCTATAGCAGAACATCTCGTGGAGAGGACCAGCCACTCCTGCATGAGGGAATTTTCCTTGTATGATAGAGAAAATACAATCCATGTATATCATCACTCTTTCCAGCACTTAATACAATGACCTACACCATCTTGACACCGAGGCCTGGAGATGTAGTCCCTCCTGGATGAACTCCATTATGAATCTCTTATGTTGATAATGCTTGTTATGTTCCTCTTCTTTATAGAATGTAGATGTTCATTTATGTTCATTAATGCTTTGCTTAAATGCAATTCTAACACATGAGCTGAAGTAAAAGGTCTTGTTTTAAAGGGTAGCAAAATTTACATGGATCAAGTGGTATCAGAATGGTATTCTTGCTGATTTAGATTGCAAGTGTGAACCATTGAATGTTTTCTGAGTTAAGAAATGGAGGATGTCAAAGGCATGTACGAGACCGTGCTAAGGGTGTCCGAGAAAGTGAACATGTTGTATGAAGCTTATGAAAAACAAGCAGTAGACAACGTTGAGTTGAAAACACTTGTACAAGAGGAGAAGGAGGACAAACGCTGATTGCAACATCAATTGCAAGCCACGATAGAGGCATCGGAAGAATTGAAGAACGACAACCAAAGTCTTCAAACAAAGCATTCCTCACTGAAAACACTCCTACAGGAAGAGGAGGAGGAAGAGCAGTGAGGTCAGATTCAATTGCAAGCCAAGACATAGGCATTGGAAGAATTGAAGCGCCATGACGAAAGTCTTCAAGAAAATCACGAGGCATTGAAGATAGGCCTACAGGAAGAGAAGGAGGAGAAGAATTTATTGTAGCTTTAGCTACAAGCTGAGATAGAGGCCTTCAAGGAAGTGAAGTGCAATGAAGGCTCAGAGAAGCCTTCTTCACCTATTTCAAAATTGACAACTGAGGTAAAAAATGTTGATTTCTCTTCAGTTTCATCTTCACATGATATCATTTATGTTGGATGTGTCAAGATGCCCATTATAGGAACCAACATAAGACTCCTTACTGATATGGGATACGAAGGAGGAGGACTTGGAATTCATGGCTAGGGCATAACTCAGCCATTGGAGGTTGTGCAAAGACCTCACTACGCAGGTTTGGGATACATTAAAGGAGGATGTTCGAAGGACATCAAAGTAAAACATAAATTGTTGAACTCACAAGGGAAGAGGATTGATGGGAACACTTCACCATCATCCCACGAAAGTGCATGTTGCAGTGCAAGAGCTGAGGCAAGCTCTCATCACCATGATCACACCAGAGACCACCAG
Organism: Pinus albicaulis; assembly: GCA_034641835.2. Classification (NCBI taxonomy): domain Eukaryota; kingdom Viridiplantae; phylum Streptophyta; class Pinopsida; order Pinales; family Pinaceae; genus Pinus; species Pinus albicaulis. The sequence continues at coordinate 595,232,331 of CM076584.1, read as the reverse complement.
GGAAGGTATAGCAAGTCTCATTATTCCATAGTTCGTTTTGATTATAAAAATGTTGTTAATCATGAATGTAAATCATGGCATAACAAAACTTGTCATTTTTTTGGTTTACGTAACCATGCCATTTTTTAGTGTTGGAAAAGAATGGAAACCCAAAGGAGGATGAGGCATGGGAAGCCTTCTCCACAACAAAAAAAAAGCTGGTTAAGTAGGACTGGAGGAAGAAAACCTTTTGCAGCCAATGAAACCGAAGTGGTCAACAAAGATCCACGTGTTCGAGGCTCCATCCAGAGTAGAACCTTAAGGACAAAGTGTCAGTGCATGAACCAGTTGAAATAGATGTCCGACAAGAAAATGTGCCACAGAGAGATGATCCATTCACCTTGATAAGTGAGAGATGGATTTTTTAGATGTGGTAGTGTGTCATGGGCATGTGTTGTAAATCATGTGTTGCATTTTTAATTTTCGAAGTGATGATATGTTTTCCATCGCTTGTTAAGCAGCAGTGACATTTTTGGCTTTGTTTTATAAGTCACGTGATGCACTTCTTTTATGTAAAAATGATGATCTGTTTTCCATCATTTTGAAATGCGACAATGATATCGTGGCCTTGTAATGATAGCTGGGGTGTGATTTCCATTTGATGTAATATTGACCACTGAGTATGTGTTATAAACTCATGGAAAGTATGGAAATGTTTGAGGGTCATAGTTGGTCAATTTGAGCATGTAATTTGCAGGAGATTGTACTATAGGTTTCAAGAGGATGCAGGTGTTGGCTCATCACTTAAGGATCCCGAGAACAAAGGTGAAGGAGATGGAAGGGTGACCTTTTTCAGGACGCTTGTGATGCAGACATTGTACACAATAGTTAAATATTATTGTTGATGTTTTTTGAGGGCCAAAAGCTCCTCACTGGGGAGGAATGATCGAGGTATCTCCAGAGACACACAGAGGACAAAGAGGGCTTATGGAATATAAAAAATAAAGGTATTTAGATTGATCTCCAACTAGGTTCAGGTTGAAGATCTCATCGTATTGATCACAATGAAGCGAACGATTCGTCAAAACAAAATCATGTGCGAAAGTTAAAGGAAGTCAAATTTTATGGGTTGACTTGGTGACTTGGCAGGTTAAAGAAAGCACAATTTCGACCTTTTCCGGCAGCCAGATTCTGGCTAGCTCCGGCAAGATTGCGGGCGAAATTGTGGGGTATTTAAAAATACTCCTTTGGCATAAAACCGAAATTTTTAAAATTGTATGATTTGTTTAAAAAAATATATATTAAAAATAGGGGGTGGCGGGTATTGAACTGGTGGGTATTGATCCCACGCCAACCACGTGGGCTAGCCCTCCCCCATGCGGTGGTCCTATTAAACCAAATATATATGACACAACATATATATATATTATATATGTTAACCACCATTCAAAAAGATGCCGGCGTAGTTGTTGGGCGGGCTGCCCAATGTGGGCCCGACCCTCTATTTTAATTTATATATGTTTGTTATTAAAACAAAAGTTAAAATTTGGAGGAAGCGGGGTTTGACCACTTGACCTCCCTCCAACAAACTTGGAATTATTACCACTAGGAAAATGGCCTTAATGTTGTTAACTCTTCCCATAAAACATATATAAACGTGTCTTTCTCAGATGCGACCAGGCAGACCAGTGTAGATGTGGGCACAAATTTTGAGGCAGAGGCAGAGAAGGCTGAATGATGGCACACAGTGTGAGGCAAAATATTCCTTGATGCCCATGAAGATTCCAAGGAGGTAAAATTTCTCTTCTTCAAAATGTATTTAACTTTATATGCATTTTAACCAGAATTTCGGAGGGAGCGTGATGGTGCGCCCATATTTTCCTTTTGAGAAATGGTTTTGCAGATTCCATGTGGAGGATAATCTTCAAGAATCTTGAGGAAATGTTTCAGATTCCTTGGAATTCGAAATTCTCCAGTGTAAGAATGAGTTCAACCTTATATTCATTCTTCTCAGAATTTCGCAATGATCTCAATGGTGAGATCAGATTCCTATTTTGAGTTACATATTTCCAGATTCCCAGTGGAGCAACATCTTTGAGGAATCTAGGGGGAATCTAAAAGATTCCCTAAGGCCCAAAATTCCACTTTGTCAGAATTCCAAAAATTGACAATCGATCCTACACCTCTTGGTGACACGAGTTTAGCAGTGCAGGAAGATTTTCCATCTTAGCCTTCTATTTTTCGGCCACTTTTCAAAGTGAAGTTGCAGATGTGAGCATTCAATGTGTGAGGAGTCATTTTTAGGAAATTTGATGCCACGAGATTGTTGGTACAACTAGATCCAACAATTTATCATATTTTTCTTCAGATAGCTCCAGGATGTGAGTTATATGCAGTGTGATCATGTACTTCTTTGTCTCTTTTCTATGAGATGCATTGTGATGTATAGATCCCTGTAGATGATTGATGTGGGACCTTGTTTTTTTTCTTGATGTGAGATGTAATTTCTATAATGAATTTGACTTATTTATGTTTCAGATCCCTTTGTTTAGATGTTGGCATGATACTCATTGTCACATGTATGTTTGATTGAGATCCCTTTTTTTCCATGCTGGTGGGATACTCACAGTCATTATGTGTGATTTACTATCATACCGAAAGGAGTCTTTTTTGTGAATGAGAGTTCCTAGCAGAACATCTTGTGGAGAGTGTAATGTCCCTACTTAGCCTTAGCTAAGAGGAGACATTAAATTTTGATTTATTTTATGCTTTATGAATAAATGAATAAAGGAGGACATGTAAAACTCCTAATAAATCAATGCCCATGTGAACAAAGACAAATCTGGGCTATGTAAATAATCTCTTGCAGGTGTGGAAGAGGATTGAGCCAAAGATTGGGTCCACCTTGACCAAATCAACTGCGCTGTCTAGGTTCAATGCATCTCCAAGAGGGACTGCGCAGTTCTAGAAGGGAGCCTCTAATGTGAGGAGGGGTGACTCATAAAAGTGGTTTAGGGTTTGCAAAGGCTTTCTCATGTTATAAAAAAGAGGATAAGACTCAAGAAGAGGTTGTTGATGAATTATATTTCTGAAGTATTTTTATGCTTAGACAAATACCATTCTTTGCTGTTTAGTGGAGGATTGTGATTGGAATTCCTATTTAGGGATTTCATCTCTTCCCTTGAGGATCATTGGAGGATTTCTTTTCTGAAGTTGGCCACTACATTTTTTGAGACCAAGCTCTATCTTTCATGAGCAGCGCTGGCCCGTTGAGGGTTTTGCAGCTGGTGTCTTTTGTAGAAAGTGGCATTGTAGATATACTAGATCTAGTTGTTTTTGAGAGGCTTTCTTTATTAGAGAATGTTCTTCAGCCTCCAAGGAGTTATATGATCTATATTTTATATCATATCTATAATTTTCATTCCATTTACTCAGTATCCTTCACCCTCTACGCAGTTTCTGCTTCATATTGCGTTATTTTGTGAGAGGGATTTGTTATTTCAGTTTGCTATCAGTTTGGAGGAAGATCTCTTGGTGTTAGGCTTGCCTTCCCTTGGTGATCTGTGGATTGGGTTGCTGATCCATGTCTCTATAGATCTGATCTATTTCAGTAATAAAATTTATCTTCAGAAACTTCTGGGTTTTCTGCAGCACAGTATAATGTAATTCAGATCTACAGCTTAATATGCAGTATTTTGATGTAATTCCAATTGGATCTTGTTCTTAAAGTATTGTAGCTTCTAGATCTGTATTAGATCTGATGTTTCATCCATATATATGTAATAGATATTAAATTTAATGTACAGCAGCTGAACCACCTAGAAAATAACATTGTCTATGTATTTCTGTAGTTTATTTCTAGTTGCAGCTCTTATTTCTGAAGGGATCTTGCCCTAGTTCCTCTTGTAATCAATTGTAAAGACAATAAGCTAATATGTAATTCTTATTTATTGTTACATTACTGAAATATCATACCTTTTTCTTACCTCCTCTGAGTTTCAGTAAGATCTGTGCAATTCTAATAGCTGGGTTTTTCATTTTGCAGTAGTCTCTCTCTTTGGCTGATTTCTAGCTAGTCTTGTTTCTAGGGGATCTGTTTAACATGCTTAAACTTATTTTTTTCTACTGAAATTGCATATACATGTCACATATAGCTTGAATGAGGGTATCCCAGCCATGATCTGCATTTTCATTGCTCATATTTTCTTATACAACATTTTCATTGAAGGCCTTATTGAGATTCGTGAATTGGGATTATTCCAAGTTTTATAGGCAGAGTCTATAGTTGGCCAGGTAGCCTCTGGTTCTCACCATATTTTAAGAGGTGAAATAACCATTAAATTCCTCTGTAGTCCATCTCTGACATAGAATCTTGAGAATCCCCAAAAAGGGACATTACAGTGGTATCGGAGCTCCAATCTTGGCACAACCTGTGTTAGCTTTGGAGCCTTAGTCATTCTGCATTCCGAAGATAAAGATCTTCTTTCTGAGAGGGAGAGGAGATACCAGAATGGAATTCATAGAAAGTATGACTATACTACTGTTGACCTTGACAAGGGTTAAGACAAGGGGAAAGGCCCTGAGTTGAATGATAAAGATAAGGAGGAAGAAGAGTTTGCAAAAACTCTCTTGGAAACCATGCAAGATATATCCAAGGAAATAAAGGAGATGAGGATAGAAAGAATGAGGGAGTCTCTTGTAATACTCCATCAAGGAGAGATTTCATAAATGTCTCAGTTTGGGACTGGTCCACTGGTGAGCTTGCCACAAGCTCCACAGATCTCACAATGCTCTACAATGCCTACCTTCTTGGCTGTAGAGAATGAATGGCTTCAAGAGTCAACCTCTTTGGAAGGTTATTTTGCAGAATATGATTCACAAAGCCAAAGGTTCAAGGATAACTTGAGCTTTCAAGATTTCTACCATCAAAAGGACTGGAGGAGACCATTGCAGCAGTATAGAGATGGAGGTTTGCTTCATGGGAAGCACCACACCATGGGCAGGTTCTTATTGCCTAAGTTTGATGGATCGCTCTCTTGTTCAGCTAAAGCATGGGTGGAAAAGTTGGACATCTACTTCCAGCTGAATAAAGTGCCTGAAGCAGAAGCCATTAAGATTGTTGCACTACATTTTGACGGAGAAGCCCACAACTGGTGGTTTCATGGAATTTCTACATTGGGGCACAAAAATGTGTCCACTTGTGCTGAGTTCACTAGGAGACTAGTGGAAATATTTGATCGGAAGGATCAGGAGGCCCCTTTCATAAGCTTGGCCAAGCTTAAGCAGACAGGAGATGTTGAAGCCTATATTTCTGAATTTTTGAGGCTATCTTTTATGGTTCTCGATCTTTCAGTTGCAAGGAGAGTCTATATGTTCATAGATCGCTTAGAGGAACCTTTGCATGGGTTGGTCAAGTCTACCAAACCCACCACACTACATGATGCCATTGAAAGAACAAGAGATCTCCAAGATGCCTTGCCAAGAGAAAAGGCAACCCTTCCTAGCAAAGCCACTCACTCATCTAAAGGGAAGGAAGGGAAAACAGCTTCTTGACAATGATCTTCGGAGGGAGTTGAGAAATAAGAAATTATGTTTCACTTTTCAAGAATCATGGGTGCCAGGACATAGATGTGCTGCTGGGAGAGCACATTATATTGAAGTCTTCTCTAATTGTGAGGAGGAGGAAAGAAATGATGGAACTAGGAGAGGTCACAACACTGGTGGTGATGAGGAGGAGGATCCATCATCATCCAGGGAAGAAGAAGGAGCATTTGCTCCAACCAGTGGGACTCTTGCTTCTTTGAGGGAAGTGCCCAAATATTTGACTCTTAGAGTGCAGGGTTTAGTTATCGACCAAAGAGTATCTATTCTTATTGATAGTGGGGCAACCCAAAATTTTATTGATGCTCACTTTGTGTAGAGGAAAGGGATCCCTACTGATTCTTTTGATGGGTTCTCTGTTTTGGTTCTGGGGGACAGAACTATGTAGTGCATGCAGTATGTTCCCTCACTTTCTGTGACTATGGGGACCTACACTTTGAGGGACCACTTCTTTGTGGTAGATATACAAGACACCAACCTCATATTGGGTGTCTAGTGGTTGATTACTTTGGGAAAAGTCACCACTGATTGGAGGGCATTGAAGATGGAGTGGGTAGATTTCAAGAGTGGGAAGCAACAATTTATTCAAGGCATGCACACCTACCCTTCACTTGATGTCTTTACCCACACAACAAAGATGGATTTTTGCAGTGAGGGCAAGGATCTCATGGTTCCTTCTCTCATTTTCATGATATTGCTGCAAGGGACATTCCTACATCATGGCAAGCCTCTTGGGATGCCATTAGATTCTGTGGATAAAGCTTCACCAAGTGCTGAAACAATGGAAGAAAGAGTCACTGCACTGTGGGAGGAAGCAAAGGGGAGGATCATCCTTCCCACACAAAATTTTAGCATGCATAATGCCAAACGAGCAAGCAGCAACAAGGCAAGCACCACCATAGATACATCTACAGCATTGTCCTTGTTGAGAAGTGTAGATCCATATTGGAAGTCTCAACTCCTTGTAGAGTACTCCAAAGATCTGCACACCGGGATGATTTTAGATGGCATAAAGCAAGGAGGAGGCTATATGGTCCATGAAGGGGTCATATATCATCTTGGAAAAGTATTCTTGTCTCAAGCCTCAAAGCTTAAGCAAGAGATACTACAAAGGGCACACAAGGAGTTCCTTTCCAGTTACATGCAATCAACAAAAATCTACTCCCTAGTCTTGAAGAGTTTTGATTGGGAGGGTATGGAGGAGGAGCTACATCAGCATTATGATTGGGAGGAAATAAATCAGCACTTACAAGAGTGAAATATCTATGTGGAGATGGGGCAGCCAAAGGATCCTATGCAGGATATATTTCATCCATCTCTTTCTTCTCTCAAAAGAGGGGAAAATCCCATGCTTAACTCTATGAGTATGGGAGGTTTGTATGGTAAGAAATCTGATCTTGTAGAGAAAGTTTATTTTTCTGATTTGGCACACTCTCTTACCATATGTATGCAGGCCATGGCTCCTACAAGGAGTAATATTACATGCAGATCTCATGGCAAAGATGGGGCCAATGAAAACTCCAAAGCTGGCCACTCCCTTGAGGTGCAAAAGGAGATTGTTTTTCATAATGGATGCTTTCCAAAGGCACCTAATGAGAGTTTCACTTTCAGCCATGTCAAGGTGTCCTATGCATAAAATATGTGGTGGGAGTACCACCTATCACATTCAGATCTACTCAGAATAAGGAGTGTACTGTGTTGGTACCTTATGTGGGATTGTGACCCACCTCCTCATGTGCAAATTTCAGTTTTCCTTTATGTGATTTTGCTACCATACATAGATGACATATTGGTTTTGTTTATGGGTATGTATGGGCAAAGAGTCAGTAGTGTACATGTACCACATGGGATGGAACTATATCCAATACTTCATGATACATGTTTCAGATGTGACATTGGTTCACCCATGAATATTTCTGTTGAGTTTTACACTCCTGAAGGGGCAGAATATGAACCTATCATGCTAGCATTGGAGGAGTAGTTTTTGATGTATTTCCTTGCTGAAAAATTGCTTCATGATGAGAGATTCATTCTTGATGGTGTCATCAATGGAGAAGGAGAAGAGACATAGCTCTTACCCTACCAGTTGCTTGAGGACAAGCAACATTTTGAGGGGGAGGATTGTAATGTCCCTACTTAGCCTTAGCTAAGAGGAGACATTAAATTTTGATTTATTTTATGCTTTATGAATAAATGAATAAAGGAGGAAATGTAAAACTCTTAATAAATCAATGCCCATATGAACAAATACAAATATGGGATATGTAAATAATCACTTGCAGGTGTGAAAGAGGATTGAGCCAAAGATTGGGTCCACCTTGACCAAATCAACTGGGTTGTCTAGGTTCAATGCATCTCCAAGAGGGACTGCGCAGTTCTAGAAGGGAGCCTCTAATGTGAGGAGGGGTGAATCATGAAAGTGGTTTAGGGTTTGCAAAGGCTTTCTCATGTTATAAAAATGAGGAGAACACACAAGAAAAGGTTGTTGATGAATTATATTTCTGAAGTATTTTTCTGCTTAGACAAATACCATTCTCTGTTGTTTAGTGGAGGATTGTGATTTGAATTCCTGTTTAGGGATTTCATCTCTTCCCTTGAGGATCATTGGAGGAGTTATTTTCTAAATTTGGCCACTATCTGGTTTGAGACCAAGCTCTATCTTTCATGAGCAGCGCTGGCCCATTGAGGGTTTTGCAGCTGCTATCTTTTGTAGCAAGTGGCATTGTAGATCTACTTAGATCTAGTTGTTTTTGAGAGGCTTTCTCTATTGGAGAGTGTGCTTCAGCCTCCAAGGAGTTAGCTGATCTATATTTTATATCAGATATGTACTTTTCATTCCATGTACTCAGTCTCCTTCACCCTCTGTGCAGTTTCTACTTCATACTGCGTTATTTTGTGAGAGGGCTTTGTTATTTCAGTTTGCTATCAGTTTGGAGGAAGATCTCTTGGTGTTAGGCTTGCCTTCCCTTGGTGATCTGTGGATTGGGTTTTTGATCCATGTCTCTATAGATCTGATATATTTAAGTAATAAAATTTATCTTCAGAAACTTCTGGGTTTTCTGCAGCACAATATATTGTAATTCAGATCTACAGCTTAATATGCAGTATTTTGATGTAATTCTAATTGGATCTTGTTATTAAAGTCTTGTAGCTTCCAGATCTGTATTAGATCTGATTTTTCATCCATATATCTGTCCTAGATCTTAAATTTAATGTACAGTAGTTGAACCACATGGAAAATAATGTTGTTTATGTATTTCTACAGTTTATTTCTAGTTGTAGCTCTTATTTTTGAAGGGATCTTGCCCTAGTTCTTCTTGTAATCAATTGTAAAGGAAATAAGCTAATATTTAATTCTGATTTACTGTTACATTACTGAAATATCAGACCTTTTTTTGACCTCCTCTGAGTTTCATCCAGATCTGCGCAATTCTAGTAGCCGGGGTTTTCATTGCAGCAGTCTCTCTCTTTGGCGGATTTCTAGCTAGTCTTGTTTCCGGGAGAGTTGTTTAACATGCTTAAACCTATTTGTTTTTTCTGAAATTTCATATACATGTCACATACAACTTTAATGAGGGGATCCAAACCCTGATCTATGTTTTCATTGCTCATATTTTCTTATGCAACGTTTTCATTGAAGGCCTTGTTGAGATTCCTGAATTGGAATTATTCCAAGTTCTATAGGCAGAGTCTACAGTTGGCCAGGTAGCCTCTGGTTATCACCCTCTTTTCAGAGGTGACATAACCAGTAAATGCCTCTGTATTCCATCTGTGACATAGAATCTTGAGAATCCCTAAAAAGGGACATTACATAGAGGTCCAACCACTCGTGCGTGAGGGAATTTTCCTTGTATGACAGTGAAAATACCATCCATGTACATCATCACTATTTCCATCACTTAATGCAGTGGCCTACACCATCTTGAAACTGAGGCCCGGAGATGTATTCCCTCCTAGACTAACTCCATTATCAATCTCTTATGTTGCTAATGATTGTTATGTTTCTCTTCTTTACAACATGGAGATGTTCATTTATGTTCATTTATGTTCATTTATGTTCATTATCATTTTTCATAAATGCAATTCTAACACATCAACCGAAGTAAAAGGTCTTGGTTTAAAGGGTAGTGAAATTTACCTAGATCAAGTGGTATCAGAGAGGTCTTCTTGCTGATTTGGATTGGAGGCGTGAACAATCGAATGTTCACTAAGTTGAGCAATGGAGGATATCAAAGACATGTATGAGACCACGCTGAGGGTTTCTGAGAAAGCATACATGTTGTATGAAGCTTGTGAAAAACAAGCAACAGAAAACGCTAAGTTTAAATAACTTCTACAAGAGGAGAAGGAGGAAAAACACCGGTTGCAGCTTCAGTTGCAAGCCATGATAGAGGCATTGGAAGAATTGAAGCACAACAACCAAAGTCTTCAAACAGAGCATGTTATGTTGAAAACACTCCTACAATAAGAGAAGGAGGAAGAACAGCTAGTGCAAATTCAATTGCAAACCACCACAGACACATTGGAAGAATTGAAACGCCACAACGAAAGTCTTCAATCAGATCATGAGGCATTGAAGACACGCCTACAGGAAGAGAAGGAGGAGAAGCAGCGATTGCAACTTCAGGAACAAGCCACGACAGAGGCCTTGGACGAGTTGAAGTGCAATGAAGGCTCAGAGAAGCCTTCTTCACCTATTTCAAAATCGAAAGCCAAGGTAAACAATGTTGATTTCTCTTCAGTTTCATCTTCACATGATATCATTTCTTTTGGAAGTGTGGAGATACCCATTAAAAGAACCAGCATGAGACTCCTTATCAAGATGGGGTACCAAGGAGGAGGACTTGGCATTCATGGTCGAGGCATAACTCAGCCATTGGAGGTTGTGCATAGACCTTGTTATGCAGGTTTGGGATACACTGAAGGAAGATGTTCGAAGGACATCAAAGGCAAACAGACATTTTTGAACTCACCATGGAAGAGGATTAATGGGAAAACTTAACCGTCATCCCATGGAAGTGCATGTTGTAGTGAAAGAGTTGAGGCAAGATGTCATCACCATGATCGCACAAGAGACCACCAGGGAATTTATAACAAGTCTCATTATTCCAGAGTTAATTTTGATTATAAAAATTTTGTTAATCATGAATGTAAATCATGGCATAAGAAAAATTTCTCTTCATCAGAATGTATTAAACTTTATATCCATTTTAACTAGAATTTCACAGGGAGTGTGATGGTGCACCCATATTTTTGTTTTGAGCAGCGGTTTTGCAGATACACAACGGAAGATATTCTTCAAGAATCTTGAGGGAATCTTTTAGTTTCCTTGGAGGCAAAAAAATTTCGGTGTCAGAATGAGGTGAACCTTATAATCATTCTTCTCATAATTTCACAAGGATCTCAATGGTGAGATCAAATTCCTGTTTTGAGTTGTAGATTTCCAGATTCCTGGTGGAGAAACATCTTTGAGGAATTTAAGGGGAATCTAAAACATTCGCTAAGGCCCAGATATTCACTTTTTCAGAATTATTAAAATTGACAGTCGATCCTACAACTCTCGGTGACACGAGTTCAGCAGTGCAATCATATTTTCCATCCGAGCCTTATGTTTTTCAGCCACTTTTCAAAGTGAAGTTGCAGGTGTCAGCATTTAATGTGTGAGCAGTCATTTTTAGGATATTCTATGCCACGGGATTGATGGTACAACCAGATCCAACTATTTATCATCCTTTTCTTCAGATAGCTCCAGGATGTGAGGTATATGCAATGTGATCATTTAATTATTTTTCTCTTTGCTATGAGATGCATTATGTTGTATAGATCCCTATTTATGTTTGATGTGGGATATTGTTTTTGTTCTTGATGTGAGATGTAATTTCTATCATGGATTTGTCTTATTTAGGTTTCAGATCCCTTTATTTCCATGTTTGTGGGATACTCATTGTAACATGTATGTTTGATTGATATCCCTTTGTTTCCATGTTGGTAGGATACTCAAAGTCATTATGTGTGAGTTATTTTCATACTCAAAGGATTTTTTTTTGTGAATGAAAGTTCCTATAGTGCAACATCTTGTGGAGAGGTCTATCCAATCTTGCGTGAGGGAATTTTCCTTGTATGACAAATAAAATATCATCCATGTACATCATCACTCTTTCCAACACTTAATTCAACGACCTACACCATCTTGACATCGAGGCCCGAAGACGTAGTCCCTCCTAGACAAAATCCATTATCAATTTCTTATGTTGCTAATTCTTGTTATGTTCCTCTTCTTTAAAGCATGCAGATGTTCATTTATGTTCATTAATGCGTTTCCTAAATGAAATTATAACACATCAACCAAAGTAAAATTTCTTGGTTTAAAGGGTAAAGAAATTTACCTGGATCATGTGTTATCAGAGTGGTATTCTTGTTGATTTGGATTGCAAGCAGGAACCATTGAACGTTTTCTGAGTTAAGAAATGGAGGATATCACAGACATGTATGAGACCATGCTCAAGGTGTTAGAGAAAGCATACATGTTGTATGAAGCTTATGAAAAGCAAGCAACAGACAACGCTGAGTTGAAATTACTTCTATAAGAGGAGAAGGAGGACAAACACTGGTTGCAACATAGATTGTGAGCCATGACAGAGGCACTGGAAGAATTGAAGCGTGACAACAAAAGTATTAAAATAGATCATTTTGCATTGAAAACACTCCTATAAGAAGAGAAGGAGGAAGAGCAGTGAGTGAAACTTCAATTGCAAGCCACCACATAGGCATTGGAAGAATTGAAGCGCCATGATGTTCGACAAGAAAATGTTCTAAGATAGATGATCCATTCACTTTGATAAGTGCGAGATGCTTTTTCTAGATGTGGTCGTGTGTCATGGCTGTGTGTTGTAAATCATTTGTAGAATTTTTAATTGTGGAAGTGATGATGTGTTTTCCATCGGTTGCTAAGCAACAATGATATTTGTTTTATAAGTCATGTGATGCATTTTTTTATGTAAAAGTGTTGAAGTGTTTTCCATCACTTCGAAATGCAACAATGATGTTTTGGCCTTGTAATGATAGCTAGGGTGTGATTCCCATTCTATGTAAGCTTGACCACCGAGTATGTGTTATAAATTTGTGACAATTATGGAAATGTTTTATGGTCACAATTGGTCAATTTGAGCATGTAATTTACAAGAGATTGTACTACAGGTTTGCAGAGGATGTAGGTGTTGGCTCATCACTTAAGGCTCCGAGGAACAAAGATGAAGGATATGGAAGGGTGACCTTTTTCAGGACACTTGTGATGCAGACATTCTACACAATAGTTACAAATTATTTTTGATGCGTTTGGAGAACCAAATGCATCTCATTGGGGAGGAATGTTCCAGGTGTCTCTAGAGACACATAGAGGACAAAGAGGGCTTATGGATGCTCAAAAATAAAAGTGTTCAGATTTCTTTGGAGCCATGTTCAAGTTGAAGATCTCATCATCCTGATCACAATGGTGCAAACGGTTCGACAAACTGAGCTCATATGCAAAAGTTAGAGGCAGTCAAAGTTTATGGGTTGACTTGGTGACATGCCAAGATAAAGAATGCACAATTTTTACCTTTTCCGGCCACCTGATTCTAGCCAGCTCCAGCCAGATTTTGGGAGAAATTGTGGGGTCTTTAAAAATACTCCTTCGACCTCAAACCAATTTTTTTAAAATTGTATGATTTGTTTTAAAAAATAAAAAGAATATTAAAAATAGGGGGGTGGCGGGCCACCACCCCCACCACCCCACCCACACATTACAAAAAATATTATAAATAGTGGGTCAGTGGCCATGAAACTGCCGAATCCCATAGAAAAAAAAAATACAGCATAACATAAATCAAGATAAGTGGGAATCAAACCACGATAGGTGGGTTGCCCGCCCTACCCACACGACAATCCAACATTAAACTCCGACAAACAAACATTATAATTATATGTGCACGAAATATAGACCGGTGGGTATTGAACCAGTGCCATCCATGTGGGCTGCCCCCATGCGATGGTTCTATTAAACCAAATATATACGATACACCACACACACACACACACACATATATACACATATTATATATGTTAACCACCATTCAAAAAAAATGTCGACGGAGTTGTTGGGCAGGCCGCCCAATGCTCTCTCGACCCTCCATTTTAATTTATATTGGTTTTTTATTAAAACAAACGTTAAAATTTGGAGGGAGCAGGGTTTGACCCCCCGACCTCCCTCCAACAAACTTGCAATTCTTACCACTAGGCCAACGACGTTTATGTTGTTAACTTCACCCAGAAAACATATATAAACCTTTCTTTCTCAGATGTGACCAGGAAGACCAATGCAGATGTGGGCACAAATTTTGAGGTAGAGGAAGTGGAGGCGTAATGATAGCACACAGTACGAGGCAAAATATTCCTTGATGCTAATGAAGATTCCAAGGAGGTAAAATTTCTCTTCGTCAAAATGTATTAAACTTGATATGAATTTTAAGCAGAATTTCGCATGGAGCATGATGGTGCACACATAGTTTCCTTTTGAGCAACGGTTTTGCAAATTCCCTATGGAGGAGAATTTCTAGGAATCTTGAGGTAATCTTTCAGATTCATTGGAGGCCGAAATTCGCCGGTGTCAGAATGAGGTCAACCTTATAATCATTCTTCTCATAATTTTACAAGGATCTCAATGGTGAGATCATATTCCTGTTTTGAGTTGCAAATGTCTAGATTCCCAGTGGAGCACCATCTTTGAGGAATCTTGGGGGAATCTAAAAGACTCCCTAAGGCCCAAATTTTCACTTTGTCAAAATTCAGAAAATTGACAGTTGATCCTACACCTCTCGGCGACACGAGTTCAGCGGTGCAGTCATATTTTCCATCTGAACCTTATGTTTTTCGGCCACTTTTAAAACTGAAGTTGTAGGTGTCAGCATTCAATGTGTGAGTAGTCATTTTTAGGAAATTCGATGCCATGAGATTGATGGTACAACCAGATCCAACAGTTTATCATCCTTTTCTACAAATAGCTCCAAGATGTGAGCTATATGTAGTGTGATCATGTACTTCTTTGTCTCTTTTCTATGAGATGAATTGTGCTATGTAGATCCCTGTTGATGTTTGATGTGGGATCTTTTTTTTGTTCTTGATGTGAGATGTAATTTCCATCATGGATTTGTCTTATTTATGTTTAAGATCCCTTTGTTTCCATGTTTGCGGGATACTCATTTTCACATGTATGTTTTATTGGAATCCCTTTGTTGTCGTGCTGGCGGGATACTCATAGTCATTATGTGTGATTTATTGTCATAACGAAAGAATTCCTTTTTGTGAATTAGAGTTCCTGTAGTTGAACATCTCCCGTAGAGGTCTAGCCACTCCTGCATGAGGAAATTTTCCTTGTATGACAGAGAAAATACCATCCATGTACATCATCACTCTTTATAACACTTAGTGTAGCGACCTACACCATATTGACACAGAGTCTTAGAGACGTAGTCCCTCCTGGACGAACTCCATTATCAATCTCTTATGTTGCTAATACTTGTTATGTTCCACTTCTTTACAACATGAAAATGTTCATTTATGTTCACTAACGCTTTTCTTAAATGAAATTCTAACACATTAGCCGAAGTAAAAGGTCTTGGTTTAAAGGGAGGAAAAATTTACCCAGATCAACTGGTATCAGAGTGGTCTTCTTGCTGATTTGGATTGTAGGCATGAACCATTGAACATTTTCTATGTTGATAAACGGAGGATATCAAAGACATGTACGAGACCATGCTTAGGGTGTCCGATAAAGCATACATGTTGTATGAAGCTTATGAAAAACAAGCAGCAGAGAACGCTGAGTTGAAAACACTTCTATATGAGGAGAAGGAGGACAAACGCAATTTGCAACTTCAATTGCAAGCCATGATAGAGGCATTGGAAGAATTGAAGCGCAACAACCAAAGTATTGAAACAGAGCATGCTGCATTGAAAGCACTCCTACAGGAAGAGAAGGAGGAAGAGCAGTGAATGCAGCTTCAATTGCAGGCCACGACAGAGGCATTGGAAGAATTGAAGCTCCATGAAAAAATTCTTCAAGCAGATCATGAGGCATTGAAAACACACATACAGGAAGAGAAGGAGGAGAAGCAGTGATTGCAGCTTCATCTGCAAGCCGTGATAGAGGCCTTGGAGGAAGTCGAGCACAATGAATGCTCAGAGAAGCCTTCTTCACCTATTTCAAAATCGACAACTAAGTTAAACAATGTTGATTTCTCTTCAGTTTTATTTTCACATGATATCATTTCTATTGGAAGTGTGGAGATACCCATTACAATAACTGACATGAGACTCCTTACCAATATGGGGTATCAAGGAGGATGACTTGGAATTCATGGGAAAGGCATAACTCAGCCATTGGAGGTTGTGTAGAGACCTCGCTACACAGGTTTGGGATACACTAAAGGAGGATGTTCGAAGAAAATGAAAGGCAAACAAACATTGTTGAACTCACCAGGGAAGAGGATTGATGGGAACACTTCACCATGATCCCACGTAACTGCCAGTTGCAGTGAAAGAGTTGAGGCAAGCTATCATCACCATGATCACACCAGAGACCACCAGGGAAGGTATAACAAGTCTCATTATCATAGAGTTCATTTTGATTATAAAAATGTTGTTAATCATGAATGTAGATTATGACATAAGAAATTTTTTCATTATTTTGGTTTACGTAACCATGTCATTTCTGAGTGTTGGAAAAGAATAGCAGTGAAAAGGAGGATGAGGCATGGCAAGCCTTCTCCACAACAGAAAAAGAAACTAGTTAAGAAAGTCTGGAGGAAGAAAACATTTTGCAGACACTGCAACCAAAGTGGTCATCAAAGATCCACGTGTTTGATGCTCCATCCAGAGCAACACCTTAAGGACAAAGCGTCGGTGCATGAACTGGTTGAAACAGATGTTCGACAAGAAAACGTGCCATCGAGAGATGATTGATTCACTTTGATAAGGATAGATGGGTTTTCTAGATGTGGTAGTGTGTCATGGTCGTGTGTTGTAAATTATGTGTTGCATTTTTAATTGCGGAAGTGATGATGTGTTTTCCATCGCTTGTTAAGAAACAATGATATTTTTGGCCTTGTTTTATAAGTCGTCTGATGCATTTCTTTTATGTAGAAGTGATGATGTGTTTTCCATCACTTCGAAATACGACAATGATGTTTTGGCCTTGTAATGATACATGCGGTGTGATTTACATTCGATGTAAGCTTGACCACCGAGTATGTGTTATAAACTCGTGGCAAGTATGGAGATTTTTTAGGGTCATAGTTGGTCAATTTGAGCATGTAATTTGCAGGAGATTGTACTACAAGTTTGCAAAGGATGCAGGTGTCGGCTCATCGCGTAAGGCTCTGAAGAACAAAGGTGAAGGAGATGGAAGGGTGCCCTTTTTTAGGACACTTATGATGCAGACATTGTACACAACAATTACAGATTATTGTTGATGTATTTGGAGGACCAAAATCTCCTCATTGGGGAGGAATGATCTAGGTGACTGCGGAGACACACAAAGGACAAAGAGGGATTATGGAAGCTTAAAAATATTTTTTTTGGATTTCTCTCGAACTAGGTTCAAGTTTAAGATCTCGTCGTCCTGATCACAATGGTTTGAACGGTTCATCAAACCGAGCTTATATGTGAAAGTTAGAGATATTAAAAGTTTATGCGTTGAATCGGTGACTTGGTAGGTTAAAGAAGACGAAATTTTGACCTTTTTCGGCCACCGAATTCTAGCCAGTTGTTGAGCTCCAAAGATGTTCTTTCTTCCACCACATTCCACTCCATTTCCTTTGTCCATTATTAATTACAGGCTCAAATGATCAATAGAATTAATTAAAATTGCTTTAAGAATGTATATAATGACTAACTTGCTATGTTTTTATGATTTTGTCATTGTAGTACTTTTTGAACTAGATCTAGCTACAGAATGCAGACATTCTGTAGCTAGTTGCCGATTCTGCAGCTGTCTTCATGTCTACGCAGGTTCCTAGTGTCATCTTAGAGAAAAACACATATGGTCGTATTCCACATCATTCCCTCATCATTTGTTTCTCTCCACGAAGTTTTAACGGAATTCTGTAGGTGGTTATGCACGTGGGAACTCAAACTAGGAGATAGACTCCTAATAGGACGAGGACAGTCCAGATGTCCTTAATCATATTACGAGACCACCATCAGAGTTCTAGTTTGATTTTAATTTGGAAATACAATTATCCCTAGGTTATCTCAAGACAGTTATGTAATTTTGTTATAAATATGGCTCGGGAAACCGAGGGACAGGGTTAGATTTTGTGTTTGATTGCTAGATTTCAGAAGTCCAAAAACACTCTGTTTTGAAGTAATTTCTCTTTTAATGAAAGAAGCATCATTTTATTGAAAGTGCTGAGTCAATATTGAAGTAGATTTTACGTTCTACTCCGGTGGTAGAGGGCCCCTACTACCTGAGCAGCTTTGTTCATACGGTTTAGATAAGTATTTTAATCTCGTTTTTTCATTTCTAGCTTAGGCAAGTTTCTGAAGTTTATGTTTCATACTTGTTTACACTAATCATCACAGCTAGACTTACTCTTATAAACTCTTCCAAAATATCATCACGATGAATAAGGCATAGCTGTGGTGTTGTAGATTTTAGTTGCATTTCCTTTCGAATTTTATGATTTATGCGTGTTTACACTAGGTGTCATAGCTGGTCTTACTCCTACAAACTCTTCCAAAACATCATTAAAAATGAATAAGAAACAACTATGGTATCTTAGATCCTAGTTGTATTTGCTTCCAAATCTTATGTTTATGTTCAATTTCATTGAATAATACAACCAGACTTGTTCTTACAAAATCTTCCAAAATATCATTCATATTGAACGAGATGGGCTGTAGAATTCCATAGACTAGCTGCATATTAATTTAGTTATAACACTCCGGAGGTTGATTGCATTTAGTTTAGCTCTGTCACTACATTTCAAGTTTGATAATGGCATTCTAGTTTAACTCTGTTCACTGTACTTCAAGTAGATTAGTAGCACTCTAGTTCAGTCTCAGTTCATTTTGTTTCAAGAAAAGATTAATGGCATTCTAGTTTAGTTGTAGTCACTGTATTTTAAGATTGATAGACCGCGTTCTAGCCTAGTGTTATCCATTGTATTTCAAGTAGTACTAGTTGTCAAAATTAGTCTCTCGGCCTTCATTGTTTACAACTTACTTTTGTTCTGAATTTATATTGATACATCATCACATGAACAGGGGTCAGTAATATCAGTTTAAGGCTTTGATTATTCTACAAATCTTTTACAAATTCACCTATAGCCTTTTTCCCAAACATTGTTCTAGAAAATCTCTAAACTTCTGAATAAGGCCTAGTAGTGATAAGTCAAGTTGCAGAATAGGGTAACTTCAGCATCATAGGTTAATCTAGAATAGAAACATTATTGTGTTACAAATAATCATTTTTTTTTTGTAATATTGTGAGTTGATTGTTTATATAGGAGAACTTCATTTACACTTAACTTATCCATTTCTCAAGCTTTTCCAACACATCTTTAATGAATGAATTGGATAAGTTCAAGCTCATGTTGTGATTTACTTCCTTGCAATGAAGTCATTATCAAGCTTTGCGTTTGTTGTTTTCCATCCATAGTTTAGGCTTTGTTCTGTTTTAATATAACCAATAGCTTCTTTTCACCAGCACTTAGTTCTTTCCCTTTTCAAACATAAAACCATAAAACCAAAAACATCATAAAACACTAAACACAACATAGTGAGAAACAAATACCTAAGCACATATAGTGCACCACACTTCAGCAGTTTACTAGCCCTGGTTGACAATTAACGAACTCAATTTAGGAACACTAAGTTGAGCACAAACACCAGCTCCAGCCAAATTTTGGGCGAAATTGTGCGATCTTTAAAAAGACTCCTTCAGCCTAGAACCGAAATTTTTAAAAGTGTATGATTTGTCTTAAAAAATAAAAATAAAAATATTAAAAATAGGGGTGTGGCGGGCCACAACCCCCGCCACCCCACCCACACATTACAAAAAATATTATAAATAGTGGGTCGATGACAATGACCCCACCGACCCCCACGATAGTGACAAATATGGCATAACATAAACCAAGATAAGTGGGAGATGAACCAATAACAGGCGGGGTGCCAGCCCCGCCCACGCGGCCATCCCACATTAAGATCCGACCAAAAAACGTTATAACTATATGTGCATGGAATATAAATCGGCAGGTATTGAACTTGCGCCAACCACGTGGGCTAGCCAACCCCCATGCGACAGTCCTATTAAACCAAATATATAAGATACAACACACACACACACACACACACACACAGATATATATATATATATATATATATATATATATGTTAACTACCATTCTAAACAATGTCGGTGGAGTAGGTTGGTGGTCGAATGCGGGCCCGACACTCCATTTTAATTTATATTTGTTTTTTATTAAAACAAATGTTAAAATTTGGAGGAGCAGGGTTTGACCCCTCGACCTCCCTCCAAAAGACTTGCAATTCTTACCACTAGGCCAACGACCTTTATGTTGTTAACTGTTAGCTCCCCATAATTCTAGCAGATTGGTGAGACCAGAACTGTGGAGAGAACACTTGAACTACTTTGGGATTCTAGGATCTAGCCCTCCTGATTCCAGAGAGGGATCTCTCTAACAAGTGCAAAGATTGATTTATCTTTAAGGCTTTTGGGTATGATATTAGGCTAGTTATTAAGAGCAAGGGTTTTTGTTTGTTTTTGGATGGTCGAGCATGATTTTTAGTTGAGTGGAAAATCCTAAAATGAAATATCTTGAAAGGTGTGAAGTTGCAAGCAATCAGAACAAGCCTTGGCTGATAGGATAGATATGACGCTGGTTTTTAGTCCATTGGGCTATGGAGTCATAAAAGGGTTTAATTGTGCAACAATTTCAAGAGTGGTCCAAGGGGCAAGTTATCTATATCACAAGATCTCTGAGATAAAATGATGGAATGGAACAATTAAAGTGTTGAAGGGGTGGAAAAAGACAATAATTTCAACTAGGATTTATCAGTCTTTCCAAACAAGAAAATCCTTTTAAGTAACTGTTTAAAACCAACCAAAGGACAGGGCTAACCATAGACTTCTTTGGAAAAGTTCGTATTAAAGCTAACTTATTAGACAAACAATCTAGTAATCCACATAATTACTTTCAGAAGGGATGAAAACAGATAAGAAAAACAAAGTGCAGCCTAAGATCAGATAAGATACTTTTAAATTTAAACTGCTTTCAGCATACTCTTAGGGAAAATTTTAGAATTACCTTTGAATAAAGAACTAGAAGATAGGGCAAACCATAAACTTTCCTAGTCTAACTCTACTGAGCATATAATGAGAATAACATTCAATAACTTCCTTTCAAGCTTTGCACATCAAGACAGGGGAAAACCAACGTTCCTTGATAATGTTTACACTTAACTTAAGTCATTTTTAAACACACAATTTGGAGGAAAACATTGAGATAAAGCTTATCAGTTAGAGAAGGGTACTGTAAACAGTAAATCCTAACTCTATGATTGCTTCTCTTTATCAGAGAATAAATGGACAAAATGGCATACATGCAAGGAAAACAATAACAAAAAAAGAAGCACTTCACCAGTGATATAGACCAGAATCCCAAGAATCATCTTGTATATTGATGTCAATCCATTTACATTCTTCAAGTCCAATGTTTTAGTTCAGTAATCATGTTTTCTTCTCAGCCGAAATTATTTGATTACAAACAGAGCTTCAGGAGCCTTTGAACACTATTTACATGTAGAAAATTTCGAGCACAAGTAGATATCAAAGTTCTGCAACCAACCCTTTACAATGAGCTCCTCAAGAATATTTTATAGGAAAATGAGGAGGTGGAATGAGGGAAAAGATCTATAGGTTCAATTAATACAGTTTAATGCTTCTCGGTCTTTGAGGGGCTCAATGGAGAAGATTACAGATATTTCCTCTGTATTAATTGTTTTACATTAAAAATTAAGCTCGCTGGGAAGATTTGTTGACTTTAAGGCTCTTAGTTATCTTTGCAATAACTCTACTGACAGTTTACAATAAGTTCCTTTGGCTGAATTAACTATTCAGCTGTATTGAGGCAAATATCACTGATTGAGGCAACAACTCTACCTCCTTTGAATGCTTTGAGGCTGCAGGTGTCTTTTGGCAGCTGAGAGGATTCAATTAGCCTCTAATGTGGCAGTGGAGGCTTTCTCGGACTGTCAGACATTATTGTTTTACCTAAAACAAAACTAATTTTCTTCTGATCTATGTGTTAGGCATAATTAGGCCTGATTTCTATCCTCTGTTCTTTAAACTGTGTTTAATTGAGTGGATTAGGCGTTTGATTGTCGATTTAGGCCATAATCCCTCAAAAATGTGTAAACACTCTTCAATTCTTCATCTCTGGTGAGACTGGATCTTTAATGACAAATATGTGAGACTGGATCTTTAACACTGATACTCTTTATTTGATTAAATTTTGCTATGTCTTGTTGATGTGCAGGCGTTTGAGGGGCTCTTATAATATTTCCAGTGTTCATGAGGCATCGGCGAATGATGATGGGAAACTCTGTGGAACGATCCCTTTAATGAATAAAGGCCTGGAGGATCGTCATCCCTGGCCTTTGTTTTTTCTTTTAACATACTGGAAATAACCATTTCAACCTGCACAAACCAAGAAAAATTAGAAAAATACTGTGGGGGAGGTTAAAACTACTTCAGAGGTTTTGGTCAGATCGTGGCCGTTGGATGAAAGCATCCAACTGCAAAGATTGCGGGCAGAGGTTAAAAGGAGAGGTAGTTGGATGAATGGTGCAAGAGATTAAGCTCGGGTCGTTGATCTGTGTTGATCAACGGTCGAGATCAACCGAAGATATATAATGCGGAGGGAGCCACATTATAGTGAAATAAGAGAAATTACAAAGGAAATGGGTCGAAAAAACATTTGGTGGATGAAAAATGCGTTGGAAGGAAATTCGAGGTTTTTGAATGATCCTGAGCCATTGGATTAGTTTAGTCCACATAGATCAATGACTGAGGTTGATCGATGAAGGCCCCTTGGGGAATGGCAGAGGGTGATAGTTCAATGGTTAGATTGAATGTGAGCCGTTGATCTGCAGAGATCAATGGTGGGGAATGAACGCGATGAAATGCAATAGAAAAAGGGTAAAGTGGTTTCAGCTGAAGAAATAGTTTTTTACGCACAACAAAAGGGGAGAAAGGAGGTATTTCCTTTTTGAATGCAATATGCGTCAGAGGCCGACACGTGGCCTTTTAAAACTGCCTATATCTTGTAACTTTGGAGAATTAACTTTCGGGCATAGATTTACATGAAACTGTGTGTCTGCTATCAGATCTGGGGTCTTAGATCGGATGGTCATGGAGAGAGCGTGATAAAGAATAGATGCTCGGGAAATAACAGGTGGGGCGTTGTCTGACCGGTTTTGATCTAGACCGTCAAATCAGGGATGGATGGCAGAAGTTGATCTAGGATATGGCAGGACCCAAAGGAGTTGGGCCTATTGGGTTGAATATGGACCATTGGATCAAGGAATGAATGGTCCAGATTAAATCTCGAGGTCAAATGAAATAAAATAT
Source organism: Pinus albicaulis (assembly GCA_034641835.2). Taxonomy (NCBI): domain Eukaryota; kingdom Viridiplantae; phylum Streptophyta; class Pinopsida; order Pinales; family Pinaceae; genus Pinus; species Pinus albicaulis. The sequence continues at coordinate 595,209,059 of CM076584.1, read as the reverse complement.
GAGGTAGAGAAACGGTCAGCGGATATCTCATTTAAAACTTTATACAGCGGGTTCATGAAATTTACCAAAGGTTGTGGGCTTCAATATGGACCGTCGAATCTTGATGCATGGACAACCCATATGCAATCAAAGGTTTGCGATCGGTGGGGGAAAAAGAAAAAATAGCACTGATGCAATTAGCTGTGGACCATTGATCTGAGGGCCAAATCAATGGTGGGGAATGAATCAGAGGAGGTTACAGGCGGGTGAATGGGCTCATGAACGGAGCAATAAGGGTCGTTGGATCTGGGCCTGAAAGAATAAATCGATGGCTAAGAAGCCATCCGGAGATCGCCAATTGGGAAGGGGCAATAAAATATTTAAACGCACCCAATGGAAATCTTCGATGCGAGATTCTGAAGGACGTTGATTGGTTTTGAATCAATGGTTGGAATCCTCCCAACCAACGAACCGTCGGGTCTCTTTTAAAACATAAAAAATTGGATTTTTATGAAATGCAAAGGAATATTGCATCGAGGAGGGTTTATTATAATGTTTAGAGCCCGATTGCAAGGCTTTCGGTTTTGCAAAGAGGCAAAGGGATTGAGGGTTTATACAAGGAGCCAATTGCATCGGGACCTTTCCATAAAACAAGAAATGTGCCCATCGCACAACTCCGATTGCGATAAGCGCTCGGGGCTTTAACTCTTGGTCCTGGGCATGGGTATATGGTGGGGAAGTGGTTTGGGGGCTTAGCCGAAGGGGGCTAAAGCCTATAGTTAAAAAGACTATTTTTTATAATTTTTCAAGGATTTTCAAAGGGATTAAAGGCTTCCGATAAGGAAAAAAAGGAGTTTTAAACCTTATCAAATGGGTTTTTATGAAGGGAAGAAGGGAAATGGAGAAAAATAGAGGAATTTTATGAGGTAAAAGGGGATAAAAATGGAGGTTAATTTGAAGTGAAAGGAGGGGAAAAATGAGGGGCAAACATAGTTTTTTTTTTTTTTAGTAGTCTTTTCTTCAGGAAAACAACAGAATTTCAAAGTTTAAGAGGGAAACAGCAATGAAGATTAGCCAAAGGATATGATTTCTTCACAAGACTTAAAGAATTAACAATTTTGGCAATAAAACTTGTTTCTTTAAGGCTTCAAAAATGATTTAGCCACCATTTGATATGACAAGTTTTATAGGTGGCTAACAGTGGCTCCACATGGGGATGGTGCCTTCTTGAAGGCATCAAGAACTTCAGACTTATATTCTCTGGGGGGCTGATCAGTGCCTCATCCATTTGGCTGCAACTTTATTCACTTGGATGATCTTCTTTTGCTCTAAAAATGTTAGCAGCCATGAAAGACAATGGAATACTATCAAACCAAGATTTCTACCTACCCAATCCTACTGATCTAACATTTTTTCTTCTTTCAGAGTGCACTTGGATTGGAAAAATCTTTTACAAACATTTTATTCTTTTGAAAGCATAAAACTAATCTAAGTCTACTTCTTATTTCTCCATGAACTTAGATAAACAGTTGAGTTCATAAGCTTCTCTACCTAATCTACTATCTGTTAGAATTAAAAAGTCTAACAAATTTTTATTCTCTAACTTCTAAACAGAAATTTAAAAGCATACAAGTCAGGATTGAACAGTCTAACTTGTTGCTGATCTATGGCATAAAACAAGCTTCACATAGATAATTATTTTGCAAAAAATTAAATCAAAATGGTGAAGGCTTAAGATCTGAAAGTTTTAAGCACATCCTTCTCTTTTCTTCAGGTCTGTTTTTTAGTTTGTTTGAGTTGTTTTACATTCTTTTCTGGTTCAAGTTTTGGGCTGATTAGAACCAATTCACTTGTGTCTTTGACTCACGATTAAAACAGATTAGAGTCATTCTTCTTTTGGAATCTTAGGTTCAGATTTTGAGCTTGTTTGAACCTTTTTTCTTCTATCCTAATCTACCTAGCTAATAAGCCAAGATTAAGTTGTTTGGAAAATCGAATTCACTAACCTATCAGTGGTAAATTTAAAACTAATTAGTCATGATTAGGTTGTATGACTAATTAGAAGTGTGTTTTTCAGGAGTGGTATTTGAGCTTGCACACTTTCAGATTTTGTTTCTCTTTTTTGGTATGGGGCTGTACCTTTCTTGTTTTTACAATCTTCCCTCTTTCCTCTTTCTATCGTTTTTGTATTTTTTATTTTTCTAAATTTGAATGCAATGATGGATGAAATATTTATAATGAGAAAAAAAAGGCTTCCAAACATGATAGGATCAAGAGAAGTAATATTTGAGCATCCTGCCATTGACAGGACCCCCAAACAGTTCAGCTCCATTCAACTCCTGCAAGAAATAAGCATTGTTACCAGCAATAGAATGAATGAGATAAGGGCTAAGCCATAAGTTATCAAATTTTCCATGCTTTCCCTTGTCTTCTCTCCTTGAGTCCCACTTTAACACTTTGTCACCAACATTGAAATTACTAGCCTTTGTTTTTCTATCAAAAAGCTTCTTGATGCTCTCTTGCTTTTGTAATGCTTTGTTGTAAACCTCCTCTCTGGTTTGTTTAAGATGTATAGTCTGATTTATTCTTCTGATCATGTCATTATCTTCAGACTGTACTTCTTGGATCAAATTCATAACTGGTACACCAAGGCTGGTTGGAAAAATTTCATCTGTACCATACACAAGCTGGTAGGGTGAAATTCCAATAGATTTCTTAAGTGCTAATCTGTCAGCCCATAGTGCATGTACTAGCTTTGTGTGCCAAGACTTCTTGTTGTCTTCCAACAACTTCTTGATTATGTTCACCAAACTCTTGTTTGAGGATTCTGCTAGCCCATTACCTTGAGGGTAATAAGCAGTAGAATGACCCAATGTAATCTGATATTTGTGACAGAATTCAACCGTCTTCTACATTATCAGTGATGATCTTTCTAGGACAGCCAAATCTAGAGAGGATATGAGTCTCAATGAATTTTATGATGACAGAGTCATTGGCTTGCCTAGAAGGGATGGCTTCTATCCATTTGGTGAAGTAGTCTGTTGTAGTGAGAATCCATCTATGCTGGGCAGATGAGGATGGATGGATTTCTCCTATGAAGTCAAGTCCCCACTATTGAAAAGGAGCTTCAACAGTGATTGGATGTAGAGGTAAGGGCAACAACTTTCTTTTGCCTTCAAAAAGTTGGCATTTAGGACAGGAAATTATCATCTTGTGTACATCTAGAAAGAGGGTGGGCCAATAGTAACCATCTCTAAGGATTTTATTGGATGTTGTCTTCCAGTAGAAGTGGCCTCCACATTCTCCTTCATGGAACTCATGCTTAACCTTCTCTACATCATTCTCAGGCAAACATTTATGCAATATTCCACTTGCATTTTTCCAATAAAGACATTTATCTATAATGCAGTAGTTTACAACTTTTAACTTTAAAAACCTTGCCTTTGTTTTTGATAAACCAAGAGGTGTATTCAATTTAAGCAAAACATATAGAATATCAGCATACCAAGAGGAATTCATAAAATGGTCTTCAACAATGGGAGTTGAGAATTCCTCTTGTTCATCTAAAGCATTTATCATATTTATATCAAGAACTTCAAAATTTGATTCAGCCATTAATCTAGCTAGACCTTGGCCTTTAATGAGTTTAGTGGGCTTGATTTCTAAATCATATTCAAGTATCACAACTATCCACTTACCTCTCTTACCATCTGGGTCCTGTGTTGGAATGTCTTTCATAACTAAATTTGGGACAAAGGCAATGATGTGGGAGTGCAAAATTTAAACTCTGAAGTCTTTTAAGGCTTTGACTAAGGAAAAGGCCTGTTTTTCCATAATGTTGTACTTCAAAGGAGCATCTCTCAGTGCCTTGTTAAAGAATGCAATGGGATGCTCCTGTCCCTATGGATTTTTCTGTAATAGAATAGCAGCTATTGTATGTTCTGATGCAAATGAAAAAATATAAAAATCTTTTGAAAAATCAGGACTTATTAGAATTGGTGTTTTGGTTAATGTTTTTTTTACTCCTTGCTCCTTTTTCAGCATGTTTGTAATGTTTCTAAGGAGTTCAGCCAAGTTGGGTATGAACCTTTTCAAGAAATTAATCTTTCCAATGAAAGACTGGAGTTCCTTGATGTTTCGAGGATGAGTGATTTGTAATATAGCCTCGATCTTTTTTGGGTCTATCTTTATCCCCTCTTCTGATATGATGTGCCCAATAAGTTTACCTTCTTGGAGACCAAATAGTGTTTTCTTTGGGTTTAAAGATATCCCAAACTTTTTTCATTTCTCGAATACTTTTCTCAAGTGTTCTAAATTATCTTCATCTATCTTGGAAAATATACTGACATCATCAAGGTAAATAATGATGAAGTAGCCCAATTCTTCCGAGAATGCAATGTCCATGGCTCTCTGAAAAGTAGCACCAGCATTCATTAAACCAAAGGGCATTTTCACATATATGAAAGTGCCCCAAGGTGTAGTAAAATCTGTCTTTAATTGATCATCAGGATGTACTAAAATCTGATTGTATCCTGAGTAGCCATCTAGCAAAGAAATTCTTTTGGAACCAACTACCCTTTGTAAAATATGATCCATCTTGGGTAAAGAGTAGTTGTCTTTCAATGAAGCTTTGTTTAAGTCTCTAAAGTATATACAAAGCCTTATCTCTCCTGTTTTATTCCTAATGGACACTAGATTAGATACCCACTCTGAATATCTAATAGGGACAATAATACCAGCTTCATACATTTTCTTGATTTCCTTCTCAACCAAAGGTAACTGAACAGGGTTTATTCTGCACAGTTTTTGTTTAAATGGCTTTTGGTTTTCCTTGAGAGGTATCTTGTGCTGAATTATTTTAGTGTCATAGGATTTCAGATCCTCATAACTCCACACAAAAACATCAGAAAATTCTTTAAACGGCTGTATGTATTTGAGTTTGATGTGAACTGGTAAAGTCTTAGACAGTTTGATCATCTTTGGTTTTAATTCACTGCCTATATTACACTCTTCAACTTCAGTTTCCACAGGCTCCAGCTTTGGTTTCTTGGCCACATCATTGAAATCAAACAACTCCTCTAAAGGCACCAGACCCTTTGGCAAACTTTGATTTTTAGACTGCAGGGTCTCTAAGTCTTTTGTTTCTAACTCTGAACTAATTTTTTTTGTGTTTTCAAGTTTTTTAGACAACAGATTTAGATCAGCCATCTCTAGAGACTCTTCTTCTTCATCAAGTAGATTTTCTTCACTAGGACAGTCTGTTTCATAGTCTGAATTTAAACTTGGTAGTTCAAATTCATTTCTGGACTGCAGGAAGTCTTCTATTTGTTTGTCTCCATCAAACACTTGCCAATACTTCTCATTATCAGGGACAACTGGTCTGAATTTATTTTGATTTGTGCATTGTTTGGTTTCATATGGCGTTAAGCATGTTCTAGCAGCAAAAGCTAAACTGTGGGCCATGATATTCTTTTCTCTTGGGACAAAAACAAGTTGGGATTCTTCAAAAGTTTTCAATAAATCCATGACATCATTCCTATAGGCTTAAGTCTGGGGTGTTTGGCACTATATTCCCCATTTACTTGCCTAATGATTAATTCTGAATCCCCATGTACTTTAATTCTCTTGGCTCCTAATTTCTTTAATAAGTGTAAGCCTAAAAGAAGGGATTCATATTCCACTATGTTATTCGAACACTGAAAATTTAATCTATAGGAATGGCCTTCCATGTGGTTGTTCTCAGTGTTACGTATCCAGACGCCTACACCAGCATTGCTCCTAGTGCAAGACCCGTCGAAGTTCATACTCCAAAGAGGACTAGTCTCAGGTTCATCAGTTTGGTTACTATCCTCTTCAACTAAAGTTCTTTCGGATTGTTCTTGAAGATTATCACTTTGTTGAATTTGTTTTAATTCCTTAGGTTTTTCATTGTGTTGAGGACTGTTTTCTTGACTCTCAAGGTTTAAAAGAAAAGGACAAATGATTTGTAGCTCAAGACCTGTGTTTTGTTTGCTGGATTTTTTGGGTTTAGCAAACTGTTTTGACACTTCTGTGTTGTTTTCCTCCTCCTCTCTTTCTGCCATTAAATCAGTTAAGGTCACTTTTTCACTGAATGTTTCATCGTTAAAAAGGATAAATGAATCAGGGCCTATATTTACAGAATAAAGGGGAGATTTTTGCGGTCTTTCTTGGCTAATAACCATGTATTGCATATGAGACTTTATGTATAGTCTTCTAGTCTAATTGAAAACAGGGATGGTCACATAGGTCATATCCATCTGCATAGTTCCCTGTAACTTAGCTCCCCAAGATCTTGATAACAACATACCATACTTTGGGGGTACATCAGCCACAAAAATATCCATTAGTAAACATTTGGTTGGGATTTGTGCTCAGTTTACACAGAGGTCTTTGATTAAGCCTAAACATTTTACTCTGCTTGAGTCAAAGGAGTAAAGATATTTGTAAGGTCGATTAATTTCAAGGCCTAGGCTCTCCATTACATCTTTGGGAAATAAATTATGAGAAGCCCCTGAATCATGCATAATGTTATGTAAAATCTTGTCATGAACATTTAAACTAACATAAAAAGGAGGAACTAGTCCTTCTTGATATCTACCTTCAATCTTAGGACCAAATATGAGCTCTGGTTGGTCATCATTAAGATTGACAGTATCGTTATTCTCTTCTATGTTAAAATCCTTCAAAATTTGGGATCTATAAACATTTTGGGCAGCTAATTCAGTAAGAGGAACAGAGATCTTGATTCTGGCAATTTCCTACTCCAAACTAAAAGGCATCTAATTCTTTGAAGTGTTTGTTTCAGCCTTATTAACTGCCACTCTATCAGCAAAATCAGTTTGCTGATTTCCTCTACTTACATCTGTCAAAATTGTTTTAACAGGAGTACTAGCTGATGTGCTAACACTGCTGAGATCTGCACTCTATTTTTTATTGTTTTGAGTTCCTTTCTCTTTATTTTTATCAGAATTTACAGCCACTATTTTGTCTTTCTGCTTTGTAACTTTGGGTTTATTTACAGTGTTGTTTTGTGAAGAATTGTCAGAGGTTTTATTGTTGGGAGTTTCCAAATCATATTCCTTTGTGGTTTCTATGATGACATTTTCCATTTCCTGATAGTAATATTCATCTTCTGGTCTCTTGTCATCATAGGGTGTATATAGACCTTGTTTTCTATTGTAAATAACTTCAAAATCATCATTATCTACTCCCAACATGTTTATCTCATCTTCCTCTATTTGTTCTAATGTTTCTTCAACCACACTTACATAGTTTTGATGAAAAGGAGGAGTGATCTTTTGATCATCCTCCCTTGGTCTATTTTGAGGCCGGTTTCTCCTAAAATTATGATTTTGGTTTTGATTTCTATTTCGAGGAGCTGTTTGGTTTTGACTTGCTTGTGCTCTCTCAAGTATGCTCATCTTTTTCATCATCTCCTCCATCATTCTCTCCATCTTAGAGCTAGATGTGGAAGGTGTGGATTCATCTGTAAAGGTGACTTTCTTCTCATTCCGCATTCTTGCTCTTTTCTCCGTTAAGTTAACTCCCATAGCAAGAGCTCATTTTTGCATATATTCAAGGGTTAAAGGATCTCTCTGTCTCAGCTGATAGGCCATCTCAGGATCAAATCCTTCAGGAAACTTGTTTAAAGCTGAGCCTTGTGGAGGTTTTAAGTCTGGGGGAAGGGCATTGTAAATGTTGTTAAACCTAGTGCAATAGGCTTGTACACTTTCCCCAGTGTTTCTTTGGAGATTCTTATAGTCAGAAAGTATTTGGAGGGGGCTTTTCCTCACTTCCCATTTGTTTAGGAATAACTGATGGAAGGCTTGGAGATCATTAATACTGTGAGGGGTTAAGCCTTTGAACCATTTTATTACTTTTCCCCCTAAACTCTGAGCAAATAATCTAAGTTTGACAGTTTCATCATCAATTTCATTTCTGTCAAAGTAGTCATTCATCTTATCCACATGTTGTGAAGCAGTAGTAGCATTACTGTCATCATACAATGGTATTTTGGACTGATAGTCCTATGGAAGATTGACTAAAGGTAAAGGAAGGACTAAGGGAGCATACCATGTTGCCATGATAGGAGGTGGAGGTGGATTTACAAGAGGTGGATTAAGAAGAGGGAAAGTGGGCTAAAATGCAGTGGTTTGAACAGTGGATGTATGAAGAACAGATGTGGATGTACCAGCAATAGATTGTTGACCAGATCTTGGATGAGAGACACCTAAATTGTAAAGGAAATGTAAATCAAGTGGTGTAGTTTCTCTACTACCAAGATGTTCACTTTGATCTGGGGATGAAAGTGAAGACTCTGAATCTAGTTGATCTAAATCATCAAGCGACCTAGTTCTAAATGGATTTCTTAAGTCAACTTGTGATTGTTGTAGCGCTGCAAGGTTTTCTGGAATAGAATTAGCTCTAAGGGGTGATCTGAAAACAGTTGAAGATTTATCCTTAGGAGATTTCCTAAGGATTTTTTCAGGGTTATCAACTATCTCAGGAGGGTTTGGGTCAGGGTAAGCTCTAGTATGAATCTTTCTAGGAGCCACTATGCTGTGTTTTTCAGACCCAAGTAAACAAGAAAAGTTTAACAAAATATGACTATCTTTAAGAGGCTAACTGATCTTTTAAACAAGAAAACTTTAATCCTAAAGCCTTCTAACTGAGTTTAAATGATGTTTTATGATGATAATGGGTCTTCCCAGTGGAGTCTTAAGGTCTGTTTAGGATTCTGGAGTCACTAGGTGGAAATTTTTAGCTCTTTTGGAGGTAAAAGGTTTTATGGTCCACCACCATGTTTATTTGAATACCAATCTGAAATATTTTTGGGTTTTCTGAGTTATTTCAGTCCTATGGGTTCTAAGATTGTCTTAAATCTATTTCAAAACTTAGCTATGATGATGAGACAAACAAAGTCTACTCTTATGGCTAAGCTAGCTGATCCTTCAAGGTTTGATAAGCTCTTATGAGAATCCTAAGGTTTCCTTAGTTTGTCATTGATTCAAACAAGTTTTATCATGATTACCGTGTTTAGTAGTGCTTGAAGAGGGATACTTGTACTCAAGGGGTTTTTAGAATGAATATTGACTTAGTCCCCAGTGGAGTCGCCAGAAATGTTAGCTCCCTGTAATTTCAGCAGATTGGTGAGACCAGAACTGCAGAGAGAACACTTGAACCACTTTGGTATTCTAGGATCTAGCCCTCCTGAATCCAAAGAGGGATCTCTCTAACGAGTTCAAAGATTGATTTATATTTAAGGCTTTTGGGTATGATATTAGGCTAGTTATTAAGAGCAAGGGTTTTTGTTTTTTTTTGGATGGTCGAGCATGATTTTTAGTTGAGTGGAAAGTCCTAAAATGAAAAAGCTTAAAAGGTGTGAAGTTAAAAGCAATCAGAACAAGCCTTGGCTGATAGGATAGATATGGCGTTGGTTTTTAGTCAATTGGGCTATGGAGTCATAAAAGGGATTAATTGTGCAACAATTTCAAGAGTGGTCCGAGGGGAAAGTTATCTATATCAAAAGATCTCTGAGATAAAATGATGGAATGGAACAATAAAAGTGTTGAAAGTGTGTAAAAAGACAATAATTTCAACTAGGATTTATCAGTCTTTCCAAACAAGAAAAGCCTTTTAAGTAACTGTTTAAAACCAACCAAAGGACAGGGCTAACCATAGACTTCTTTGGAAAAGTTCATATTAAAGCTAACTTATTAGACAAACAATCCAGTAATCCACATAATTAATTTCAGAAGGGATGAAAACAGATAAGAAAAACAAAGTGTAGCCTAAGATCAGATAAGATACTTTTAAATCTAAACTGCTTTCAGCATACTCTTAGGGAAACTTTCAGAATTACCTTTGAAGAAAGAACTAGAAGACAGGGCAAATCATAAAATTTCCTAGTCTAACTCTACTGAGCATATAATGAAAATAACATTCAAGAACTTCCTTTCAAGCTTTGCACATCAATATAGATGCAAACCAACGTTCCTTGATAATGTTTACACTTAACTTAAGTCATTCTTAAACACACAATTTGGAGGAAAACATTGAGATAAATATTATCAGTCAGAGAAGGGTACTATAAACAATAAATCCTAACTCTATGCTTGTTGTTCCTTATCAGAGAATAAATGGAAAAAATGGCATACATGCAAGGAAAAAAATAACACAGAAAGAAACACTTCACCAGTGATATAGACCAAGATCCCAAGAATCAACTTGTATATTGATGTCAATCCAATTACATTCTTCAAGTCCAATGTTTCAGTTCAAAAATCATCTTTTCTTCTTAGCCTAACTTATTTGATTACAAATAGAGCTTCAAGAGCCTTTGAACACTATTTACATGTAGAAAATTTTGAGTAAAAGTATATATCAAAGTTCTGCAATCAACCCTTTACAATGAGCTCCTCAAGAAGATTTTATAGGAAAATGAGGAGGTGAAATGAGGGAAAAGATCTATAGGTTCAATTAATACAGTTTAATGCTTCTCGGCCTTTGAGGGGCTCAATGGAGAAGATTACAGATATTTTCTCTTTATTAATTGTTTTATATTAAGAATTAAGCTCGTTGGGAATATTTGTTGACTTTAAGGCTCTTAGTTATCTTTGCAATAACTCTACTGACAGTTTACAATAAGTTCCTTTGGTTGAATTAACTATTCAGCTATATTGAGGAAAATACCACTGACTGAGGCAATGACTCTGCCTCCTTTTAATGCTTTGAGGTTGCAGGTGTCTTTTGGCAGCTGTTAGGATTCAATTAGCCTCTAATGTGGTAGTGGAGGCTTTCTCGGACTGTCAGATATTATTGTTTTACCTAAAACACGACTAATTTTCTTCTGATCTATTTGTTAGGCATAATTAGGCCTGATTTCTATCCTTTTTTCTTTCAACTGTGTTTAATTGAGTGGATTAGGCATTTGATTGTCGATTTAGGCCATAATCCCTCAAAACTGTGTAAACAGTCTTCAATTCTTCATCTCTGGTGAGACTGGATCCTTAACACTAATACTCTTTATTTGATTAAATTTGGCTGTGTCTTGTTGATGTGCAGGCATTTCAGGGGCTCTTATAATATTGCCCGTGTTCATGAGGCACTGGCGAACGATGATGGGAAACCCTGTGGAATGATCCCTTTAATGAATAAAGGCCTGGGGGATCGTCATCCCCGGCCTTTGTTTTTTCTTTTAACATAATGGAAACAACCATTGAAACCTGCACAAACCAAGAAAAATCAGAAAAATCATACGGGGGAGGTTAAAACTACTTTAGAGGTTTTGGTCAGATCGTGGCTATTGTGCAAAGAGGTTAAAAGGAGATGCGGTTGGATGAATGGTGCAAGAGATTAAGTTCGGGCCGTTGATCTGTGTTGATCAACGGTCAAGATCAATCGAAGATATATAATGCGGAGGGAGCCACATTATAGCGAAATAAGAGAAATTACAAAGGAAATGGGTTGAAAAAACCTTTGCCGGAGGAAAAATGTGTTGGAAGGAAATTTGAGGTTTCCGAATGATCCTGAGCCGTTGGATTAGTTTAGTCCACATAGATCAATGACTGTGGCAGATCGATGAAAGCCCCTTGGAGAATGGCGGAGGGTGATAGTTCAATGGTCAGATTGAATGTGAGCCGTTGATCTGCAGAGATCAATGGCGGGGAATGAACGCGATGAAATGCAATAGAAAAGGGGTAAAGCAGTTTCGGCTAAATAAACAGCTGTTTTCGCGCAGCAAAAGGGGAGAAAGGCGGTATTGCTTTTTTGAACGCGATATGCGTCAGCGGCCGACACGTGGCCTTTTGAAACTGCCCATATCGTGTAACTTTGGAGAATTAACTTTCAGGCATAAATTTATGCAAAGCTGCGAGTCTGCCATCAGAGCTAGGGTCTTAGATCTGACGGTCATGGAGAAAGCATGATAAAGAATAGATTCTCGGGCGATAACAGGCAGGGCGGAGTCTGAGCGGTTTTGATCTGGACCTTCATATCAGAGATGGACAACGAAGATTTGATCTAGGATATGGTAGTACCCAAAGGAGTTGGGCCTATCGAGTTGAATATGGACCATTGGATCAAGGAATGAATGGTCCAGATTAAATCTTGAGGTCAAGTGAAATAAAATATGAGGCAGAGAAAGGGTCACTGTGGGCCATTGATCTGTAGAGATCAACGGCGGAGATCTCATTTAAAACTTTATACAATGGGTTCATGAAATTTACCAAAGGTTGTGGGCTTCAATCTGGACCGTTAAATCTTGATGCATGGATGGCCCAGATGCAATCGGAGGTTTGTGATCAGTGGGGGCAAAATAAAAAAGAGCACCGATGTGATTAGATGTGGATCGTTGATCTAAGGGCCAGATCAACGACGGGGAATGAATCGGAGGAGGTTACAAGCGGGGGAATGGCCTCATGAGCAGAGCAATAAGGGCCATTGGATCTGGGCCTGGTGGAATAAATAGACGGCTGAGAAGCCATCAGGAGATCGCCAATCGGGAAGGGGAAATAAAATATTTAAACGCACCCAATGGAAATCTCCGATGCGAGATTCCGAAGGCTGTTGATTGGTTTTGAATCAACGGTTGGAATCTTCCCAACCAACGAACTGTCGGGTCTCTTTTAAAACATAAAAAATTGGATTTTTTATGAAATACAAAGGAATATTGTGTCGAGGAGGGTTCATTATAATGTTTAGCACCCAATTGCCGGGCTTTCAGTTTTGGGAAGAGGCAAAGGGATCGGGGGTTTATAAAGGGAGCCAATCGCATCAGGACCTTTCCATAAAACAAGAAATGCGCCCATCGCACAACTCTGATTGCGATAAGCACTTGGGACTTTAACTCTTGGTCCTGGGCATGGGTATATGGTGGGGAAGTGGTTTGGGGGCTTAGCCGAAGGGGGCTAAAGCCTATAGTTAAAAGGATTGTTTTTTATGTTTTTTCAAGGATTTTCAAAGGGATTGAAGGCTTCTGATAAGGCAAAAAAGGAGTTTTAAACCTCATCAAATGGGTTTTTATGAAGGGAAGAAGGGAAATGGAGAAAAATAGAGGAATTTTACGAGGTAAAAGGGGATAAAAATGGAGGTTAATTTGAAGTGAAAGGAGGGAAAACAGAGGTTTTTTTTTTTTTAGCAATCTTTTCTTCAGGAAAACAGTAGAATTTCAGAGTTTAAGAGGGAAACAGCAGTGATGATTAACCAAAGGATATGATGTCTTCACAAGACTTCAAGAATTAACAATTTTGGCAATAAAACTTGTTTCTTGAAGGCTTCAAAAATGATTTAGCCACCATTTGATATGAAAATTTTTATAGGTGGCTAACATTAACTCTGCCCAAAAAAATATATAAACATGTCTTTCTCAGATGCTACCAGGCAGACTAGTGCAAATGCAGGCATGAATTTTGAGGTAGTGGCAAAGGAGGCAGAATGATGACACATAGTTCGAGGTAGAATATTCCTTGATGCCCATGAAGATTCCAAGGAGGTAAATTTCTTTTCGTTAGAATGTATTAAAATTTATATGCATTTTAACCAGAATTTCACAGGGAGTGCGATGGTGCACCCATATTTTCCTTTTTATCAGCGGTTTTTCAGATTCCCTGTGGATCAGAATCTTCAGGAATCTTGATGGAATCTTTTAAATTTCTTGGAAGTCGAAATTCACTAGTGTCAGAATGAAGTCAACCTTATAATAATTCTTATCATAAATTCTCAAGGATCTCAATGGTGAGATCATATTCCTATTTTGAGTTGAATATTTCCAAGTTCCTAGTGGAGCAGCATATTTGAGGAATCTAGGGGGAATCTAAAAGATTTCCTAAGGCCCATATTTTCACTTTTTTTCAAAATTTAGAAAATTTATAGTCGATCCTACACCTGTCGGAGGCACGAGTTTAGTGGTGCAGTCATGTTTTCCATATGAGCCCTATGTTTTTGGGCCACTTTTCAAAGTGAAGTTGCAGGCATCAACATTCAATGTGTGAGTAGTCATTTTCAGGATATTCAACACCAGGATATTTTTTGTACAACCATATCCAGTAGTTTATCATCATTTTCTTCAGATAGCTCCAGGATGTGAGGTATATGCAGTCTGATCATGTACTTTTTTGTCTCTTTTCTATGAGATGCATTGTGTTTTATAGATCCCTATTGATGTTTGATGTGGGATCTTGTTTTTGTTCTTGATGTGAGATGTAATTTTTATCATGGATTTTTCTTATTTATGTTTCATAGCCCTTTTTTTCCATGTTGGTGGGATACTCATTGTCACATGTATGTTTGATTGAGATCCCTTTTTTTCCATGATGGCGGGATACCCATAGTCATTATGTTTGAGTTATTGTCATACGGAAAGGAGTCCTTTTTTGTGAATGAGAGTTCCTGTAGCTGAAAATCTCGTGGAGAGGTCTAGCCACTCCTGCATGACAGTGAAAATACCATCCATGTACATCATCACTCTTTCTAGCACTTAATCCAGTGGCCTGCACCATCTTGACATCAAGACCTGATGATGTAGTCCCTCCTGGATGAACTCCATTATCAATCTCTTATGTTTCTAATCCTTCTTATGTTCCTCTTCTTTACAGCATGCATATGTTCATTTATGTTCATTAACATTTTTCTTAAATGCAATTCTAACAAACCAACCGAAGTAAAATGTCTTGGTTTAAAGGGTAGCGAAATTTACCCGAATCAAGTGGTATCAGAGCAATCTTCTTGCTGATTTGGATTGCAGGCATGAACCATTGAACGTTCGCTGAGTTGAGAAATGGAGGATATAAATGACATGTACGAGACCATGCTTAGGGTGTCTGATAAAGCGGACATGTTGTATGAATCTTATGAAAAAAAAGCAGCAGATAACGTTGAGTTGAAAATAGTTCTACAAGAGGAGAAGGAGGGAAAACACCGGTTGCAGCTTAAATTACAAGCCATGACAGAGGAATTCGAAGAATTGAAGCGTGGAAACCAACGTATTAAAATAGAGTATGCTGCATCGAAAACACTCCTACAGGAAGAGAAGGAGGAAGAGAAGCGAGTGCAGCTTAAATTGTAAGCCATGCTAGAGGCATTGGAAGAATTGAAGCACCACAACGAAAGTCTTCAAGCAGATAATGAGGCATTGAAGACACACCTATAGGAAGATAAGGAGGAGAAGCAATGATTGCAGCTTCAACTACAAGCTGCAATAATGGCCTTGGAGGAAGTGAAGCACAATGAGGGCTCAGAGAAGCCTTCTTCACCCATTTCAAAATCGAAAGTTGAGGTAAACAATGTTGATTTCTCTTCAGTTTCATCTTCACATGATATTATTTCCATTGTAAGTGTGGAGATATCCATTATAGGAACCGACATGAGACTCCTTACCAAGATTGGGTACCAAGGAGGAGGAGTTGGAATTCATGTCCAAGGAATAACTCAACCATTGGAGGTTGTGAAGAGACCTCACTATGCAAGTTTTGGATACAATGAAGGAGGATTTTCAAAGGACATAAAAGGAAAACAAATATTTTTGAACTCACTAGGGAAGAGGATTGATGGGAACACTTTACCATTATCCCAAGAAAGTGCATGTTGCATTGAATGAGCTGAGGAAAGCTCTCATCACCATGATTGCACTAGAGACCACAAGGGAAGGTACAAAAAGTCTCATTATTCCAGAGTTCATTTTTATTATAAAAATGTTGTTAATAATGAATGTAAATCATGGCATAATAAAGCTTGTCATTTTTGTAGTTTACGTAACCATTTCATTTTTTAGTGTTGGAAAAAAATGACATCCCAAAGGAGGATGAGGCATGGGAAGCCTTCTCCACAACAGAAAAATAAACTGGTTACGCAGGTATGGAGGAAGAAAACCTTTTGCAGCCAGTGCAACCAAAATGGAGTAATATTCCCATATGGGAAAAGTAGCAATATAGCTCATAAAATGAAAGCAGCAGCAAATATTTAACACATGAAACCATGAGACCAATATGGAGTCATAAAATTATGTATTAGAGAAGCAAATCAATACAAAATAGTGAGGCATAAATCAAATACAATGAGGAAACAAGCCTCCCATGAGAAATCACTCCCAAATATGAGCTGTTGTTACAATATAAAATGCCGAAGAGAAACTAAAACGCAATCATATTAAGAATAAATACAAATGGAGATGATACAATGATATAAAAATACTGACATAGGCCCCAATACAGTCTAGATGTACAAATCTAGGCACTATATCAGCTTTCCAAGACCACCCAAGAGGGTTTCCGGAAAATTCACACAATGTGCCGATGTAAGTTGCAGCCCTAGGGTTGAAGATATGTTGCAAAAATATAAATTAGAGGATATGGCTGAAGATGATGTAGAAACCTACAACTCTTCTCCAATAGATCCTCTGGATGATAGAATGGCTCCTCCACTGAAGAAATCACCTCCCAAAACAATCACTGCAACTACCCCTGCAACTCCTCCCTAAAATAACGCAAATTTGGACTAAAGCTATGTTATAGGGGATAAATACTCCTTGGCCTAGTGCCAAATGTATCAAATAAGCCCAAGGGGCTTCTTTACAAGCCTTCCAATGGACGGAAACCTTCCTCCACTGTAAAAATAGCTTTGAAGACACCCAAAATGATCCTCCACTGCTGCACCCTGCAACACAACACAATATTCTGCAGAAACTGTGCCGATGAAGAAAGTTGTAGATTTTCCTTAAGCCTGAGTGTGGAGATGAAGTGCAATGTTACTCCAAGAGACCTATCAAGAAAAGAGGTAGGATTCCTACTCGGGAACACCTGGTGCTAAACAACACAACAATCTCAACTAAACAACTAAAGAATGCAATAAGTCTAAACATACCACATACAAAATAATAATGCAAAACATGACCAATATGGCTGCCATCCTCTTCCTTATATAAGTTATGAGCTTTATTACCCTTGGCCCAGCTCAATTAGGTCATTACCTCCATGCAATAAATCTACTTCCAAAACTCTGTTATTCCTAATTTAATGTCCACTCCTCCATAACATCGATGTTGATTTGGTCAAAGTTGACCTATTCAACATGATCCAACCCTTGTTCATACCCATAAGTGCTTTATTTAGCTGCTTAGAATGTCTTCTTTCACACTTGAAGTGTTTTTTATTGTTGCTAAGGGGATTTATGGACCTCCCTACCCACTTATTCACCTACCTAGTGACAAAATAATCTATAATATTCCATTTAGCTAAAATATAAATTTTAGGAATATTACAGTCATCCCCTCAAAAATGTTGGTTGTCTTCAAGCAACTGTAAAGGTGGAGAAAAATTCCTCCCCTCCTCCTCTTGTGGCCTCCTCATCAATAGTCCCCACCATTGCTTCAAATATTCTAGAATAATTTTGTCTCCCAATGGTTCCTCCCACATGTCCAAGTTGGCCTTTGGTGGATAAACCAAATGGCTCTCATCATGAGAAAATGGAAGGTCTATATGGAATCCTTCTTGCATTCCAATGGCCTCTTCAAGGTAGGAGTGATGACAAGAATAAGGGATCTCATTCCGAATGAGAGACTCCCATCTCCATGCTATCATCCAAATGAAATGAATCACCTTCCAGCATGGTAATTCATAGAAAAGTTCCTCCCAAATGTCCATGAGAGGCATATCCCAAGTTCTCTAAACAAACATATGGCTCACCTCATAACGAAACAAGTGATCTAATATGGTGGCCATATCACTTCTCATACTCCCCTTGAAGCATGAAACATAAAAAATGTGGGAAATATCTTTCCTAATTGACACATCCATCGAATGTGCCTTCCCTCCAATCATGTTCTCAACAAATATAAGAACATCATCAACATATGGGATCACAATCCAAGTTATGCTAGCTGCCATGTGTAGTATTGGGGAAGAAAAATGGTCCCTCATGTGCAAGCAGTGCAATTTTTCTCCTAACTTCCATAGAATATGATATAACAAGTGTTTCTCCCATCACTTGTTCGCTACCCCATTCTTCTTTCATGCTTGGAGAAGGTGTATGATATTTGGTATCAATGAAGCACGCCATGAAGAATACATCATCTCCCCAAAAACTTCTAGGGAATGGTCAACATAATCATTGCTCATGGCCCCAAGTATCCCATCAAGCCAATAAGAAATAATTCCCCCTCTTGGAGCAATGCGCTGCACATGAGTGATGAGAAAAAGAAAGTACATATTAAATATATAATGATGCTCATAAATACAATCCTTACCATATATTATAGATTTTTGATTCATCTTTCTACGAAAATAGCTGAGTGGTAGATAACAATGTCCATATCAGAAAATTTCTCACTCCTCCTTTGGACCCATCAAAGGTTCTCTGCGATGTGCTAGCTCCTCCCAAGGCTTCTCCCCTAGCCAAATATATCAATGTTGCACCATGTTGAGAGAACTCTTTATTCATCTTCCAATCAGGGGGTCTCCCTAGTGGAATGCCTCCATGTAAAGAGACATCAATATCTGAAGTAGATTGTATAGGTGAGTGGATTGATTTGTCCCTCCCTTCACTACATAAATCAGTCTCCTTCTTCTGTATTTAAACCCCTTGAAATAAACAAGGGTGCATGCTCCCCATCCTTTGGTGTTGATCCACCCTTTCTTCTCCTCCTTTGATCAAGGTGTTACTGCCCATCACTATTGTCACATGATGCTCCTTCGGAACCTTTTGCAAATATGCAAAAGCTCCTCCACTTGAAGCAATAGCTTCATACCCATCTCCATGTGGTGATGGTTCTCCTCCTGAAGTGACAGCTTTGTTTCTTTCTCTTTGTTCTTCCTCCTCATCAATATTTGAGAATACCTCATCAACAATGAGAGACCCTCGATCTTGGTCTTCCCTTGAAGGAGGAATCTCCATGTCTTCCTTTTGAGAAGAAATCTCCTCCAGAAATGGGGATCTTTCTTTGAAAGGTGTCATACAGGTTTTTATACCCCTCAATGGAACTTTGGAGTGGAGTTGGTTTAATAGATATTTCCAACTCATGCAAAGGTTTTGAATTATTATGTTTTGCTAGCTCAATCAAAGATGTTTCAGATTGTTTTACATCAAATATCTTCACTAATATCTTAGTGAATCTTTCATAAGAAACTATATTTTCATGATTAAATGAAGATGATTCATAAAACCACCAAGTATGAGCCTTACCTTCAAGATGTAGCGCTGTTATCCTAAGGGATTCCTTTTCTAAAACTTGATGTAGATGCAAATATGAGTCTAGCTAATCTATCAAATCCTTGGTTGTGCATTTGGATGACCCATTAAAATTTGGTAGAAAGAATCTACCTCTTCTGCTTCTATTGTGATTGTTGGGTCTTCTCTCCTCCTTGAGTTGGAAAAAATCTTGGAAGTTCAAGTGCTCCTTGAATCTCCAAGATTGAGATTCATACTCCTAAAGATAGTCACTCAAAGTCTCCTTCTTTGGTGAATCTTCCTCCTGCATCTCTCTTGCTTTAAATATGGGCATAAAACTACATTGTGGATCATAATGTGTGGCTTCATGCTCACACCCATCATGTAAAAATGTAGGGATTTCTTCATATTAAAACTCCCTTGTATATTCTCTACACATCTCCCTTCTCATCTTCTTCATATCTCCCTTGACGCTCTGCATAGTTTTAAAAAAAATCTTTGAGAGCCCCTCTTCCTCCCTTCCTCCAACTAGTGGAGTCTTTTATTTATTTCTTTTGTACATCTCCTCTTATTGAGAGAATATTCTCCTTATGGTGACATATTGGCTGAATGCACAAGCTGAGCCAAGATTATGCTCTGATACCATTGTAATATTCCCAAATGAGAAAGGCAGCAATATAGCTCATAAAATGAAAGCATCAGAAAATATTTAACATGTGAAACCATGATACCAATATGGAGTCATAAAATTATGTATTAGAGTAGAAAATAAATACAAAATAGTGAGGCATAAATCATATACAATGAGGAAACAAGCCTCCCATAAGCAATCACTCTCAAATATGAGTTATTGTTACAATAAAAAATGCCAGAGAGAAACTACAACGCATTCATGTTAAGCATAACTAAAGCTGGAGATGATACAATGAAATAAAAATAATGACATAGGCCCCAATAGAGTCTAGATGTACAGATCTGGGCACTATATTAGCTTTCCAAGACCACCCAAGAGGGTTTCTGGAAAATGCACACAATGTGCCAATGTAAGTTGCAGCCCTAGGGCTGAAGATATGCTGCAAAAATAGAAATGAGAAGATATGGCTGAAGCTGATGTAGAAACCTACAACTCTTCTCCAATAGATCCTTCGGATGACAAAATGGCTCCTCCATTGAAGAAATCACCTCCCAAAACAACCACTGCAACTACCCCTGAAAATCCTCCCTAAAATAACATAGATCTAGACTGAAACTATGCTGTAGGGGATAAATATTCCTTGGCCCAGTGCCAAATGTATCAAATAAGCCCAAGGGGATTCTTTACAGGCCTTCCAATGGATGGAACCTTCCTCCACTACAAAACTAGCTCTGAAAACACCCAAAATGATC
This sequence comes from Pinus albicaulis, assembly GCA_034641835.2. Taxonomy (NCBI): domain Eukaryota; kingdom Viridiplantae; phylum Streptophyta; class Pinopsida; order Pinales; family Pinaceae; genus Pinus; species Pinus albicaulis. The sequence continues at coordinate 595,188,515 of CM076584.1, read as the reverse complement.
CTCCATTGCTGCATCGTGCAACACAGCACAATATTCTATAGAAACTGCACTGATGATCAATGTTGTAGCTTGGCCTTAAGCCTGAGTGTGGAGATGAAGTGAAATTCTCCTCCAGGAGGCCTTTCAAGGAAATAGGTGGGATTCCCGCTTGGGAACACCCGGTGCTAAACAACACAGCAACATCAACTAAACAACTGAAGAATGAAAGAAGTCTAGAAAGACCACATAGAAAATAATAATCCAAAACATGACCAATATGGATACCATCCTCTTCCTTATATAAGTTATGAGCTTTCTTACCCTTGGACCAACTCAATTAGGTCATTACCTCCATGCAATAAATCTCCCTCCAAAACTGTGTTATTCCTCATTTAATGTCCACTCCTGCATAACAATGCTATTGATTTGGTTAAAGTTGACCTATTCAACATAATCCAACCCCTCTTCATACTCAAAGGTGCTTTATTTAGCTACTTAGAAGGTCTCCTTTCACATTTGAAGTGTTTTTATTTCTAATAAGGAGATTTATGGGCCTCCCTACCCATTTATTCACCTACCTAGTGATAAAATAATCTATAATATTCCATTTAGCTAAAAGCTAAATTTTAGGAATATTAGAAATGGTCATCAAAGATCCACGTGTTCGAGGCTCCATACATAGCAACACCTTAAGGACGAAGCATTGGTGCATGAACTAGTTGAAACAGATGTTTGACAAGAAAATGTGCTATAGAGAGATGATCCATTCACTTTGATAAGTGAAAGATGGTTTTTCTAGATGTGGTTGTGTGTCATGGCCATGTGTTGTAAATCATGTGTTGCATTTTTAATTGTGGAAGTGATAATATGTTTTCTATCGCTTGTTAAGCAATAATGATATTTTTTTCCCTTATTTTATAAGTCGTGTGATGCATTTCTTTTATGTAAAAGTGATGATGTGTTTTCCATCACTTTGAAATGCGACAATGATGTTTTGGCCTTGTAATGATAGATGGAGTGTGATTTCCATTCAATGTAAGCTTGACCATTGAGTATGTGTTATAAACTCGTGGCAAGTATGGAAATGTTTTAGGGTCATATTTAGTCAATTTGAGCATGTAATTTGCAGGATATTGTACTACAGGTTTGCAGAGGATGCAAGTGTTCGCTCATCGCTTAAGGCTTCGAAGAAAAAAGGTGAATGCGATGGAGGGGTGGCCTTTTTCAGGACACTTATGATGCATAAATTGTACACAGTAGTTACAGATTATTGTTGATGCATTTGGAGGACAAAAAGCTCCTCATTTTGGAGGAATGATCTAGGTGGCTCTAGAGACACACAAAGGACAAAGAAGGGTTATGGAATCTAAAAAAAAAAAGTGTTTGGATTGCTCTCGAACTAGGTTCAAGTTGAATATATCGTTGTCTTGATCGCAATGGTGTGAACTGTTCGTCAAAACGAGCTATTATGCGAAAGTTAGAGGCAGTCAAAGTTTATGGGTTGAGTTGGTGACTTGGCAGGTTAAAGAAGGCGCAATTTCGACCTTTTCCGGTCACAAAATTCCGGCTAGATTCCGAGAAAACTTGTGGGGAATTTAAAAAGACTCCTTTGGCCTAGAACCATTTTTTTTTTTAAAATTGTATGATTTTTTTTAAAAAATAAAAAAATAAAAAATATTAAAAATAGGAGGGTGGCGGGGGTGGCCACACGTTACAACAAATACTATAAATAGTGTGTTGGTGGCCATGACCCTGCCGAACCCCATGGAAACCAAAAATATGACATAACATAAATCGAGATAAGTGGGAGTCGAGCCCATGACTGGAGGGTTTCCGGCCCCACCCATGCAAAAATCCCACAAACGTTATAAATATATGTGCACGACATATAAACCAGTGGGTATCGAACCCACGCCAGTCACGCGGGCTGGTCCACCCCCATGTGGTGATCCTATTAAACCAAATATATACGATACAACCCATATATATTATATATGTTAACCACCATTCAAAAAATTGGCGACAAAGTTGTTGGGTTGGCTGCCCAATGCAGGCCCAACCCTCCATTTTAATTTATATTTGTTTGTTATTAAATCAAACATTAAAATTTGGAGGGAGGAAGGTTTAACCCCCTGACCTCCCTCAAACAAACTTGTAATTCTTACCACTAGGAAAACGACCTTTATGTTGGTAGTTCCACCCAGAAAATAGATATGAACCCGTGTTTCTTAGATGCGACCAGGAAGACTAGAGTAGATGCGGGCATGAATTTCGAGGCAGAGGTAGAGGAGAAAAAATATTCCTTGATGCCCATAAAGATTCCAAGGAGATAAAATTTATCTTCGTTAGAATGTATTAAATTTATATGAATTTTAAACATAATTTCAAAGGGAGTGTGATGGTGCACCCATGTTTGCCTTTTGAGAAGCGGTTTTTCAGATTCCCTGTGGAGGAGAATCTTTAAGATTCTTAAGGGAATCTTTCAAATTCCTTGAAGGCCGAAATTCTCCAGTGTTAGAATGAGGTCAACCTTATAATAATTCTTCTCAGAATTTTGCAAGGATATCAATGGTGAGATCATATTCCTGTTTCGAGTTGCAGATTTCCAGATTCTCGGTGGAGCAGCATCTTTGAGGAATATAGGGGGAATTTAAAAGATTCCCTAAGGCCCAGATTTTTACTTTGTTAGAATTCAAAAAATTGATAGTTGATCCTACACCTCTCAGTGAAACGAGTTCAATGGTGCAGTCAGATTTTCCATCTGAGGCTTATGTTTTTCATCCACTTTTCAAAGTGAAGTTGCAGGTGTCAACATTCAATGTGTGAGCTGAGGTTTTCAAGATATTCAACGCCACGAGATTGATGGTAAAACTAGATCCAAATATTTATCATCCTTTTCTTCAGATAGCTCCAAGATGTGAGGTATATGCAGTGTGATCATGTAATTCTTTGTCTCTTTACTATGAGATGCATTGTGTTGTATAGATCCATGTTGATGTTTGATGTGGGATCCTGTTTTTGTTCTTGATGTGAGAAGTAATTTCTATCATGGATTTGTCTTATTTATGTTTCAGATCCCTTTGTTTCCATGTTGGAGGGATACTCATTGTCACATGTATGTTTTATTGAGATCCCTTTGTTTCCATGTTGGCAGGCTACTCATAGTCATTATGTGTGAGTTATTATCATACCGAAAGGAGTCCTTTTTGTGAATGAAAGTTCCTATAGCAAAACATCTTGTGGATAGGTCCAGCCACTCCTGCATGAGGGAATTTTCCTTGTATGATAGATAAAATACCATCCATGTACATAATAACTCTTTCCATCACTTCATGTAGTGGCCTACACCATCTTGAAACCGAGGCCCGGAGACGTAGTCCCTCTTTGACGAACTCCATTATCAATCTCTTATGTTTCTAATGCTTGTTATGTTCCTCATATTTACAGCATGCATATGTTCATTTATGTTCACTAACACTTTTATTAAATGAAATTCTGACACATCAACTGAAGTAAAAGGTCTTGGTTTAAGGGGTAACGAAATTTACCCAGATCAACTGTTATCAGAGCGGTGTTCATGCTGATTTGGATTGCAGGCATGAAGCATTGAATGATTGCTGAGTTGAGAGATGGAGGATATAAAAGACATGTACAAGACCATGATTAGGGTGTCTGAGAAAGCATACATGTTGTTTGAAGCTCATGTAAAATAAGCAGAAGACAATGGTGAGTTGAAAAAACTTATACAAGAGGAGAAGGAGGACAAACACTGGTTGCATATTCAATTGCAAGCCGCTATAGAGGCATTGGAAGAATTGAAGCATGGAAACAAAAGACTTCAAACAAAACATTCTGCGTTGAAAATACACTTACAGGAAGAGAAGGAGGAAGAGCAGTGAGTGCAGCTTCAATTGCAAGTCACGACAGAGGAATTGGAATAATTGAAGCGCCTCAACAAAAGTCTTCAAGAAGATCATGAGGCATTGAAGACACGCCTACAGGAAGAGAATGGGGAGAAGTAGTGATTTCAGCTTCAGCTACAAGCCACGACAGAGGCCTTGGAGGAAGTGAAGCACAATGAAGGCTCAAAGAAGCCTTCTTCACTTGTTTCAAAATTGAGAGTTGAGGTAAAAAATGTTGATTTCTTTTCAGTTTCATTTTCACATGATATCATTTCTGTTGGAAGTGTGGAGATACCCATTACAAGAACTGGCATGAGACTCCTTACCAAGATGGGGTATCGAGGAGGAGGACTTGGCATTCATGGCCAAGGCATAACTCAGCCATTGGAAGTTGTGTAGAGACATCGCTACGTAGGTTTGGGACATAGTGAAGGAGGATGTTGGAAGGACATCAAAGGAAAACAAAAATTTTTGAACTCGCCAGGGAAGAGGATTTATGGGAACACTTCACCATCATCCCACAAAAGTGCATGTTGCAGTGAAACAGCTGAGGCAAGCTCTCATCACCATGATCACCAGAGACCACCAGGGAAGGTATAACAAGTCTCATTATTCCAGAGTTAATTTTGATTATAAAAATGTTGTTAATCATGAATGTAAATCATGGCATAAGAAATTTTTTCATTTTTGTGGTTTACATAACCATGTCATTCTGAGTGTTGGAAAAGAATGGTAGCCCAAAGGAGGATGAGGCATGGCAAGCCTTCTCCACAAAAATAAAATAAAATGATTAAGTAGGTCTAGAGGAAGAAAACCTTTTGTGGCCAGTGAAACCAAAGTGGTCATCAAAGATACATGTGTTCGAGGCTGCATCCAAATCAAAACCTCAAGGACAAAGCGTCAGTGCATGAACCGGTTGAAATAGATGTTCGACAAGCAAACGTGCCATAGAGAGATGATCCATTGACTTTGATAAGTGAGAGATGGTTTTTCTAGATGTGGTAGTGTGTAACGGTCGTGTGTTGTAAATCATGTCTTTCGTTTTTAATTGTGGAAGTGATGATGTGTTTTCCATTGTTTTTTAAGCAATAATGATATTTTTGGCCTTGTTTTATAAGTCGTGTGATTCACTTCTTTTATGTAAAACTGATGAGGTATTTTCCATCACTTAGAAATGTGACAATGATGTTTTGGCCTTGTAATGATAGTTGGGGTGTGATTTTCGTTTGATATAATCTTGACTGCTGAGTACGTGTTATAAACTCGTGGAAAGTATGGAAATGTTTTAGGCTCATAGTTGGTCAATTTGAGCATGTAATTTGCAAGATATTGTACTATAGGTTTGCAGAGGATTCAGGTGTCGGATCATCACTTAAGGCTCTAAATAACAAAGGTGAAGGAGATGGAAGGGTGACCTTTTTTAGGACACTTGTGATGCAGACATTGCACACAACAGTTGCATATCATTGTTGATGATTTTGGACAACCAAAATGTAATGTTCCCAATTTTTAGCCTCAAGCTAAAATGGAACATTATAGTTGCACATTTTATTTTTGATTAATAAAATGGCCAAGGAGACACCTTAGCCCACTTTAGATGAAGAAATAACACTCCTTGTGTGAAAGGAGGACAAATAAGCAGCTGAAATGAACACCCAAAGGTGTGAATGGAACCCAGCTCACTTGGATTAGCCATCTTTTACTAAAGTCAACAGTGCTGCCCAAGGAGGAGAGGCTTCCTAGAGAAGTTGTGCAGTTTTGGAGGGAAGACTCTCATGTGAGAGTGGAAACCCTAATTGGTGGGACCTTGGTGGAGAAGAGTTCCTTTTGTTTATAAGGACGATATGGCAGCCCATTTGGATACATGTTTTGGAGTTTCAGACTTTGGGTCTACAAAGGCTTGCATCCCCAAGCTGTTTAGCAGGGTGATGGTGCCCTCGGGCACTAGGGTGTTCCCGGTCAGGAATCCATACCTATTCCTAAAGTAAGGAGTATTGAGCTACATTTCCTCAATCCATCATTGGCCACAACTATTATCATCAGCTACAACATTCTTTCTGCAGCAGAGAGGATGTTGTGTTGCTAGGGGCAGCAAAGGAGGAACTCATGGAGTCATCTTAGCTAGTTTTCTTCAGTGGAGGAGTGATCTATTCATTGGAGGATCTGCAAGGAGGATTCTCGGGCTGCATTTCAGATCAGTGGCATTAGGCCACACTTCCATCATCTCCCACTACACAGTCCATGGAGGAAACTGTGTTATTTCAGAGGAGGCAGTGAGAGAGGGGTTCTGGAGCTTCAAAGGAGGATTTTTTTTTTAGAAAAAGGGATCAGCCATTTGTATTGGAGACATTATCAGAGGAGGTAAATCATATTTCTGATCATCCACGGCCTCATTCTTGTTTGGGTTCAGTTGCAGTGACAAGTCAGTTGTCACATTTTGGTTTTCTCTGACATTTCTAGCAATCTTCATAGATTGGCTATAAATCTTGTATTTCAGCCCATTTCTTTGTTATTGGGCTATTTCTTGTATTCCTTCAGCCACATATGTATTTTATTCATGTTAAATAGCTTATAACTTCATATACACTGCGCAGTCACTGCTCTCCAGCATTTTGTAGAGCTGTAGCAACTCATGTATTTCATTGCTTATTCATTGGAGGTTGGTTCTTAAAGTTTGAGTGGCTTGTACCTCAACTATTTCTTGTATATTTCTATTGATATATCATAATATAATGATGTATGTAGCATTAACCTCTTATGATGTATTCATAGTTGCAGAGTTCATGCTTATGTTCTTATGTTGCTGTAAGCTCTCTCATTGAGCATTGTTTTAGACACCTAGATTGGGGAGATCTGAATAACCCATCTAGAGTTATTTTTTTGAGCTAATTTTCTGCAAGGGAGTTGTATTAGATGTTTTCTAGGGCATCCCAGTGTTTTTTTTCCTTATTTTTGTAGAGGCTTCCTTATACAGCGTCCTAAAGGACCCTGTGGCAGCAATTCCCAAAGTGGAATATTGCATATCCATAGATAGAGTCTGTGAAGGGCCAGCTAAACTCAGGATCTCTCCCTTATTTGGAAGGAGACATATCCTGTAAATGCACCAATATTCAATCTCTGAAATGGACTTGTGATGTCTCACTGAAGAAGGAAATTGGAATATCTGAAGATATTCCCAATGGAGCAGCAAGTTCCAGATTTGGAACATTATAGTGGTATCAAAGCATGATCTTGGCTCAGCCTGTGCCCAAGATCTAATGCCATCAAGAAGAGGAGATTCTCTCCAAGGAGAGGAGATTTACAAAGGAAAAAAGGAAAGGGGAATGAAGGAAGAGGAGGTTTCCCTTCTTCTTTTCCAGACCATTGAGGAGATTATTGAAGATCTTGACGAAAGGGAAAATTTGGAGAAATTTTCTGAGAAGGGTTTGTTGATGTGATAAAACCTAGCTATTTCATGAAAGGTGTGAGAATTAAGCCACATATGCAAATCTACAGTGCAGTACATTTCCCATAGCTACTACAAGAAGGATGGATGGAAAAAGTTGAGGCCTTTGGAGGAGCAGCGCTGCAAATCAAAGGTATGATTCATGATAATTGATTTCAGAGCTCTATTTCATGTTCTCATGAAAATTAGACATCATATGTTGAAGTCACAAAGAGTTTTTCAAAGGGTATTGATGAAAACCAATGTGAAACATGGTGTGACAAAACTTCAAACACTTTGCATGCATGGAAGGGGACCATGAAACAGAGATCATTCCATCTTTTTAGAGGGGGAGTAAATCAGGAGAATGGCTTGCTAGAGGCAAGACCCCCATTGTATGAAGGGCACTCTTCCATTTGTGAGGGTGTGGAGACATTTCTTTCAAGGGAAGGCCAGGATTCAAGGCCTCACCTTAAGGAGGAGATACACTCACATGATTGGGAGGAGAGGAGGTGTATAGAAGAACTTACAACGTTGCACCATTAGGAGAAGAAGAAGAGAAGAAGGATCAGCATGAAGGGATGATGGGAATTCACCCCTATCTACTTCAGAGATTTTCTTCACATAGGAGAAGGACTGGACTGTGCAGTAGAGAGAGAGGGACTTTCATTCCTCTCATATATACAGTCCACTTCCTATTTTGATGTCTCACTTTTGGGGGCTTTCCACCTGGGAGGCCACTGGGTATAGAGATGATGAGAGGCATCATGCTACTTGGTTCACCACTCTTGGATTCCAGAGAGGTGGAGACATTAGAGGAATCCAACACATCGCAGAGAGTTTGGGGATAAGCACAAGGAGGAGGGATGCAGTCTCTCACTTTCAGTACCACCCATTCTCACCAGTTTCACTGTGCAGATAGAGTTGTTGTATGGATGGAGGATAGAATATTCATGATCCCAGATGGCTTCTCCATATATTTGTTGAGAGAGAGGATACTTCCTTTGAGGAAGGACTCTTTCATGCATTGGAGTAGATGGAGGCCACTCATGCTTACATTGCCCAGGATCGGGAGATTCTTTGGAGGTGATAGTCTCTCATGGGAGGCTCATTTTTAGAGAACATCATTTCTATTTGAGCATGAGTAGCTACATGATGGGCATGGCAGCAAATTTTTGGATGAATTTGGCATGGGGGATGTAAAGGTAGTAGGCAGCAGCGTGATGGAGCACCATATTGCAGAACACCAGCGCTGTCTATGTGGAGGATTGATCCAGGATGGAGGACTTAGCTTGGTTGAGTATTCCCCAGGATCTTGGTGCATGCATTATTCTTGGATGGCCTTGATGGAGATGGCATATCGTTAGTGGATGATATGATCATCTATCATCATGGCAGACTCTTCTTGACGAGGACTTCTAGTCTCAAGAAGAAACTATTGCATGCAGTATGTGAGGACTTCTTAGCTGTGCATTTGGATGCATATTTTGCTTTGCTAGAGGAGTTCACTTGGAAGGGCATCCAGTATGATCTACATCATCATATGGATAGATGCAGAGCCCGATTTGTTTTGAAGAGGTTGGCACAATCATTCCCTTACTCATTGGAGGAGAGGGATAGCATTCAGTTGAGCCATTTCAACTCAAGAGCTATAGTGCATGATGGAGGAGGTATAATTTCATATTTTGTATTGTACTTCTTTTCATTGATTAAGGAGCATGATGTATCAAGGAGGCTTGTTCCTTCTTGCAATTTTCATGAGGATGTACTTGCAGCTACTTGTAGCCTTGATTTTGGCAAATTTTGTGATGGTTGTGGGGGAAGCCACATGCTTCGTGGTGTGCACCATTGGCACCAAATTGTGATTTCATGTTTCATCTTGTGAGGAGATGTTGTGGCAGAAAAAAAGTGGCTAGCATAGCACTTTTTATTTGTGATTTTGAGGCAGGCCAAGAGGCACTGCGTAGGTTCCATGAGTGGAACTAGGGACCACTCTCCGGTTGTCATTTGACAACTTGCTTCTATTGTATATTGCTCCTTGAATTTCTGATGTTTGTGCACTCATGAGGAGCATTATTTGGAGATTACAGCCCATTGGGAGCATGATTCTCCCTATTATACATGCTTCATTTTACAGGAGACACCATGGGCATACCATGAATGTGACATTGCTACTTGTACCTTCTTGTGGGAGGGACCACTTGTAGAATTTGCAGAGGCATTCCATGGCTGATTTTTCTTGATGGGGTAGCTTGGGCCATTCTTGGAGGCCATACTTTTATAGCCCAAAGACAGAAGTAGCCCCATATGTGTAGCAAATGGAGAGAGGGCCATCATGGGAAACCAAAACAACTCTCCATTCAGCCCCAACACATTGCAAAAATCAGGGGTGAGATTTTTATTTGGATGATCGCATGGATGAGAGGATCATCATTGGGAGCAAAACTTTCCCATGAATATCATCACTCCTACCTTAAGGAGGCCTTAGCACAGCAAGAAGGATTCTATTACACCCTCTATCTTTCCATGAGGAGCATTGTTGTCAACTTGCACACTTGGGAGAGAGCATTGGAGGACAGATTCATTACAACATATTTGAGCAGTGGTGGGACCATTGATGAGGAGGCCACAAGAGAAGAAGGGGGATAATATTTTTTTCTCTCTATCCATTTGCTTGAGGGAAAGCAACATGTGGGAGGGGAGGACTGTAATGTTCCCAATTTTTAGCCTCAAGCTAAAATGGAACATTATAGCTGTACATTTTATTTTTTATTAATAAAATGGGCAAGGAGACACCTTAGCCCACTTTACATGAAGAAATAACACTCCTTGTGTGAAAGGAGGAAAAATAAGCAGCTGAAATAAACACCCAAAGGTGTGAATGGAACCCACCTCACTTGGATTAGTCATCTTTGACGAAAGTCAACAGCATTGCCCAAGGAGGAGAGGCTTCCTAGAGAAGCTGCACAGTTTTGGAGGGAAGACACTCATGTGAGAGTGGAAACCCTAATTGGTGGGACCTTGGTGGATAAGAGTTCCTTTTCTTTATAAGGAGGAGATGTCAGCCCATTTGGATACATGTTTTGGAGTTTCAGACTTTGGGTCTACAAAGGCTTGCATCCCCGGGCTGTTTAGCAGGGTGATGGTGCCCTCGAGCACTAGGGTGTTCCCAGTCGGGAATCCCTAACTCTTCCTCAAGGAAGGACGAGGATTGAGATACATTTCCTCAATATGACATTGGCCACAACTACTACCATAAGCTACAATGTTATTTCTGTAGCAGAGAGGACATTGTGTTGCTGGGGGCAGTAAAGGAGGAACTCATGGAGTCATCTTAGCTAGTTTTCTTCAGTGGAGGAGTGATCTATTCATTGGAGGAGCTGCAAGAATTATTCCTAGGCTGAATTTTATATCAGTGGCATCAGGCCACACTTCCATCATCTCCCACTATGCAGTCCATAGAGGAAATTGCGTTATTTCAGAGGAGGCAATGAGAGAGGGGTTCTGGAGCTTCAAAGGAGGATGTTTTTTTGAGAAAAAAGGATCAACCCTTTGTATTGGAGACATTATTAGAGGAGGGAAATCAGATTTCAGATCATCCACAGCCTCATTCTTGTTTGGGTTCAGTTGCAGTGACAACTCAGGTGTCACATTTTGGTTTTCTCCGACATTTCTAGCAATATTCATAGATTGGCTATAAATCTTGTATTTCAGCCCATTTCTTTGTCATTGGGATATTTCTTGTATTCCTTCAGCAAAATATGTATTTATTCATGTTCAAAAACTTATAGCTTCTTATACACTGCGCAGTCACTGCTCTCCGACATTTTGTGGAGCTGCAGCAACTCATGTATTTCATTGCTTATTCATTGGAGGTTGGTTCTTAAAGTTTGAGTGGCTTGTCCCTCAACTATTTCTTGTATATTTCTAATTATATATCATAATATAATGATGGCTTTAGCATTTCCCTCTTATGATGTATTCAAATTTTCAGAGTTCATGCTTATGTTCTTATGTTGCTGTAAGCTCTCATTGAGCATTGTTTTAGACACCTAGATTGGGGAGATCTGAATAACCCATCTAGAGTTCTTTATTTGAGCTCATTTTCTGCAAGGGATTTGTATTAGATGTTTTATAGGGCATCCCAACATTTTTTTGCCTTATTTTTGCAGAGGCTTCCTTATACAGCATCCTAAAGAACCCTGTGGCAGCAATTCCTGAAGTGGAATATTGCATATCCATAGACAGAGTCTATGAAGGGCCATCTAGCCTAAGGATCTCTCCCTTCTTTGGAAGGAGAAATATCCTATAAATTCCCCAATAATCAATCTCTGAAATGGACTTGTGATGTCTCACTGAAGAAGGAAATTGGAATATATGAAGACATTCCCGATGGAGCAGTAAGTTCCAGATTTGGAACATTACAAAAAAGCTCCTCATTGGGGAGGAATGATCCAGGTGGCTCCAGAGACACACACACTGGAGAAGAGGGGTTATGGAAGCTTAAAAATAAAAGTGTTAGTATTGTTCTCGAACCAGGTTCAAGTTGAAGATCTCGTTGTCCTGATCGTAATAGTGCAAATGGTTCGTCAAACCGAGCTCGTATACGAAAGTTAGAGGCAGTCAAAGTTTATGGGTTGACTTGGTGACTTGGTAGGTTAAAGAAGGCACAATTTTGAACTTTTCTGGCCACCAGATTCTGGCCACCTCCAGCCAGATCCTGGGAAAAATTGTCGGCTCTTTAAAAATACTCCTTTTGCCTAGAACCGATTTTTTTAAAAATTGTATGATTTGTTTTAAAAAGTAAAAATAAAATTATTAAAAATAGCGGGGCTGGCAGGCCACCACCCCCCCCACCCCACCCACATGTTACAACAAATATTATAAATAGTGGGTTGGCGGCCATGACCCTGTCGAACCCCGCGAAAACTACAAATATTGCATAACATAAACTGAGATAAGTGGGAGTCGAACACACGAATGGAGGGTTGCCGGCCCCTCCCATGCGGAGATCCCACATTAAAATCTGACCAAAAAATGTTATAAATATATGTGCATGACATATAAACCAGTGGGAACAACCAGGACCAGCGGGTATCGAACCCATGCCAACGACGTGGGCAGGCCCAACCCCATGCGGTGGTCCTATTCAACCAAATATATATGATACAACATATATATATTATATATGTTAACCACCATTCAAAAAAATGTCGTTGGAGTTGTTGGGAAGGCCGCCCAATGTAGGCCCAACCCTATGTGCATGACTGTATATGTGGTGTTTTTTGCATGTGGTGATGTGTACATGTTGTACATGGGGTGTTGTGTGTAGGTGGTCTTGTGTACATGTCGTGCATGTGGTGTTGTGTACATGTCATGCATCTGGTACTATGTACATGTCTTACATGTGGTGTTGTGTGCATGTGGTTCTTTCTACACATTGTGTAGGTTGTGTTGTGTACATGTGGTGTTTTTTACACATTTTTCATGTGGTGATATGTACATGTGGTTTTGTGTACACATTCTACAGGTGGCACTATGTACACATGGTATTGTGTACACATTGTACACACTGTGTTGTGCACATGTGGTACTATGTTATGTGTATTGTGTAGTCATTGTATCATGACATGTGTATTTGTTGTGTTGTACTCTATGTATGTATATGTATTATGTTTTACACCAAGTGTAGGTGTTGTATTGTGTTTCATTGTACACCGGGTGTAGGTGTATGTGTTGTGTTGTACACTAAGTGTAGGTGTATGTATTGTGTTGTGGAGTACACTGGGTGTAGGTGTATGTGTTGTGTGGTACACTATGAGTGGGTGTATGTGTGCGACATACATTGTGTGTATGTGCACGGGATTGAAAAGAAGGCAGGTGCTTGTTAGATGTGGAAACTGATTCAGTGTGTGCACGGAAAGGAAAAGAACAAAGGTTGAAGAAAAGAACGATTTAAAGGATAAGTATCAGTATTCTATTTCAGTTTTAATTATAAATTTGATCTATGAATTTGATTTATGATGGCTACACATGATCTATGATTATGATTATGATGGTTTCATTTTGAGCTAACCAAATATGATATATTTATACATGATGAGTTGATCAAAGAGCTAGTTTGACTTTTTTTGATAGGATGTAAACAAAATTACAGGTGTACCTTATTGATGTGAAATAAATGAGGTATGTATTGAATTTATTTCAATTCATTTTGAATCTAATGATAGTTATACGCTTAGTACAGGAAAGCATGGAAAATACCTAGCATTCAGGATCAAAATCGTTCCTTTTTGGCACCCTCCTTATACTCCATTTTCTTCCTTTTTTACCATAATAACCCTAATTAAGAGTTATGTTGCAAGGCTATTTTAAAAAACAAGTATTTAATCATGGTTCATTCATAGTTTCATTGTTTCTTTATTATTTGATTTGATATTTTCACAAGCTACCAAATTGCATCAATTCTGCAGCTTACTTGAAGAATCTATAGGTTCTAAAACATCAGTTGAGGAATGAAGCATATGAGTAGGTAGTTGAAAACTATCACAATGATATCCACCTACCCCTATGATCTAGGAAGGTGATAAGGATTCCTGTATGAGAAGGTCAACGTGGAAGTCAACCAAACAAAAAAGGAGCCCAAAGAAAAATCAAGCAAGCGAGAAGATCGTTGATAAGAATCAAATATGATATTTTGCTTCATGATTTGCTTCTTCAATATCAAATCATGAAGAATTGATATTTTATTAAAAATATGTTATTTTAAGACATTTGATTATGATTCTTTTGAGAAGGATAGGCTTAGAATTATCCAGATAGTTTAACAAAGAAGGTTATAGAACCTACCTCTCGGCAAGACAATGAGTGTGAATGGTTATTGTTTTAAAAAATCTCTGCAATCATTTAAAAATCCAACTTTCCATTTCCATTATGTATATGAATGCGTAATTAATTTTTGTTGATCTCTGTGTACCTGCACTCATGGGAGATCCCCCTAGGAGCTGTAAGATTTCATTTTTATTTTCAATCAATCTTTCTTTTTTATATAATAGTTATCATAGCGATTATAACTTTGGTTTTAAGAAGAATTCTCATCACAGTTAAAACACGAATAGATGTAGAACTTGTTGTACAATTATTTCCATAGAATTTCTTTCATAGTTTTAATATCGTTGTGTGAAGAATGAAGAGAATGATCGAAGGTATTTTATCATGCACCTGTAAATTTTGATTAATAAAAGTAGTTTACTTGTTTTGGCTTATTTTTAGTTATAAACTAGATTCATTTTATTTGGAATTTGCAATTAGGAGTACAATTTCTTTTAGGATTTTATTTCCTGCCTTTCGAAGTAGATTTAATTTTGTTGGTGTGATATTTATTGAAGAAATTAAGATTATTTTTATTTCTATCAGTGGGATATTCTATTTCCTGCAAGAGTAATCATATTTTTACTTTAATTAATCCTTAGATAATACATGTGCAGATAAACATCCTAATTCAATTTGAAAGTTATTCACATAATAATAAATCTTAGCACAAATAGTGCACATACACTTCATCAACTTACAAGCCCTAGTCGATAATTTATGAAGTAATTTAAGACCAATTAAATTACCAACATTTTGGCGCCATTTCTAGGGAAGTGTATATAAGTTTTCATTTTATTTTAGGATTGTATAGGATGTATGTATAGAGAAAGGCACTCTAGGGGTAGGTTTATATGTAGAGGTAGAGGAAGATATTCTATTCCATCATCACTACTCACCACCACTAGGCCAAGAGCCACTACTCCATCAATTCAAACTTTTATTACATCCATAGCAGGTAGATATCGACTTCCTAAGATAGAGAGATATGAAATCCAACCTAGGGATTCACCAACCTCTTCTACAAAAGCAGTAGTTGACAAGCCTACTTCTCCCACTAAACGAGTTATATTCCTATATTAAATAAGAGAACAACTCCTAGGATAGGAATTGAAAGTACCAAGTGAATAAGGGGAAGAGGGAATTTACTTAGAAACACGTTTAGTAGAGGAACCAAAAGAGGAACCAGAAAATCTTTTCATTGAACCTAAAATAAGTTCTGAAGAATCTATAATGGCTGGACAAGGACAGGGAGAAGGGGAAGGATAAGATCATGATTTAAATTTCAATCCCATGGTTAGAAGAGGAAATGGAAGAGGAGGTGATAATTTTAGAAATGGTATAAGCGGAAGGGGAAATCCAGATCCTTATGGATTCCTTACATTTGATGAGGACACAATAGCTACTATGAAAAAAAATTCACCCTCTATTATTTCTAATTTTTATGGTTAAGAACTGAATATTGTGAGACATTTCTTTTTGAGTTTGAAGTCTTATGTAGATCTTATGACTAATTACTTGATACTCAAAAATTTAAATTATTTTTAGAAACTTTAAAATATGCAACCCTTAAATGGTTTATGTGTCTAGGAACACACATTGTTAGAACATGGGATGAGATGAAAACCATATTCCTAGATAAATACAAGGATTATTGTATGCCTCATAACCTTAAGGGTGAAGTCTTTAAAATGATGCAAAAATTGGATGAAATTCTTGAATATTTGGTTGAAATATTTGTTTATACTCTTAAAATAGAAAAAATGCATGAACTGGATAAGGAAACATTAAAATTTATTTTATTAAAATATATAAGGGATGAATGGATCGATCTCCTTAACCTAATGGGTAAAGGAGACATTTCTCAACTTTCATTTGAGTAAATCTATGAATTATGTAAACAAATTTCAAGGGGAAAGTTAGATCTAGTAAAAGTCCAAAAGATCCAATTATATCAAGAGTTAAAAGATCTACAATTCGAGTAGTGAGTAGAGTAGAGTTGGTAAATTTTCTTGCTAACTTCAAAGTATATATCTTAGGAAATCTTAGTGAGAAACTAGATACCCTTAAGATTCAAAATAAAAAAAAATTTGGAAATGATGCATTATTGATTTTGTCTTAGATGCAGAAAGAAACATGCTCTAAGAGAATTTCCTCTTCTTAGTGTATAAAGTTGTGCTATCTATGTAGAAAACCATGACACAAAGGAATGAACTGCAATCCTTGTACTTAAATAAATCTTGAAAAATGAATCTAGAGCAAGAAAAGACGAGTCACTTTATTTTATTGGTAAAATACCATGGCAACCACAACAACCAAACATAGTACAAAGTCTTAATCCTCAATAGAAATCATATGCACAACCTCATAACAATTGGAATACACCAATTCCTTGGAAAAATTGGCCACCTCAAAATCCATTATGGACGCAAGGATGGAAGTACCCCCTAGAAATCCTCAGTATAATTAGTTTCAACAATCATTTATCCCATATCAACCTCCATATCATCCTCCTCAACCAAATTCCTTCCCACAACATCAAATTCAAAATCAGCCTTCTAATCAACCACTTCCATTACCACCCACATTATATCCCCAAAAAACCAATCAACTACCTACTCAGCCACTTCCAAATCCAAATAATAAAAATTCACAGCCTCAATACAATATATAAGGTCATAATTTCATAGCTTGCATGGTAACTCCATTAAATCTAAATAATTTCCAACGTAGATCTGGTAGAGTTTTGGAAAATAAGTTACAAACTATTGTTATTTACGAATCCGGAGAGGATGAACTCCTTGAGGAAGAAACATCTCTTAATCAAGAATAAATCCCTCAAAAAGAAATCACCCCTGTACATTCTAATGATACTTCAATAAACTCATCTCCCATTGCAGAACAACCTTTTGTTTCTATTCAAAATCCACCTTTTCTTGAAAGGATAAATCTTCACAAAGAAATGGAAAATCAAATTGTATGTCCTAAATATGAGATGTTATATGAACTAAATAATATTTTCTTCAAAATTCCTTTATTACAAGATATAAATTAAATACCACTATATGCAAAGACAATCAAGGATTTAAGCATTAAAAAACCAGGAATAAAAAGGAAACATGTTAAAAAAATTTAGTGAGTTAGAAAAATTGCAAATATTATGATGGGAAAATCAACAGTTCAAAAATATCTAGATCTAGGTAGTGCCATTGTAAAAACACACATTAATGGTATCAAGATTCCAAACACATTGATTGATTTAGGAGCAAATATAAATATAATGAGTAAACAAACTGTGGGTCAATTAAAACTTCCCAATATTCAATACACACCAAAATTACTATATTTAGCAAATAGATCTGTGATCAAACCAAATGGTGGGTTAGAATATGTATTTATATCCTTAGATTTCTAAGAATATCCTATTTATTTTATGATTTTAACTCCCAAGAATAATTTTGAAGGACGTCCATTGTTTCTAGGCAGAGCATGCTTAAATACAACTGACACTTTTATAAGTTGTAGATTTGGTGAAATGTTTATATCTAATAATAAAATCACACTATATCTCCCTACAAAAAAAAAAAAACAGAAGTAGAAAGTGAAATTTGGATAGATGATTATAATGAATACTTTGATATACAACCAATATTTTCTACTACACAAATAGATGAAGAAGATCATATTTTAAATTTAATGAATAGTAATGATTCTTCCTCATATTGTGAACAAGACCAAAGTTTTCAAGAACAATTCAATATTGAATATTTATCATATCATAAAATGGATTTACATTCTATGGACAAATATGGCAGTTATTTAATAGAAATATTTCTCGTGAAAAACTTTGAATATTAATAATAATCTAGAAGAGTTTTAAAAGAAAGAATTAATAAATATGTTGCGAGAATATTCCTCTGCTTATGCATGGGAATATACTTATATGAAAGGAATTGATCCTAAAACTTTTATGAATCATATTTATATTGAATAATATTCCAAACCGATTCGACAACCTCAGAGGAAGATGAATCCAAATATAAGGGAAATTGTTAAACATGAATTACAAAAACTATTGAATGTGAATTTAATTTATCCAATATTAGATAGTCAGTGAGTCTCACCATTATTAATTATTCCAAAGAAAAATGGAAAATGGAGAGCATGCATCAATTATAGGGAATTGAATAAATCTACCTTGAAATATCATTTTCTTCTTCCCTTTATAGATCAAGTCCTTGATACATTGGGAGGGAAAAAATATTTTTCATTCTTGGATGATTTTAGTTGATATAACCAAATCCAAGTAGCTCCAAAAGATCAAGACAAAACAACTTTCACTTTTCCATGGGGAACTTATACTTACATGGTACTTCCTTTTGGATTATGTAATGCACCTGCCACATTCCAAACAAAAGTTACAGGAAATTTTTTGATCCAATTCATAATTGTGTGGAAGTTTACATGGATGGATTTACTGTATTTGGAAATTATTTTAAGGAAGCTCTTCAAATTTTGGAAAGAGTTCTCCTTAGATGTAAGGAAAAAAATATTTCAATAAGTCATGAAAAATGTTTATGATGTTCAACGAGGGAATTGTTTTAGGCCACCATATTTCAGGAGATGGAATTAAAGTGGATGCATCTAAAGTAGAAGTTATTTCCAAGTTATCAGTTCACACTTGTCAGAGAGATGTTAGAAGTTTTATTGATTTTACTAGTTGTTATAGAAGATTCATAAAAAACTTCAC
Organism: Pinus albicaulis; assembly: GCA_034641835.2. Lineage (NCBI taxonomy): Eukaryota > Viridiplantae > Streptophyta > Pinopsida > Pinales > Pinaceae > Pinus > Pinus albicaulis. The sequence goes on along the minus strand of CM076584.1, from coordinate 595,169,590 downwards.
AAAGATAGCCTCTCCACTTTTCAAATTTCTTACAAAAGATTGTGAATTTATTTGAAATTCTGACTACCAAAAATATTTTAAAACATTGGAAGAAAAAATTTCTAAAGCACCCATTTTAAGAGAAACAAATTGGAATCTTCCTTTTCATATTTCAACCAATGCTTTAAAAACATCCTTAGGAGCCGTATTCAGACAAAAATATTTGACTCCTTATGCCATTTTTTATACAAGTAAAAAATTGACTCCTGCGGAGTTGAATTATATTGTAACAGAAAAGGAGTTTTTAGTTGTTGTACATGCCATCAATAAGTTTCAACATTATATCATTGGTTATGAAACTTTTATTCATACAGATAACTCTGCCATTAGATATTTAATGAATAAATCAATTACTAATGGTATAGTCACAAGATGGTTATTGTTATTATAAGAATTCAATATTACTATTTTGGATAGGCTTAGAAAGGAAAATATAGTTGTTGATTTTCTATCTAGAATCCAAAATGATAATAAGGATGTTCCTCTAAAGGATAATTTTCCTGACGAATATATTTTTGCAGTATTTATTAAATCTCCTTGCTTTGCATATATTGCTAACTATTTAGCTATAGGGAAGTTACCTTTGTATTTCTCTCCTTGAGAAACAAGGAAAGTTATTCAAACCAGTGCATCTTATTCAAGGATAAATGGGGAATAATACAAAACAATAATTGATTTAATCATTCGAAGATGTATCAGAGAGGATGGAGTACCAGAAATATTAAAGGATTGTCACGATAAACCATGTGGAGGACATTTTGTTGATAAACGATCTATCTATAAAATAATATTCTTAGGATATTATTGGCCATCTCTTTTTAGAGATGCAAAAGAATATGTTTTTTTTTGGTAAGTTGGGCTATTCTATTAATTCAAAAACATAAAGTTACATATGCTACAGGCTGGGTAGGCATGCTGTGCTTAGCCTATCGCAGCCTTTGTTGCATGGTTTTTGGGCTGCCATGGGGGATGAGACCTACCTAGACAAAACTTATAACAGAAAAAAAACATTATGCGCAGAAGCGCTAACATATCTAAGTAACATAAAGTAAATAGTAGCATATAGCCATTGATGGTGATCATGGAAAAAAATGGAGAATTGTACGACTGCGTAGACTTCACTTTCTGTCTTCGTCATCACTGTAGAGGTCCTCCTCCACAATGGGGCAAGGAGCCTGTGTAGCAGTTGCCTTAGCATAAGGCACTGTCCACCTGGGAGTGAAAACTGGTGCGCAAAGAATGGCGGAGTCTAGATCCACGCCATTGGGGACCCGCATCCAGATGCCCTCGGATTCCATCACCCAAAAGTCCATATCCTCATCATCCTTCTCTGGGGTTGGCGTAGGGTCAGTTTTGTTGTGCTAGGGGTGCGTTTGTGAAGGAGTGGTGGACTTCCTATGACTACGTCTGCCTCTCTGCGCACAGTGGCCAGAGGCTTCTACATGTTTCTCGGGTTCAGGATTGTGACGCACAAAGGTGTAGGAAGAGGAGCCATCTATCAACTCAAGATGATTTTCCTCACCAGGGTGATAATGGCCAGGGAGAGCCCCTCTCTGACCTCTGTGAATATTTTTTTAGCGAAGCCTAGGAGCCATTGCGCACTGAAGCAAGGGGAGTAATTTAGAAAAAAGGGAGGCACAAAATGGAGAGCAACACAGGGGCTCAAGGGAAAGGAGATGCTGGGGGCGAATGCGCAAGAAGGGGTGCGGCATCCCAACTGAGAGTGCACAAAGCTACATAGAGAGTAGAGCTTCAGAGCCTATAGAGGTCTGGGAGAAGCTCAAGCAAAGAAAGAGAGGAAAACGACCGAGATGTTAGATAGAGTATGGAAGGGGGCTGAGAGCTCATATCTTTAAAGGGGCAGGGATGAATGCGATGAGGATAACAATGATTATGCTTCACATGCATCTGCATGCGATGATTGAGAACCTGAGTAGGCTCAAGGGAAGGGGTATGGCTACAATGTGGGTTAATCATAGAGGTCATTAATGATGGTGGTTGTGAAGTGATGCTAAGGACAAGACGACACATTTCCCCTCATATCGTCATCATTGGCGAGTGCTATGAGTTTTGTTTGAGTAACTAATAGAGTGAAGATCCGTAGCAGATGAATCTCTGCATGGGGGATCTCCATTACCCGTGGAGTGTGGGATGTGATTGGCAGTCGTATCAATTCTATCACCTGCATTTGGGGGGTGCCGATCCTTCTAAATAAGAGTGAGAAATTCCTATCTTAGAGATTCCTCCTCAACCTGAGCCAGGGTGGATTGATGCAGCTCACAATTTCTTTCCACCCCTTTGTTTTCCAAAAGATATTCAATAGAGTTGGATTTCCTATGAACATGACCAAAAGTGATGGCTCTATGGTTGTGGATAAATATTTCCACCATCTTGAGCTTATGGGCAAGCCTCCAGATGTTGGAGACTTTAGAAGCAGTCATGCATTAGAGGATTTTGTTGGCAACCATAGTTATGATTTGCAAATTTCCCTCCATTTACAGGGGGAAGTAGTGAAATTCGATGGCAATTCGGATGCCTTGTATTAGGTCTTCCATCTCCGCAGAGATGTTGTTGTCTTAACCTATGTTCCCATAGTAAATTCTAAGAGGACCACCTTGAGAATTCCTGATAATGCCTCTGAAACCTGTATTCCCAAGGTTTCCTTTGGACGCTTCGTGAAATTTTCATTTGAAGAAGCCATTAGAGGGGGGGGGGGGGGGGACCATTTTTTAGGAGTAGGTGTTCTACCAGTGCTTCTGGGGTTGATATCCATATGGGTGTTTAGGCTCATTTTCCAGTTGTTGCATATGTGGCATTCTGTTGCAGAGGTGGGTAGGTCCTCCTGACTCTAGGCATCTAAGGCCCGAGTTTTGGAAAGGTTGCTGTGAATCCTATCTCGGAGCTGATTTGGAGTGGAAGCCTTATCCTTGAAGATACGACTGTTTCTTTCCTTCCAGATGTTCCAAATGAGGATGCTCAAAATGATCTGCCATAATCTATTCAGGACGGTGATGGTGTAGGGGTTGTCCTGCCAGTTGTCGATGGTGTTAATGATGTTGCCTCTAGCATGGTTGGAACGACGACATAAGGCAACTATTTTGTCCCACAATAAGTTGGAAGAAGGGCATTGGTCGAACAAGTGGTCGATGGTTTCCAAGTTATCCAGACATAAAGGGAATCTAGATGGCCTGACAAATCCTCTCTTTAAAATATTCTCCCATGTGAGTATGCATCGTTTACTGAGCAGCCACAGGAATGTAGCAATTTTAGGCCACAAATTTTCCTTCCATATATTTTTCCAGATAGGATCTGCTAGGCCATGGTTCTGCTGATGAAGTATGTTATAGGATTCTTAGTCAAGTAAGTTCCACTAGGCATATGCCCCCAGCGGAGGATTTCAGGTCCTACTTTTACTCTGAATTTTCTTTTTATATTGAGCTCCTCCAATATTTTTGTGTGGTTTTCATTGCTCTAGTTATCTTGCCATATGCTCGTGTGAATCCATTGCCGATAGCCCTGGGAGTAATTTTCCATCCAGAAATCTTGCACCTTTTGTCTTTACCATCCTTGGAGCACAACACTCCATAGAGGTTTGTGGTAGATAGAGGAGAGGCTTGGCATCCATTTCCAGGAGTCCTCCCATAATATGGCCTGGTTGCCACTTCATAGCTCCCAGAAACTTTGATTTTGGATGATCCACTTTCGGTTGCTTGTTGCTTTCCAGATTTGGGATCCGACCAGATCAAGGTTGTGCCTTATGAGATCCTCCTTTGGCCAGTAAGGCGCTTAGCTGACCATAGGTTGGCCCATTGAGTGTTGGTGTTGGAGACCTATTTCCACCAGATGTTGGCTCCCATTATCGTGTTGATGTGCTCAGGGTCCCACAGTCCTAGCCCCCCCTGACTTTTAGGGGTGAAAACATCCTTCCAATTAACTAGGGCCCATTTTTTTCCTTTGGGACATCCCCAAAGAAAAGAAAGTTGCAAGTTGCGCATGGCTTTGAGGACCCATTTGGGAGCTACGAGGATTGAGAAGATATAGATGGGAAGGTATTGCAGAACATATTTGATGAGGACAAGACAACTGGCTATTGTAAGGGCATGATGGGTCCAGTTGGAAATTTTAGTTTCAATTTTGTCCAGAAGAGCTCTCTAGGAGGAGTAATTGATAGTCGAGTCATTCAGCGGAGCTCCTAGGTATTTGGAGGGTAGATTTGCAATGTAGAATCCAAGGATATGGGTGATGGTGCGTTGGGTTAGAGGGGGGGTATGGAAGAAGAAAATATGCAATTTGTCAGGGTTAACTTCAGTGCCAGAGGCTTCAGAGAAAGAGTCAAGAATGGATTTGAGGGTTTGGGCTTCCTGTACCGAGGGGTGACCCATAATCAGGTTGTCATCCAAAAATTGATGGTGCGAGGAGGGAGGTTGGCTGTGGAGGGATAAGCCAAGCAGGGTGCCATTCTAGATGGAGATTTTGAGCAGGCGACCCAGGCCTTCGTCCATGATGATGAAGATAAAGGGAGAGAGAGGGTCCCCTTGTCTTATGCCTCTCAAGGTATTAGAGGTGGCCTAGGGGATGCCATTGACCAGAATGGGGAGAAAGGGAGAGGTGATGAGACTCATAACCCATCTAACCCAGGTTTGACTGAAACCAAAGGCTAAAATAAATTTTTTGATATAGTCTTAGCTAAGTTTGTCAAAATATTTGGATAAGTCAATTTTAAGAAGCATGCAAGGTTTTTTGGTAGTTTTGAGGGAGTGAATGACTTCATGCATTAGGATGATACCATCAAGAATCTTCCTACCTTCCACAAACCCGGTTTGCTTCAGGGAGATGATGAGGGGAAGGAGATTCTTCAGTCTGTTAGTAATAACTTTGGAGATAATTTTGTAAATGAAATTGCAGAGAGCTATAGGTCTGTACTTACTTGGAGAAGTTTCTCTGTCTTCTTTAGGAACCAAGGTGATGAAATTGGCATTCAGCACCGGTAGAATCCAATGGGTGGAACGTGATTCCTCCTCCACATCCAGACCTCATTTTGAACGGTTTCCCAGAAGATGTGGAAGAAAAATACTGTTACCGATGAAATAGGTAACCTGGCCTCAAAATGGGAACTCTAGCCCAAAAAGTCTCAAAAAACATGAAAAAACACCCCAAAAACAAAAATTGTCTTCTAGAACGCACTTGGTTTTTTTTTAAGGTCAAATTTCAACATTTTATAAAATTATGCTAAAAAAAAAATTGTTTGTTGAAAAAAGGATTGAAAAAACACCCTCAAAACAAAACCAGTTGATGCTGGAATAACAAAAAAAAAAAATTCTGTCATAATTTTGACACTTGTAACAATGGAATTAAAGACAACATATTAAGACATTTTTTAAAATCATAAATTTCTAAGATTTTTGATAGATAATGTTAAAGATAAACAAATACATGTCTGAAGGGCTTATCATTTCGAACAATTTTCATCCATGTTGTTAAACATAAAATATCTTGACTCTAAACAACCCCAAAATTGTAATTATTGTCAGCCATAACATTAAAGATAAAATTTGGTAGCGCATAAAAACCTTAATGAAAAGTTGTAAATCTAAAGTTTTTCAATCTTAAGTTTTCAACATACTTGAACAATGAAATTATGGAGAAATTATAAGACTTAAACAATTTTAAAAAATGAACAAGTAAATGAAAAAAATATCATTGAACAGAAACAAGTAAGAGTAATTTTAATTTTAAAGGATAAAAACTTATCTTTTTTCAAATCTTAGCATAAGACAAATTTAAATCTAATTTCAACCAAAACCTAAAAATCAAACATCAAAACAAAGTGTTCCCTTTCAATGACGCATATAATTATTAAAAATTTTAAAAGTATCTTATACCAAATGGTAACAATACATAATATCATGGTAATATCACTGCATAATCTAAAAATTCAACATTAGTTTCTATTTTCTATTTTGCTTATAATTAAAATATCAACATTGGTACATTGAATGTAACATAAATTATTTTTGTAATTCATTGTTGCATTGTCGATATTCTAAAGAGATGAATTCTTCATAATTAAAACATATAATCCAAAAAACATAGAAATGTCTCATAACTTCATGAAAAATGAGATGGAAGTCAAAATTTTTATTTCAAGTTACCATGCAAACATCAATTACATAAAAGTGTCTTAGATAGTTATTCAAAATCAACCATAGGTTCTGGCACACCATCATAACCTACATCTTCAGATGAATGGCTCGATGCAGATGAAGATGATCCATATTCTTCTCTTTCATTAACTAGTGCTCCATCTGAGTCAACATGCATGCCCACCATTTCAGAGTTCAAAAGTCTTGTAGATCTACGTCTACATTCTGCAGAGTCCCATCTCAACAGTAATTGTTCTGGTATCAATTTATTCAAAATATTTATGGTCTACAATCGAAGAGTTCCTCTCTTTGTCAAATTGAAGTCATACACAAGTATGTCAACATCCTCCAATTTTAAGACATCTGTGCAGCGAAGATTTATATTTTTGCCCTTTCTTTTTCTCTTTCTGCCAATTCTTTTTTCCACTACCATCTCTAGCTTGTACACACCATTGAAAGGGTGGGTACTTGTGGCATACCAATGTACATCAACAGCTGTAATCTATTCATTTTCATTAATTACCTTTATAACCAAGGGTGGGTACTTGTGGCATACCAATGTACATCAACAACTGTAATCTCTTCATTTTCATTAATTACCTTTATAACCTTGGCAATCCAGAATGGATAGCCAAGTGGATCTTCATCTGCTAACACTGCTATCATGCAACCCTCCTTAAGATCCTGCACAGAACCCCTGTAAAGGTCTTCCATGGCTTCACGTTGTGCACGTGATCTTCTAGAACCAATATAGATTTCTCTTTCCTCTACCTGTGGAGAATTAATAATAGCTTGAGGCTGTTGTTGTTCAACATTGTGTGTTTCCTGATGTTCATGTTCATTTGGCATATTTTGTGGCCAAAAAAAAGGAGTCTTCAAAAGCGTATCCACATTTATTGATCTTGAAATCATATCACTTTGATTACTGAAAAAATACTCCCACCAAACTGAATCAACAACATCGAAGTACTCATATGTATCTCTAATACATATTTTAATTTCCTCTAGACATTCAAAATAATTTATGTCTCTCTTTTGCCTTCGTGCATTATGGATTTTAGCAACTGACTGTAATAACAATATCTTTGATGAAAATATTGGACACTCTGGAATGAACTTCAAAAATGCTGAACCTAATGATGGTCCCCATTCTTCAACAATTGAATACTTCTTGCCCCATATAAGTGTTATCCCATCAATTTTTTTGATACGAAATTGATGCTGGAAGCTAATGTCGTTAAGTTGTTCAATGCATTTTTTCTCACCATGCGATCCAAAAATAAACCTTCGCATGTCAATAGTTTCTTCCAACACATGAAAAACAGGCTCTGGAATGTACGATTTCTTAATACATTCAATTAATGATGGCAGGCTCCCAACACCTTTCCTCCCCAATGTTACTGAAAAACGACTAAACATTTGATCAATATGATCATGAGTATGCCCAACAAGAAGGAAACCAACCTTTATCTTGTTAAAAATCCCCAATTCAACGAGCATGTTTAGATACCCAAAAAGAACTTGATTTTTGTTCTCACGACTTGTGTTGTCTAATTGTAAATACAAAACTTCAGGAAGAATCCTAGAACAATGAGTAACCACATCATGGACTATAGTTATGGTCATATTTGCATCATTGTGAATATTTGGAGTTGTGAAGAAAACTCTTGGAAACATCTTCTCATTAAATACCATACAACCAACCAAGTGAAACTGAATGAAATTTGCCTCCTGTAATTTTTTTGGCGTGCGGACAAAATGTGGAATAAGTGTTTTCTTTTGGTCCATACCATCAATTATCAATCCCAGATATTTATTTGGATGATCATAACACTTCTTTCGATGTTTATACAACTTTTTCCTTTCACTTGTTTGCTGATTACGATGGCCTTGAAGTTCTTTGACAACGAAATATGTACATAAAATAAAAGAAACATATGAATAAATATATTTTCATAGTTGATAAGTATAAAATTTTAAAAAACAATGTTTTGAACACATACCTCTTTCTGCCCCTTGACATTTATCTCTTTTTGTTTTAAGAGAGGCACATGTGTTGCAAATCCCCATCCTTGTCTTCTTAGGAATACGAACATTGTTGAATTCAGTTTTCCATATCCTTGTAAAATAAGAATATGTAATAAAATTACCAATTCCTTCAATAGCTTCTGCATAATCTTTGTATAACATGAATATTTATCGTCTCAAGAAATTATCTGGAATATGTATTGTGTCTTTATTTGGCATACACTCTCCATGATTTGAAAAGAAGTCTTTCATCCATGTCTTAGCAGTATTTGCAAACAACCCCACCTCCCGTTTATAACGTGCTTCTGAATAATATGTGGGATCCCTTTCCAATCTATCATGGATTCTTGACAAAAGACAGTTACCAATTGAATGCAACATTTTGAACACCTTTCTGCAAAGTAATACATTCCCAATATGATAATCATAACGTGCTAGTGTAGATTGCATGCAACCCACTAAATATGAATTTTCCATTCTTTTATTCATTGACATATATGTTTTCCTTTTCTCCAAAAAAAAGTTGAAATCCATATTTTTCAAGCAATCCCTTCAACAACATTCACTTGAGATCAAATGAACAACAAAACTTTTTTTTGTGAGATATTTTGTCCTCACCCTTGTATAACTGGAATGATTTGGATTGATATGAAAAGGTCTACTCCTACTCCTAGTTGCAATATTTTCTTGCAACGGCTTCATCATTCCATCATCCTTTGTAAAAGTAGTTTCATCACCATTAGGAGGAATATTATCTCCACTATCATCATCCTCAACATAGTTAAGAAATTCATCAACATCATTGCCTGAAAATTTTTCTTTACCATCATCAGTTGAAGAAAACATTTCACAAGAATCATCGGCACTTTTGTAACCCCCACTCAAAAGAAATTCTTCACCATCTTGACCCATGCTTTCAAATTCTTCCCTAGGAGGATTCAATTCTTCATCACCATGAGTGTCTTTGAAATGGTCACTTGGAGAAAATGCAATATTCAAATCTGTGCCTCTAAAATTATCATTTGCAAGAAACTCTTCATCCTCCCCTTCCTCAGTGGTGCTCTCATAATCCTTGGGATTAGGCATAAGTGGAAGCTTTGAATTTGTATTCACTAAAATTTCTTCATCCTACCCCTCCGCTTCCTCACTAAAGCTCTCATAATCCTTAGGATTAGGAATAAGTGAATGCCTTAAATCTATATTTATTGAAAATTCTTCATCCCCCCCTTCATCAGTGGTTAAATTATAATCATTATGATTAGGATGAAGCGAAAATTTTAGCTTTGGAAATTCATCCCCGTCTTCATCAGTGGTGCTGGCATAATCCTTAGGATTAGGACGAAGTGGATATTTTGACGCTGCAAATTATTCATTCCCCTCTTCCTCAGTGGTGTTGACATAATCCTTAGGATTAGGATGAAGTGCATATTTTGACTCTGCAAATTCTTCATTCCCCTCTTCATCTGTGGTGCTGACATAATCCTTAGGATTAAGACGAAGTGGAAATTTTGACTCTGGAATTTTTTCGTCCCCCTCTTCATCAGTGGTGCTTGCATAATCCTTAGGATTAAGACGGAGTGGATATTTTGACGCTGTAAATTTTTCATTTCCCTATTCATCAGTGGTGTTGGCATAATCCTTAGGATTGGGACGAAGTGGATGTTTTGACTCTGAAACATTATCATTCCCCTCTTCATCAGTGGTGCTCACATAATCCTTACGATTAGGACGAATTTGATATTTTGACTCTGGAAATTTTACATCCCCCTTTTCATCAATGGTGCTGGCATACTCCTCAGGATTAGGACAGAGTGGATATCTTGACTCTACAGATTTTTCATTCCCCTCTTCATTTGTTGTTCTCGTATAATCCTTAGGATTAAGCTAAAGTGGATATTCTTCATCTCCCTCTTCATCAATGGTGTCCCCATAATCCTTGGGATTAGGACGAAGTGAAACTTTTGACTTTGGAAATTCTTCATCATGCCCTTCATCACTGTTGCTTTCATAATCCTTAGGATTAAGAGTAAGTGGTATAACTGGCGCTCAATTTACATAAATTTCATTCTGTTGCGCCTCATCAATTTTGTTCTCATCATCTTTAGGATTATGACCAAGTCGATTTTTTGACTCTCTATTCATGGTGAACGAACTCCCGTTATATTCATCACTCTGAATAGAGTTGTTGCGTGATGAAGATGTTGATGTTGTACAAAGAAAAACTTCGCTATCAGAAGAAACCATGGCTTTCAACAAGAATAGCTTGAATGATGAAAATTCCTCTCCCACTTACAATATATAGCTTAAAGAATGAAAATTTCCCTCCAAATTTTCCCTCCAAAAAAATTCGCAAAAAAATTTCCCTCCAAAATTTCCCCCCAAAAAATTTCGCGAAAAACTTTCCCTCCAAAATTTTCATTTCAAATATTTGGTACAAATATTAGTCAAAAAATGTATTTAACATTTTTTTTAATAAACTGTTTATGTTGAAATATTTTACCAATATTTATATTCAAAATATCCACAAAATATTTCTATCATGGATGCCTTCCAAACTAAAATAATGTTTTTATTTCAATGATTTAACATTGACTAGATGTAAGCATTAACTATAATATTACTATAATACCTACATGCAAATATTAACTATTTTAACTATAATGTCTGCATGGAAATATTTTAAATTTTAAATTTTAAACTTACGTTATATTCATCTAAAATATATTTCAAAATTTATTAATAAACTGTTGGTCTTCAAATATTTCACCATACTTTCTATTCAAAATATCCACAAAATATTCATTTCATGCATGTCTTCGAAACTAAAATAATTTTCTTATTTGAATGGTTTAAGATTGACTACATGTAAATATTTACAAAAATAACAACATGTAAATATTAAGTATTTAAACTATAATATTAACTATAATTAATTACATATAAATATTTTAGATTTTAAAATTTAATCCCATGATTTTAAACATTGATTACATGTAAATATTAACTATGATAACTAAATGCAAATATTAACTACTTTATCTATAATATTAACTATAATTAACTACATGTAAGTATTTCATATTTTAATTTTTAATCTGAGATTATATTTGAATTATTCGACATTTAGTACATGTAAATATTAAATAAAATATTAACTATGATAACTACATGCAAATAATAAGTATTTTAACTATAGTATGAACTATAATAAACTAAATGTAAATATTTTAAATTTGAAATTTTAATCCCACATTCGTTAAACAGTAAACCAATCAGACAATATTCACATATAATAAGAATGATTGTTTCTATTCATCACATCACATCAAGTTTTATGGTATTTGTTAGAGAAAATTTCTGGAGGTGTTGCGTTGGCATTGGTAACTTCGTGGAGGCATTGCATTGGCATTGGAGGCGTTGTGTTGCTATTGGTAATTTTGTGGAGGTGTTGCATTGGCATTGGTAACTTCGTGAAGGCATTTCATTGGCATTGGAGGCATTGTGTTGCTATTCGTAATTTTGTGGAGGCGTTGTTTTGGCATTGGTGACAGCAGCTTTTTGCATTTCAAAGGTTAGTTTTCCTTCTATTCTATCAATTTAAAGACGATTTTGGGGAAAATCTGTTTTTCTATAGTTTTTTGTGTCCAAAAACTACTTTTTTAAGGTTTTTAGGTTCAAAAACCTTAATTTTTTAATATTTTTTTAGTGAAGAAAATGCAAAAAGAACTAAATTTTTTAGGGTTTTAAGGACAAAAATTTAGAATTTTTTTTCTTTTTTAAAACTTATAGGTTCATCTAGATAGAAAAATCCATAAAACGACCATGCACATAAAAAAAATAGTAATATTATAACATTTTTTATTTGTTTTTTTTTTATCATAAATTTATTAGTGATTTCATTATTTAAAATGTTTTTTTTGTTTTTATTTGAGAATTTTTTGATTTTATATTCTATTTTATTTTATTTTTTAATTTTAAATCTTAGTTTTATTATTTTTAATTTTAAATCTTCAATTTTTTTTTCTTTATTGTTTTGTTATATATCATTTCTTTTTTAATTGTATTGTTATATAGTATTTTTTTTAATTTATTGTATTGTTATATTAAAACAAATGTTTTATTTATTTATTATATTGTTTTTTTTTCTTTTAATTATATAATGTTAAAAAACAAAACATAATTATTATTTAATAAATTGTTTTTTTTTTAAATTTATTTTTATATTTGTTATATTTTGATATTTTTAACAATTATTTTTTTTATTAAATAATGTTTTAATAATTATTTATTAATTATATTATATAAAAAATTAAAATTAAAAAACAAAATTAATAAAAAAAAAAATTAAAAAAAAAAAAAAAAAAATTAAAAAAAAAATTAAAAAATATATATATTAAAAAAAAAAAAAAATCATGGGGCTGCCATAGACCTTGCCCGCGGGGCGCGGGAGGCCGGCCGGGCGGCGCCAGGGGGGCGGCCCAGCCGGCTTCAGGGCCCTCGCTGGGCGGGGGGCCGATTCCCCGTGGGCACGGTCTACAGCAGCCCCATGATTTTTTTTTATTTTTTTATTTTTTATTTTTTTTAAATTTTTTTTTTAATTTGTTTTAATAAAACATTTTTTAATTTTGGTTTTTTTTAATTTTTTTTTTATTTTGTTTTTTAAATTTGTTTTTTTTAAATTTGTTTTTAAAAAAAAAAAAAATTATAATTCGTTTTAATAAAACAATTAAAAATTAATAAAACATTGTTATATATAAAAATAATAAAAAAATTGTTATATAATATAATAAAAACATTGTTATATAATAATTGTTAAAAATGTCAAAATATAACCAAAAAAAAAAAAAATTATTAAATAACGATTATGTTTTGTTTTTAAAAATTATATAATTAAAGAAAAAAACAATACAATATAATAAATAAATAAAAAAACATTTGTTTTAATATAACAATATAATAAATTATAAAAAAAAAACTATATAACAATACAATTAAAAAAATAAAAAAAAATATAATATTATAACATTATTTTTTAACATTTAAATATTTAAATTTCTTTTCTAATTTTTTTTTTTAAATTTAAGTATTAAAACAACATTATAAAAAATTTAATTTTTTCTTTTATTTTGTTTAATTGCTTTTATTTTATTTTGTTTATTTTTATTTAATTACTATGTAATGTGAAATAGAAATTTGTAATGTTCAAATATATTAAAAGATTATATAAATTTATAAACTTTTATATTTATTTTTTATAATTTTAAGTTTATAATTTTTTATTTAATTGCTATGTAAAGTAAAATAATTTTTTCTTTTATTTTATTTTGTTTATTGTAAAATTAAATTTTAAAATTTTAAAATAAATTAAAAGATTATAAGTGTTTTTAATAAAATCATTGCCTTCAAAAAAATAAAATTTAATTTTAACATTTGTTATAAATAGTTAGTAATTTTTCTTTTCTTTTCTAAATATTAAACAAAAACTAAAGTTTGAAAATAATAGTTTATTTTTTTAAGATTGTTTATACAATTTAAACCCATTTTTAATTTTTTTATAAAATGTATTCAAAACATATTATATTGATATATATACATATGATTTATAATATTTTGTTTTTAAATGATAATTTTAAAAGTTAATTTTACTGCTTTAATTTAAAGCTATTTAGTTTTAGAAATAAATTTTGTTTATTAAATTTATTTTATCCGCATTATTTTTCCATTAACTAATATATATATATATATATATATATATATATCAGGAAAATGGCATCAAAAAATATTTCTGTGAATGTTTCTACACCTAGGGCAGCAGCTCCCAAATCTACAGCTGCAGCTCGACGCACTATGGATACAACTCCCAAATCTAAAGTTGCAGCTGAACGCACTATGGACACTATTGGACGCAATAAGGATATTGTTGCACACACTAATAAAAGTCAAGCAAGTGGGGCACCAGGTTCATTAAAGCTTATTTCTGATTGGAAGAACGCCGAGGAAATAGATAAAACTGATTTCTCATGGTATCTTGAAGACAGTGAAACGGAGGTTGATATACACATCTATCTGATTTGTGGTATGATTGACTTAAATGAGCCATATGATGTGATGGGCAGAGTACGAGACATATGTATGGTCCCGAATACAAACACTATTTATGTTCTTGCAAGGAAGGCTCAGAAACGTGAGAAGGTTAAATATCGTCTATCAATCGTCAAGTATGACACAGATGAAATATCTTCAAAATTTTCTGAAGAAGTATCAAGCAACATTGTAAATAACATTGTAAGTATGCTTATTTTTATTTCCTCTATGCATTATTGTAAGGATGATTCAATTTTTTATAAATTATTGATCATTGACATGTTTTATTTTGTTTCATAGGATTTTGTTTCGAGTCTTTCAAACATGTTTGAAGGTATTTATATGTTGGTGCCAAATGTTATGGATGTGATCAACACTTTCCACAAAGACAAAGTAGAGGAAAGGAGATTGAAGCAAAGAGCAATAGCTCGTGACACTGCAACAGTACAAAGAGGGGATCAACCAAGAGTCACTAAGGTGGGTCAATCTAGTAAACTTAAACATGTTTCTTTTGAAGGTGTCAAACATGAAACAGAAAATTATGATAGAATTAGTGAGGAGGAGATTAGAACTGTTGTGCAAAAGGAGAAAATGGATCGGACACCAAAAAGAAAAATCGCCAAAGATGTCTCTCTTTTACCTCATGAAGGAGACCTTGTTTATAAAAAAACTGATATGTTATCCAATAAGACTAGGAAATCAAATATTGGTGAACCTGTAAAGGTCGTGAGCAGCAGTGAAGAACAAATTGAAAGCTCTCACGGAAGCAGAGAAATCATAACACCAGGTGTTGAGTTAGAGGATGGCATTATTAAAACAAAACAAAATGCTATTCGACAAGAGTTGAGGAAGAATAAATTAATTCTTGGTGGCCAAACATTTGAGCTTAATGTTAACCAATTTTATGGCCCAGATGAAGGACAATCTCAATATCAAATTATAAAAGGCCCATCACCTACATGTACATAATATGAAAACACTATTCAGGTTCAATCCATATGCGCATGTGGTGGATTATGTGGTTCTTGTCGATCCATGTCAGGTTCCCAACAAACAAGCATTTGACAAGACAAAATGTTTTGATTATAAATATTATGTAATTGGAGGGAACCATTCGATAGAGGCTAAGAGACAATTGATTGCAGAATATCCCAATAACTATATTTTTCAAACAGTGAAATGCATCATTTACGTTGGCTTAACAGAAATAGAATCAAAGTTATTGGCATGGGATTATAATGCATATAATGAGTACAGAATGAAAATGACTTTCATCCAAAGGGTCAGATTTATTCATAATGAATTCATAGAAAAATGTGGTGGTGATAAGACACAAGTTAGTTTAGCATTTCGAAAGGAATGTTTAATGGAAATAGGTTATCAAATTGATGAAAAAAAAGAAAAATATGGAAAATTGAATACAAATTTATTAAGAGGCACAGATAACATTTTTTAGTTGGCATTTAGAACTGGAGAGGTATGGGATTTGATTGATGAGATTTTTGATTGGTGGGAGAATATTTCCATAAAAAATCAGGAGGTTAGAAAGAGTAAACCCATAATATGTACCAACAGTAAGGGGGGTCCTGAAATGAAGCAGCTTCTAGAGGATATGACTATCACACCTTGGAGAACAATGCAAGGTGTGAAGGATGATAAATTAGTCAAATCAGTATTAGCCTGTGTGAAGTTGGGTGAATTATCGATGGAAGAAATGTGTGCAGAATTTCAAAAGTAAGTTTCTTGAATTATTTCTTATTTTTCTTTCATTATAATTTTCTTTTAAATAAAATATAATGATGTTGGTAGAATTTGTTATACATGTCACTATATTAACGCTTTTAACTTGATTTATTCATTCAGAAAATTTTTATGAAAATACAAGAACACATGGTTAAAATGTTGAATGAAGACAGTTGGGATGACGTTGTACGCAACTACCCAGAAGCAAGTTCTACATCAAAACTAAAAGATTTTTATATTGCATTCAATAAGGTATGTTGATTTATAAATTCATTTTATTCATATTTAAACTATTTATATTTTATTACTTATATATATATATATAAAGATGTTGAAGAAGGATGGAAATGGAGTACCAGATACTTTCAAAAGCTTTATTGAAAAAATTAAGATGGAGAACATGAGAAGGAAACGTCTTATGAATGTTGAACTTGATCCTACTCTTAATCATTACATTTGGAATGGGATCGACAGTGTCCAATATCAAATAATACAAGGTGACTGTGAAGACATTACATCACTAATACCTAAAAGGGAATATGGCCTAGTTATTGCAGATATTTCTCATGGTTTCAATTTCCCAGACATTGAATATGATAGAGAACCATATACTTATCAAGCTTTTAGTAAAGTGGTTATGGGTTTTCAAGAAGTGACAACATCACCACCTTGGCGATTTGTGACATTTCATTCAGACACACAGTTTCCAATGTTATTAACAAGCTTCAAGGGTAAATCAAACTCAAGGATGCAACTTACATGGTAAGAATTTGAAATTGTATGTTTGATTCCTCCTAAATTTTTTTATTCATGTAAAATTTAATTGAAATTTTACTATGTTATGTTACAGGAAAAAGTCAAATATTGTTTCTTGCGAAGATCAGCCTATTATAAATGATTGTGAGTTCATCCATGTTGAATGTTGGACAAAAGACGATAGCTATAAGCATATTATTATGAAATGAGTAGATGGGAAGAGTCATAGTCAAGTATTGGTTTATGATGCAGTTGTAAAAAAACTAACATATGAGGATAAAGATGCAAAAGGAGATATAGTTAACATTTATAAAAAACCACAAGCATTGATTAACTATCTTATAGATCTATGTTCAAATGAAGGAGAATGGGTTTTGGATTTATTCTCAAGTTCAGGTAAGTTTTATTATACAAATTTAAATTTAAATATTGTCTTTTTTACTTTTTATGTCTCCATACTAATTTTCTTACTTATTTTTTTTGTTCTTGATGATTAGATACAACACTAGCATGTTGCCTACTAAAAGGAAGAAATTGCATTGCCATTGAGAAAGACCCAGTTCAATGCAAATTTA
Source organism: Pinus albicaulis (assembly GCA_034641835.2). NCBI lineage: Eukaryota > Viridiplantae > Streptophyta > Pinopsida > Pinales > Pinaceae > Pinus > Pinus albicaulis. The sequence continues at coordinate 595,152,222 of CM076584.1, read as the reverse complement.
TTCAACAAAAAATTAACGCTCTTAAATTCCTTCCAGATGCGAAGCAAGAAGTTGGTTTGAGGAAAGGAGATTTTAATGAATCACGTGTGTCAAAAAAAGCAAAGGAACCTCAACCACCATTATATGGACTGATTGGAAAGGGACACTTTGGAAGATTTGCTCACATGAAAGATCCATTAAAAGACGACAATGATCAAAATGAAGAAGAAAATGCTGCGGAAGAAGCCATCAATGATGTTCTAGATGATGTTGAAGATGTATTAGTTGATATTGAACAGTGTTACCGTTGAAATAGGTAACCGCACTATTACCTTTTTTTTTTTGTAGCATAAAAAGCACCCGATTTTGAAAAGTGGTGATGTAGAATCACTTTTCTTTTTTTTTTTGAGCACATTTTTGGCACTCTAATATTTTTATTTATGAAGTATGAATATTTGTTTTAAAATGTTAGTGACTTTCATGCTAATTTTGAAATGTATTGATGCAGCATCAACTTTTTTTTTAGAGCGGTGATTTTCATGCTAATTTTGAAATGTATTAATGCAGCATCAACCTTTTTTTTTTAGAGTGGTGATTTTCATATTGGTAATAAAACATAAAACTTAGATAAAATATATATATATATATATATATAAACAATTAAAAAAACCAATAAAAATGTAAAAAAAAACAAAATTAACTCGTAAAAATAAAAAATTTAAACAAAAATAAATAAATAAAAAACAAAAAAAAACAAAAATATTCGAAAATTATATCAAAAGAAATGACAAAATTTGAAAAAAAAACACATAATTTAAAGGAAAAAAACAAAAATTAACCAAAAAAATTAAAAAAAAAAAACATCAAAAACATTTTTTTCTAAGTTATTAAAAAAAACCATATAATTAAAAAAAAAAATTAAATAGAAAATTTAAAAATAATTTAAATTACAAAATTAAAATTTAGATAAAAAAAATAAAATACAAAAAAGAAAAAATTAAATTTAAAAATTTAAATTAAAAAAATAATAATAAGAAGAAAAAAAATACAAATTTAAAATTAACCAAAAAAATAAAAATAAAAATAAAAATAAAAACAAAATTTAAAATTGAAAAAGAAAATTAAAATAAAAAAACCTATCATTAAAAAACAAAAAAAATGAAAAAAACCACGTGTAAATAATAAAAAAACAAATATCCATAAATTTACTGTTTTTTTTTAAATGAAACCATTTATAAATTTAAAAAATGAAAAACTAAATAAACTAAAAGATTAAAAAAAAAAATTAAATTAAATTAAAATTTAATAAATTTAATAAATAAATTTTAAATTTTAAAAAATAATTAATCTAAAATATTAAATTTAAAAACAAAATTTAAAAAAAAACAAAACAAAAAAAATTAAAACAATTTAAATTTAAAATAAAAAATTTGAATTAAAAAACAAATAATTTTGAATTTTTTGAATTTAAAAAAAAAAATCAAATTAAAAAAAAAAATTATTAAAAACTAAAAATAAAAATAGAAAAAGAATTTTTTGATCGTGGTGGCGCCGCCAATCGGCCTCCCGCCCAGGGGCGGTGGAGGCCAGCTGCTGGGCGGGAGGCCGATTCCGAGAATCGCCCTGAGGCCGATTCTGGGAATCACCCTCTGTGACCAGAGACGAATCGGGAATCGTAGTGAGGGCGATTCCGGGGTCGCCACCGCGAGCGTGGAACCGTCCGGGGGTCATGTGAGGCCAATTCGAGAATTGCTGCGAGGGCCGATTCGAGATGGCCACCAGGGCCGATTCGAAATCGCCACCGCGGCGGCGTTTATCCCATTAGGGAATCGCGCCACTAGCGTTGAAGAGGGCCGATTCGGGAGCTCCTCCCGGCGGCGGAGGCCGATTCCGAGAATCGGCCTCCCGGCTCCGCGGAGGTGATTCCGAGTCCGGCCTCGGCGATTCCAGTCTGCCTCCCACGCTGGGAGGGCGATTCCCAGTCGGCCTCGGTAGTCTCGGAATCGGCCTCCCACCTAGTCGCTGGCCTCCTCCGCCACCTGGGCGGGAGGCCGATTGGGGGTGCCACCATGATCAATTTTATTTTTTATTTTTTTTTTAATTTTAATTTTTTTTTTTTTTTAATTTAATTTTTATATTTGAAATTTAATTCTTTTTAATTCTTTTTTAATTCTTTTTTCTTGTTTTTAATTTTTTTTTTCTAAATTTTGTTAAATTTTTTTATTAAATTTTGTATTTTTTTTATTTAATGTATTTTTTTCATATTTTATTATTATTATTAAGTTTTATGTTTGGTTTTTTCATTTAATTTTTTAAAATTTAGTAAATTTTGTATTTTTTTTAATTTATTATTTGAATTTAATATTTTTTAACTTTTTATTTTTTATTATTATTTTTTTAATTACATAAAATTTTTATATTTTTTTTATTTCAATTAAAATTGTGTATTTAAAATAAGATTTTTTGTTTTTAGTTAAACTTAATATTTTCAAATTAATTTGTTTTTTATTTTATTTTTTATTTAATATATTTTTTTCAATTTTTCAATTTTAATTGATTTTTAAAGTTTTTTAACTTTTTATTTTAACAATGTTTATAAATCTAATGTATTTAATTTAATTTTATATATATATATATATATATATATATATATATATATATATATATATATATATATATATTATCATTTAAATTTAATTTATTTTTTAAAATCTATTTTTTTTCAATATATATTTTTTTAAATTTAATATTTTTATTGTATTTTATTTTTCATTTTTCATTTTTAATTAATTTTTCATTTTTTTACTTTTAATTTCAATAATGTTTTTTATTTTTTTATTTTTTTTAAGTTTTAAATTTATTAAAATTTAATATATTTCTTTAAATTTAATTTTTTATTTTAAAATTTAATTTAATTTTTTTTAAATTTAATAAACATTTTCTTTTTCTTTTTTAAATTTAATTTCTATATTTTTTTTTTATAATTTTTTTCTTTTTTAACTTGTTTTTTTTTTTTTTTTTTTTTTTTAATATTTTTATTTCGTTTTTATTTTTTATTTTTTTTATTTCTATATATTTTGAAATTTTAATCTTTAAATTTTTTTTTTTAAATTTTTTTTTAAATTTTTATTTTTTTTCCTTAAATTTTAGGTTTTTTTTAATGTTTGAATTAAAATTTTTATTTTGTTTTTATTTTTATTTTTTTATTCCTATATATTTTTAAATTTTAAGCTTCAAAATGTTTTTATTTTTAAATTTATTTATTTTCTTAAATTTTAGGTTGTTTTTAATGTTTGAATTTTAAAAATTAAAAAATGTTAATGTCAAAAATATGACAATTTTTTTTTTTGTTATTCCAGCATCAACTGGTTTTGTTTTGAGGGTGTTTTTTCAATCCTTTTTTCAAGAAACAATTTTGTTTTTAGTATCATTTTATAAAATGTTGAAATTTGACCTTCAGAAAAAACCAAGTGCGTTCTGAAATACACTTTTTTTGTTTTTGGGGTGTTTTTTCATGCCTTTTGAGTCTTTTTGGGTTAGAGTTTTCGTTTTGAGGTCAGGTTACCTATTTCATCGGTAACATTGTTATTGTTGATGATTTTTAAGTTATGCTTGCAAACAAAGCTTATTTTTTAGAACTATTAATCAGTTTTACTTGTAATGTTTAGACTTTGATATTTTATGAGAACAACCCTTTTTTTTCGCAAAAAACATGTGATTGCTATTATTTTTTGACTTAAAATTCAATAAAAATGTTATTTTCTAAAGTTCTTTTTGTTAAGATTCTCCCAAAAAATTAGTTTATTTAACATGTTTTTTCCAACAAAAAGTCTGTAAAAGTGTATTTTTTTCATTGTATTTATATTGAAAAATTGTATTTTTTTGTCATATGGTTCAAAATATTGGTTTTTTAGTGACAATTATTTGATTTGCATTGAAAATTTATTTAACAATACATAAACATGTAGAAAATATAAATTTTAGAATATTGACCCTTTTTCCATCTTTTATCTATGTGAAAAAGTGAAGATATCATTACAAGTTTTTATTTTAAAAAAAAATATTTTTTCATTTTTAAAACACAAATACATAAATGCACTTAAAAATAAACATCTCGCGCAAGAAGAAGACATTAGAAAATCTATAGTGTCAAAATCAATCCTATAAAAAAACATTGGTGATGATACACCACCACTATTCACAATCGACATAAAAAACATCACATAAAAAAAAAAAAAAAAAAAAAAAAAAAAAATGAAAAAAACTTAAAGTGCCAAAAACATGCTCAAATTTTTTTTTCTTGATTCTGCATCGCCACTTTTTCAAAATCGGGTGTTTTTCTTGATACTTCAAAAAGTAGGTAACAATGAGGTTACCTATTTCATCGGTAACAGTGTTGAAATTGGTGGTAAAACCATCGGGACCTGGAGCTTCCCTGCCTTCAGTTGGAAGACTGTATGTTCCACCTCAGATAAAGAGGTAGCTGCGAGCAACATCCTGTTATGTTCCTCTATTATTAGTTTGGGGATATGTTGAGTGATTTCCCCAATGGCCTCCTGCCTATGGTGGTTGGGTTCCTGTAGGATATCACTGAAGTGATTATGTAGTTCATCAGTGATGGTTGCTTGTGTTTCCAGTCTTTTCCCCATTTGATTCTTCAGGACTATGATTCTATTGTGCATCGAGTGCTGAATGGTGGAATGATTGAAGAATTTGGTGCTCTTTCTCCTCTTTGATCCATTTGATTCTTGATTTTTGTCTCTAGAGGGCTTTTTCTTGGTTCTATCTATATTCCAATTGACTAGTAATGGATTTTTCCTGATGATATGACTCAGCTGAGCGCCATTCCTAGATAATTTTATGTTGTAGTTTCTTCATTTTTTCCTCCAGATCTTTCTATTTTGTGAATATGTTGTCAAAGGTTGTTTTATTCCATATTTTTAGTTGTCCTTTGAGAAGTTTCAATTTTTTTGGAACTGGAGAATTTTTGTGCCTTGAGGGGGAGCTAAGGAGGACCACCATTTGGAAACAATTTCCTTGAACCCCGGGTTACTGAACCAGCTATGTTCGAAGTAGAAAGGCTTAGGTGCATGCTTTCCTGGATGGAGCCATTGAAGTTTTATTGGCCAATGATCAGATCTTGCTGTTGGGATGATGGTGGCATCAATGCTTCCTCAAAGTCAGATAAGATCTTCGGTGATGAAGAATTTATCCAATCTTGAGGCTATTTGATGGGCACCTCCTCTTTTGTTGTTCCACGTGAAGGTTCCATTGGAGGTATGGAGGTCGATAAGGTTATTACTTTTGATGAGTTTTTTGAATCCATTACTATCTGATTCCAGATGCATCCTTCTCCCTTTCTTTTCTTGAAGATTGGTGATCATGTTGAAGTCTCCTCCCAAGAGCCAGAGAGGGAAGGATTGTTGTTTTTTATTTCCTCTAGGTTGTCCAAGAGTGCTAATTTTTGTTGAGAATTTTGAGGAGAGTAGACATTTGTGAGCAGACCATGGATGTTTGTGCCAATTCGGTGAAACTTGGCCTGAATGAAGTGTTTGTTAACATGAAAATTCTCTAGGGAGATGACTTGGGGGTTCTAGATGATTTTCAGGCCTCCAGAGGCCCCGTTTACGTCTATCGCTATTGTGTTGTTGCTTTCCAGATCTTTTTGAAGATGGTGTCCAGAGTAGTGCTAGAACATTTGGTTTCTTACATGTAGAATATTGCCGAATGTTCCTCTGTAATCATTTTCTTTATGATCCCATGCTTTTTGGGGCTGTTGAACCCTCTGATGTTCCAAGAGATGAGCTTCATGGGATAATATTGGAAGTGGGGACGTAAAATCAGGTCAGCTTGGGGAATATCTCAGATTTAACCATTTCTTTTCCTATCTCTATGGTCCTTTGTGGGGTTGTTTTCCTACCCCTTTTGTGTGACTCTTTTGTGAAGTATTTTTTGTTGATAAGCGTGCCCCCTGAATACCCAAGGAGGGGATTTTTTTAGATTTGGCTAGAATTTCTTCCATTTTTTGAATTTTTTGCTTCGGAATTGAAGTGTAGTCCTTCTTGTTACATGCATCCTCCAGCCCGATGAGATCCAGGCCTTCCAGATCTATGCTCTCTGGTTCTTCCTCCATATCTTCTGGGATCGGTTCCATGATCTATTCTTTGCCCTTTTTCTGGTTTTTTCCCTTGCAACATTTGCATTAGGAGGTTTCAAGAATGTCTCAAGGGGAAGCTTGTCTTATTGCACCTTGGAGGAGTGGGCATGCACTATGGAGGTGCTCCCTGCTTCGATGAATGGTTTGGGTTCGTTCTCGTTTATCTGATTTAGGGTTGTGAAGCTATTGCTAATCGCAGGTCCTTTTTTATTCTGCTAAGCAGTAGCTCTCCTGTTATGTCATTTTTTTCTTGCTACCTTCGTGAATCCTTCTGATTCATGTTCGTTTGATTCCTTTTTAGCAGTGGCTTTCCTCTTCAGGGGACAATCTCTGAAGAGATGCCCATGTTGGTGACATTTTCTGCATCTAAAAGGAATGTGTTCATAATCTATAGTTTGGGTCCATTCAAATCTTCATGCATTAAACTTACCTTTCCTAGTAGCGGTTCAGCTAGGTTCATGTAGACGCAGATGTGCATGTAGGCTACGCAGAAGTTGATTTTGGTATCTTCAGCAATATTGACGAACTCTCCTAATGCATTTCCTATATCTCAGAGGGCTAGCTCGTACCAATAGTCCTAGAGGAGAGAGTAGAGCCAGATCCAGACTGGTGCCCAAGTAATATCCTCTTTGTCTAGGTTGAAGCGCTCAGTCTAAGGCCTGAGGTATAGACCTGCGGTGTTGAAGAAATAGGGACCCCTATCCATTTTCCTATCTTTTTCTTCAGAGTAGGTGAAAAGTATATTAAAGAAGCCTTTAGAGCATAGCTGTAGGTCAATATGGAATTTGGGTTTCCATTTCGAGGCTATCCATCCTCTCAATGCTTTTTTAGTAGGCTACAAGCCCATGAACTTGCCTATCAATGTGTGATATTTCATGAATTAGATTCTGCCATTGATACAGTGCACTGGGATTTCTATCAATGTTTTCTTGGGGTTCTTCAATATGCATGTTGTGGATTTGGTGTTCATTGTAGCTACTTCTTGTGTGCTTTTCATCTACATTGTGGGTGTCTCCCTTGTAGTTTCTTGATACAGGCCAGAGTTGTGCTGATTGATGGTATCAGCCCCTGCCACCGCCCCTATGAGAGGTTGGCCTGTGGGGGGGGAGTAGCTGTCCCCCCACTGGAGTCAGTCATCAATCAGCTTGAAGTTGTCCGGGTGAGAAGTAGCGATCTATCAGCCTAGGGGAGGAGGACTACCTAGGGCATCCAATGCTGAAACCAACAAACCCTAGGTCATGGAGGTTGGCCTAGTGCAGAGCTCCGTTAGGGTTTTTTCCTTCTTCAGCCACCTAGCATCGATGCCAAAGAATATGTTAAGAGATGTGATAGTTTTCAAATAATGGGAAAGCATGTTCCTTCAGATGAGATGCATCTACAACCTCGGGTACTTATCAAACCTTTTGAAAAGTGGGATTTTGGATTTTGTTAGTCCAATCAATCCACCATCAATACAAAAAGGTACATTAGCATCTGTAAATATTATGTTGCGAAATGAATAAAATCTAAGTCACTTCCTTTTGCCACTAAAAATGTTGTATTTTATTTTCTTTTTGAGGATATATTTACCCGTTTTGGTGTCCCAAGGGAAATTGTGACAAATCAAGGTACTCAATTTACATCTAATTTGGTGCAAATTATAATGGAGGAATAAAAAATCAAACATCAAAAATCTACTCCATATAATCCATAAGCAAATGGGCAAGTGGAAGATACTAAAAAATTACTTGAAGCAATTGTTACCAAAATTGTACATCTACATAGAAATGATTGGGAAGAAAAGCTTCCATATGGGTATATTGTACAACATGGAGAAACAAGAAAAGGCATACTCCTTATGAACTTGTTTATGGGAAGCAAGTCATGTTTCCTATTGAGTTCCAAATAAATACCTTCAAAACAATAGTCAAATTGGGTCTTGATCTATCAAAAGCCCCAACAAAAAATGCAACAATTGAATGAACTTGATGAGATGCGACAAGTTGTTATTCACATAACCAACATAGTTCAACAACAAAGGTCCAGATGACATGATAAATTTATCAAATACAGGAGGTTCTAACCGTGTGTTTGGGCATTAATTTTTTATTCTAAATTCAAATATTTTCAAGGAAAAATTCAAACTCATTGGCTTGCTCCTTATGAGATTGAAACTGTCTTCGACAATGGAGCAGTCAGAATTAAAACCATCGATGAAGAAAAAGTAGATTTCCTTGTAAATGGCCATAGATTACTTATATATCATAAACCATTAACAAAGGAAGATTTTATTAGAAAAATGAAAAATAATCTTGATTTGAATTTGGTAAGGGATTATTCTCCTCCCTCTCCAACTTAGATTGCAAACTACTTTCTATTTTCTTAAAGTTGAAAACCAACATTGTTGTCATGTTTCTATAGAAAATGTAAGTTGAAAACGACGAATTCTTGGCAGCCAAGATTTTCTTTAATTTCCATATGCTTGTTTAATTTCCATTTATTTTATTCATCTTTTACAGAAATAAAACGACTAAAAAATTGCTAATAATTTGTAGCTCTTGTGAAATTCCATGACTGACTTGACATATTAAAGCCAAAGAAAATTGTATGGAGATATCATGTCTAGAGAAACCTAAAAAAGAAAAAATAAGTAAGGAAGAATAAAAAGGTATGTAAATATAAATCATATGTTAAAAAACATTGAACTGTGATATAAATAAATGATTATTTTAAAACTGATGATTGTTTCCTCCTCCATTCTACATAATGATTATCATTGTCATGATACGAGTACATTGGTTCTCACGATCCAATCTACAATTTTTTTTATAATCATATCTTACCACAAGATATGAATGATTCATTAAACCCCACCGCCATTCAAATTTATTCCACTTCCTCTCTATACAATCCCATTTCTTCTGTATGATATCTCATTTCGTTCATATTAGATCCCACTTTCTTCATCTCTGTTTCATTTTTCTGCCAAAACATCTTAACCGCTACCCAAATCTCGTCCTTGTTACGAAAAATCCAAAATTCTGTCAAAAGGGGAAATTAAGGAATGTAACTTCATCAACATGAGCGTTATTTTGTATTCTTTTCTGAGTGGGGCCAATTTTATTGAAACCTATCCATAAGTGAAGTAGAAATTACAGTAGGCATGATGGTTGCAGTTCTTTGAAAATTTCGATGGGCATGAAAATGAGGTAGGCAAGTTGTTTACTCAAACCTTTGACGGGATAGAAGCAGAAATTGGAGATATAAAATTGTTATTGAAAGACTCATTTATGGAAGAAGCTACAAGACTACCAAGAAATGGGGAAAGTTTGTTTAAAAAATGGAAAATGAAGGAAATATAGTAGGAGGCCTTCCTTAAAAACCTAGGTATGGACATCTCCACTTTCAATAAAGGAATTCCAGTGACTACTTTAAAAAGTAAATGGAGAAATTTTTTACTAGTTATTCAAAATTTTAGAACGTCTGAGGGTAGGTTTGGAAATATTTTCTTCTACCATGCTCAATTTTTGATGTAGTTTATTGATGGAAACAAAATCAGTTTACCATATTTCCTACTCTGTAGTCAAAGGAAAATGATCACTAACACTACAAGGAAAAGATCCTATAGCGGATATTTTTCAGGAACCCCTTATAAAAATAGCCAGACATTCGTTTGTAGTGGAGGTTACTAGAAGAGGTTGGCGGGTGGAGGTTTTTGCGGATGTTTTTTTTTTTTTTTTTCGATGCATTTATCATCCTAAACCGTGTTGGTGCATTCCACTAGAGAAAACACCAGTGCATACAAAAGATTGGCACACTAGGACACTGTGCGCTCAGTACAAACCCACATGGTGCATCTCATTACTGTAGCACACCAGTGTTCTACAAATATTCCACATCAATGCATCCTTAAACCCCATGCCAAAACTGAAACATCCCGGTGCAGTTGTAAGAAACTACCCGGCGTGCCTATAAAACCTGCACACTGGAAAATGGTTAAATAAAAAAAATTACAACCAAAAGTCCGCATTTTTCACTTTTCAGTGCTCCAGAGCTCTCAAGCACTGGTGAAAATTTACCTTGTGTGAGGATCCCTGCCATCAGTGCTCCCATTGCACGCACTGTTGTTGTCCATTTCCCACCATCTCCATTTCGAATTTTGCAAAACGATGGCAAAATTTAGTTTTAAAAATTCTACAGCTAATATGCCTCCTCAACAACCAAATGTATAGGTATTTTACTTGTTTTTCCATAATTAAACCTTTTAGTGGATTAGTTTCCTAAAATAACTTAAAATTCACCTTATTTAAAAAAACAAAATTCCCACGCAGTGTGTTCGAGCCATTCAACTCGCACCTGTTTGTGGTGTTGCCTATAAATTTAGAGGCCGCACCACGACCGGTGCTAATGGTATCCACACCCATTCTAGGGTAGTACCAAAATGACGCACCGTGTTTTTTTCAAATTAAAAAAATTGCGTTGCAATCGGTTACCCGGCTGCACCATTGACCATGACAAATTGCGGGAATGCATGCGTTGACGAAAATATACGCTTCGGGGTGGGTATTTTTATCAGTGAAAAACCCTCTAAAACTGGACATATTCAATGGTACAGTCATGTAAATGACCACACCGTTGACTATGTAGTGATGTGAGGAGGGCAGTGCACTTCCTAAACTATACGCCCCAGGGCGTATAGTTTGGTCAGCACACCGCCCTCCCGACACTAGTACATAGTCAATGGTGCAGTATTCTATACCACCGCACCATTGAACTTGTAACAATGCCAGGAGGGCAGTGCGTTGAAAATTTCTAGGTGCACCACCTCCGGTGTGCGGTAAAAAAATGTGCACCATTACCAGCGCATGCCTATTTTTTGTGGTGCACCGAGTGTTTTTTTTTTTTCAATTTTTTTTTATAAATTTATACTCCTAAATACATGTCTCATTTAATAAAAAAAAATTGTTTAATATGTCAATCATTCAGTGACGTAAAAGGAGAGAAGAGAGGAAACAACAATAACAACAGGAAGACCAATATAACGTGGTTCACCTGTGGAAGGTATGAGAGAGGGAGAGATATACGTACCCTCGCCCTATTACAGCAACCACCCATGGGATCCTAAGGGAGATAGGCCTCCTCAATTTCTATGAGGAGGCTACATCCCTAAAGGGCCATGGTGGGTTTTTGCAACAACTCATCTAGAGGTGGAATGCCCACCGACATGCTTTCGAGGTTGGGCCTAACCAGTGGTACGTGCCCACTGAGGAGGACATCTATTTAATTACTGGCCTATCGAGGAGAGGGGTGGATTTTCCCTCGTTCCTAGAGGTCCATGTTCATTATGCAGCAAGGATTCGTTTGGTGTACTCCTAGAGATACATTAGCATGGATATATTGTCTCCTGCAAATTTTCATGTCTCTGGAGGTCAGTTAGATATTGCTTCATTTGGTGGAGAGGAGGTGAGGTGCCTCTCACTACTGAATTCGACCATTCAACACCATACTAGCGATAGGAAACACATTATTTTCCCTCTTCTATTTTATGTTGATTCTTTATTACAGGTGCCACGACTTGTGATGTGGTCTACCATTTTTTTTTGGCAGTTATGTACAGCTTTAGATAGATGTCATGCTTAGGCACAAGAGAGGGTGAACTTCATTTTTGCTTCAAATATATTTTTTTTAATTTTTTGAGAGGTTTCCAAAAACGAGGCCTACTCTTTTTCGGCAGCCTCGTAGGCCGATGTTGCATGTACGGATGCAGATGTGGTGACAGATGATTCCCAAGAGGGGCAATTCAGAGTTTTTCGTGAGGATATCGCATAATCCACTAGAGTTGATAGCCAGTGCTGATGAGAATCCATTCATTCTATTCCCTTTTCTGTATGCTGGTTTGGATTAGGGAGGGTATGCCAACATCCTCTCCACATATGATGAATCACCAGATGATAGAGGTAATAATATCGTTTTATTTAAATTTATTCCAACATGTTCTTTAACTTGTTTTCATTAAATTTTTTAATGAAATTGTCTACTTATTGTTGTGTACTTATATATATTTTACAGACATTGGGTTATTTGATGGCGATGAGATGCCACCGCCGCCAAATTATCCAGGTGTAGATCCTGATGATGATAAGGATATGGAAGATGCCGAGGATTGAGTCGGTGCAGACAAACCTGGTTGTCATGTTGTGTCGGTACTAGCTATTGAGAGGCGTAGGCCTGACACTAGATTTAGGATGGAGTTGGGCGACCAACTCTGTGCACTTCTTGTGGAGGGGGGAGTTAGGCCCACCACTATGGTAGAGATACAAGCCAATGCTAGGTTGGTACAAATGTGGAGAGGCATGCCACATGACATGTTCACCCTGATGCGTCATGTCATAGGAGCTACCAGCTTAGTGAAGCGGTTGAGGAGGGCCCTTCGACGTAGGCATGGTCGAGACGTAGTACGTCAACAATCGAGAAACGACACATCATATGATGATCACGATCAGGGGAGTGATCATTATTCACCTCGTACTGCAGATGAGAAACCTGCAACATCAACCAATAGTCATGATCATGAGCAGGCTGGACCATCCACGTCGAGTCATCATGATCAATAGCCTACAACATCCAGTAGTACTCATGATAATGAGAAGGCTGGACCATCCATGTCGAGTCATCATGAGTAGCTGACAATTGATCCTGATAAGCACGAAGCACCACTAGATCAGCAGGCACATGATGATCGACATCTATCTGAGCTTGTCGAGGCTGCACCATTGATTGAGCAGGCCTTGACTAGTACTACTATTGATGATGTACCACCAGTTGATATTTGAAATTTATATTACAGTTGTATATTTTTGAAATTATATATATATATATATATATATATATATATATATATATATATATATATATATATATATTATGGTCCATGTATTTTATATTCATGTTGCAGTTGTGCTTAATTTACATGTTGGTGATTATCATGATGTGTATATTGTTAGGTCATGTTAGATATGTTCATTTAATGTGTAGCTTGCAGATAGATGTGTATGTGATAGCGGTTATTTGACATGAGATGTATATTTTATGTTTGTGTTGTGATGATGTTATACAATGCTTATTGTGTTTTGTTAGATGATCATGATCACGATGACTAGATGATGTTAGTGAATTTGAATGTGTTTTTTAGTGAAATATGATGTTTGTACGATGGTTATCATGATCGTGATGTTTATTTAATTTAATATTAAATCATGATATTTATTAAATATTATATCATGATTGTAATTGAAATTTTAATCTTAATTGTCTGTAAAATTCTAAAATTGTAATTGTAATGGTATATATGTAAAACTGTAAAATTGTAATTCTAATTGAAAGTTTTATGTAAAATTCTAAAATTGTAATTGTATGTAAAATATTTGTAAAATTTTGATTGTATTAATGTGAAATGATTTTATTAAAATTTGTAAATTTGTAAATAATTGGAAAATAATAAATCTAGAATAATATGAATTTTTGTAACATAATAAAGTTTAGAAAATAATGCAAATAAATTCAGGTACTTTAGAATTATCATTATTTTATTATGATCTTACATACCCAAAAAAAAAAAACTTTATACAATACAACATTGTTTTTGAGATCAAAAAAATTCAAAAATTATCAAGTGAAATATTGATTTTAACATTAACACAATGCAAATTACCAATTAATTCAAAATACATATTATAATGTTTCGAAAAAAAAGAGTCTTATAAGTTATAAGATAATTAAGTCCTCTTCTTTATAAAAACCCATCTTAAAAAATATAACTATTGATGAAATAACACGTGCAATATCACTCTCAATTCTCATGATCACCCTCATTATCTTCCAGCTCACTTGGCATGATAACACTATTGTTCTCAAAAATATGTTTTGATCTAGGGTCATGTCTCAATACGAACCACCAATCCCTATCCAACACATCTGGGTAAAAAAATACTTGGTTTCAATGTTTGGGGAAAACATAGGGCTCCTTAGCTTCATCCCATATATTTATAGAGATACATATCAGTCTACTATCGTGATCTTCCTTTACATTATTTTTGTGAAAGGTGTCCCACCACTTGCACCTAAAAATAACACATTGGAAAAAAGATAAATTCACTTTAATGATATCTTTTATCTTTCTGATGTAATCTAACGTCCCTCATACTAGGTTTTGATCATGATGGCTAGATTGACTAGATTGATTAAACTCGACTTCCACTCCGTAGTCTTGGGTCATGTGTCCATCATCGGCATTTTCTGTGTGAAAATGGTTTCCATATGCCCATATAGATGGGAACAAATGCACCTATAAAAAAGTTAGAAAATGATAGTGTCATGTGTCTTATAATAACCCAACAGTTAAAATATGAAATATAGATGTAATTACATTTGAAAGGTGCATTATTAAGTTTCAAATGTACATAGAAATTAAATAGATTATTACCGAGTTGGTGCACCTAATCCCTACATTTAGCGCATCCTCTTTAGCATGCGGGTAACGACTGGTTGCGCCGTATTTCTCTCTGACATGGTCAGCCACCCAACTGTTGGGGCATATTTTTGGCATATTTTATTTTAAATGATCGGGATAAGGCACACTTCTACCATTCAACCATCTAAATTATTTCCTGTCACCATCCCATTTAATCCTCTTTTGTTTGTACAATGCGACCCACAGTTGTGTCGCTTCGGAATTGTAGAGAACAAATTTATTGATTGCTTCAATTTCTGCATTCGCTGATAAAATCAAAACGACATTATATAGTACATAGATATCAAAATATACATTATATCGAAGTTCAACATGAATATTTAATTTCTGTAAATTTGAAAAATTATAAGTCGCTTACTCTTTATCAAGTAGTTTTTTCCATTCATTTGGAGAAACTTCCCTTCTCTTTTGTCTTCATCCCTTTCATCGTCCCAAATCACCACACTTGGTCTTTTCGATCTGCTTGATGTACTCACTAGCATAATATAAAGTCTCATGCGATATGTACCCCTATGCCATACACCCCTTGGGTTTTTCCCTTTGTCGAACAAAACCTTTCAATTTCTTCATGTACCTCTATAAGAAGAACATCCAATGACAAGAAGCCACCCCAACTAATTCGACCTCATCTACTAGGTCGATTAGAAGATGAACCTGCAAGTCCATGAAACTCATCGACAGTTCCTTCTCAAACATACAAATAATCTCAACTATCTCTTGACGCCACCATGGAATGCTAGCCACATGAATCTCCTTTGACATAATCCAATGTAAAAATGCAGATAATTTACATATGGCACGTCCTAGGTCTTGGGGGAATTCATGTTTCACACACCCTCGCACGAACAAAGGATAATGACACTGAAAATTTATGAACACGTGCAATAATGTAAAAAATTATTTGTTTTATGATCCCTGCATGGGATAAAATTTATTAATATAAAAAATACTAAAATCATGCTTTTGACATTATACGTACTCTTAGAAGATTCAAATGGTCATGTGATTTCAACTCCGACAAATAGTCATCGACGGTGAAGCAGCGTCGTAGTGAAGACTCATATGAAGACAACACCTTCACACCCATTATAACTTCCTTTGCCAAAGAAAGATCATATTTTTTTAAAATCCATTGGACATTACCTTCTTTGAAATACCCTAAATTAGAGGGACCATCGCCTACCTCTGATCATGTACTTTATGATCGTCTTGGCTAATGTTTCTCTTTAGTTTTTGAAGTAATGATATCTTTCCTAACAACCAATGTGTCACTTTGTTTCGATGATATGTGCCTCCATAAAGAATATGAAATTTTTTAAATACATGCATGGGATCTAATAAGTGGGTAATCTTAAGATGCTCCCAATATGCGAGGTTATAAAAAATAGATTTCCTTTTCATCCCAATGGGAAATTTCTCAACATAGGTGTCAAAGAATTATGGATCATCGAACATAGGCTCCCCATTTGAATCAAACATTTATATGAACTCCTTCCCCTTCTCTCTGTCATATGCTCTAAGCCATTCAGATGGTGTCATTATTGAAGGCCTCTAGGTTCTCTCTTGTTTACCATTGAAAGCAAATGTTGCTCTTATGTAAGGGTTTTCTTTTGGGAGGAATACCCTGGAGTAGTCATACACTGGATTTCGTCGGTCATTGGACCATCTAGCTTTCAGGGAAGGTCCACAACATTTACATCCAAAATAACCTTTTGTTAAAATACCTACGAGATTATTGTATAAAATTTATATGCATGGCACATTAAATAATATCATGAAGATCACAACAATTACAATGAATTAAATAACGGACATGCGAAAAAATATTGTTACATATATAAACAAATCAATAAAAATGTAACTTACCAGAGAAAACTCCTAAGCCTGGATAATCATGTGTCATGTAAGCACATATGCCATACAACATAAAACTCCTCTTTGTTGTGATGGGTCTTGATACATCATATATATTTATCCCATCCCACAATTCTTTCAATTCATCTACCAGTGGTTGTAAGAAGACACCCATGTTATTCAATTGTCTTCTACCAGGGACTATGAGAGCCAACATAAGGTGTTCATTATTCACGGAAAACCGTGGGGGGATATTGTTATTGATCACTACTACAGGCCAAACAGAATAGTTGGTGTTCTGGAGGGAATATGGGTTGATGCCATCCATGGCTATGTTGAGTCATAGACTTCATACTTCATCCTTGAATTTTTCGAGCCATGTATCCTCTATATGCTTCATGCCTATTGAATCAGTTGGGATTCACATAACTCCCAACTCACTTATGTGTGAGGCATGCCATCCCTACAACATAGCTAATTATTTTCAACGAAAGAGCCTTTGAATCCTTGGGATTATAGGCATGTGCCTCAATATCTTAAAAGGAGGAGCACGTGATTTACCCTTATTTTTTGATTTATCATACCTGTCATGCCCACATTTCGGAAATATCTCTTTTTCTGCATATTATCCTCTATATTGAATACAATCATTTGGACATGCATGATATGATATATACTCAACACCCAACATTTTCAATAATTTTTTTGCCTCTTCACAGCTACTGGGCAAAATATTATCACTCGGAAGAACCTTATCCTTGAATAACCTATAGTTGGTGATCATGGAAAATATTAAATGTACATTAATGCTGATATAATTATTAACATTCATAAAATTAACCATTTGTAATGTTCGTTGTGTGATTATATTTCTCAAATATATATAAGGGAGGACTTTATGGTAACTTACCTCAAAATTTCCGAGAAACATGCATTCAACAAGCCAAAATTTTCTTTCAAGTTGGACAGTAACATCGCTGTCCCCAACTTGGTAGACTTTGAATGACCTCCATGTTCAAAGAGAGGGGTGGTGGAAGCAAATTTAAGGCTTTCGAAAAAGGTGTCAGCAATATGAGCATCATCCTCTAGTTGATCATCATTTTGGAATGCATCTAACAACATTATCTCCATGGCATTCGTATCCCTTAATTAATCATCCATACCAACCTCTATTTGATTTCCCCCATTGCCAGTTTGTGAATAACTACTATTGTTGTAGTCATTCCTAATTGGTGAATCTGGAAATAGTGGGAATTGAGTCAGTGGTTGATTCAACCATTCTCGGTATCGTTCCTCTCCGATTTTTTCTCTTAATTCAACCTTCTCTCGATTTGAAATTTTCGTGGAGTGCAACAGAATATGGTAGGTAGGTCGCTCATCATCACTAGTATCCTAATAATTTCAAAACATATATTTGAACATGATTAGTACAAAATATATGATATCAATTAGTAAGAACGATGAAAATGATTGATTAATTTCTTTGGCGTTGAAATAAATACATTAATACACCAAACAACTATTATTACCATCATTGTCTCGGGATTGTGGCTAGAAGATGCAATATTGTTACAATTGGCAGGTTGAAGGGGCTATCCATTTTCATCTACCAAATGCACCTTGCGGTATGCTGCTCCTGATAAGAGCTTCCAACGTAATGGAGTTGTTTGATTTTTTGTGCATATAAACTCAATTCTGAATCTGCATGAACCTGCAAATTTTTATACATTATAAATTTTATTAAATTGATTGACATGGATAAAAAAACATAAATTAAATTAGATAATGAAAATATAAATAAAATCTGAAGCAAATATTACGTCTTGAAATGGATAGGGAGAAATTTGCGATGGACTTTGAGAAATATTATGGAACGAGGTGGATTTTGAAGAATTGTCCATTCGATATAATTATGATATTTTCTCCCTGCATTTGAGCAAAACCAACAATAAATTTTAATGTACACACCCAAAAGTAATTTCGGTGCCTTGAAAATGGACTTATTGTTATCAGTGCTTATGTACAGATCATTGCACTAGTGTGTTTTAGTTACTGCGCACCAATGCTTGTTATTAACTGACGCACTGGTGTAGTTTTGTTAATTAATGCACCGGTGACGAAAAGCCACAAATAAAAAAAATGCAGCTATATTTTTTTCAAGTGAAAAAAAAATGGTAAATTGAAAAAATGGGCGACAAAATATTTTCAGAAATCTAATTTGATAAAACAATTCTTTAAATACTAAACACTTTTCATTATTTCACTATTTTTGCAAAAAAAATTAGCCAGAGATTTGCGTGAGATATACCTAGAGCAAGAGAGCACGAGAGCGCTATGGAGCAACGAAATGCTTTCGAACGGAACTATTTAGACAATCAAATTTCCAATCCTCTGGTGATTCAAACCCTGTAGCATAGAATTTCAAACGATCTCGTGATTAAATTTTATTGTTTTTCTTGCATTTTCTGCAGTATTTTTTACGTAGTAAGTAAAAATTTTAAATTTATTGTTCATTTTTAGAAACTATATATATATATATATATATATATATATATATATATATATATATATATATATATATATATTTAAAAAAAATCCATTTACCGTAAACCGTTCATTTTTTTTATTTCTTCCCTTGCTTATTCCTGTTTCTGTGATTTTAGAATTAGGGATTTTCATTTTAGATTTATAGGGTTTGTGTTGCTATATATATAGGCCTATGACATCTAACCCACGAGACGACTTGCATATTCAGATCCCAAACCATGTCGGCCCTTGTGTGAATTTTTAGAAAACTGATTTTTTTTAATCGGTGCACCCTGCATAACCTAGTGCACTGTGCACATTCTGTTTGATAAAAAAATTTAAAATGTGTTTTTTTTTTTTTTTTAAATTCATGCACCATATGTAAAATAGGGCACCGGTACGTTATTTCATTATATTGCACCATGCACGTACTGTTTGGAAAAACTGTTTTTTATTTTATGTGTTAATTGATGCACCATTTAACATATAACACACTGGGTCTCCTTGTCGATAGAGAGCACCGTATGGTGGTCCCTTGTTTTCACGGGGCGTTTATAAGAATAGGCCACACTGTCCCCTCCATGACACCATATGCTACAAAAACTAACACTAGATGATTTTTATTATTTTGTCTATGTTATTCGGTGTGGTGGTTAACATATAACGCACTGGTGCTCCTTATTGACATAGAGCATCATACGGTGTTTTATACTGTTTTGGCGGTATGTTTATAAAAACATGACGTATAGATGTCAGTGCGTACAACATTAAAAGTGCATCGATTTCTTGATATATTTTTTTACCTAAAAATTTGATGATTTATTTATAAATATATTAATGAATGATATGGTACATGTTTCATATTGATAAAGAAATGGCTGACAGGAGATCAAGTCCCAAAAATATTGATAACACATCAAGAAAATAAAAAAAGGAAACTTCTTTGTAAATTCTTTACAAAAAATTGTATTTTTGAACTATATGTAACTTTAACTAATATTTATTGTTTACTATGTATCATGCAGAGCCACATAATGATGAAGCTCGATAAGATTATTTCTAATCTAGGACTAGAAGAGCGTAAAATCTTGATGGAAAATTTTCAAAAGGATGAATCAAGTGAATGAAAAAATATTATCGATCCAATATGAGTTTCTTTTTTTAATTTTCATTAATAATATACTTAAAATTATTAGATAACATTTTTTAAACATTCTATTAATTCATATATGTTTAATGTTCTACAAGGACCAACAACTCAGAAAAGGAACGTTATTTCAACTTACAATACAAAGATCAATCTAATGATTCCAGGAAAAAAAAATATCCATTTACCCTCAACCCTTCATTCTTTTTGTTTCTTCCATTGCTTCTTCCTGTTTCAGTGATTTTAGAATTATGGATTTCCATTTTATATTTATAGGGTTTGTATTTCTATATATATAGGCCTATGACATCTAACCCACGAGACGATTTGCATAGTCAGATCCCAATCCATGTAGGCCCTTGTGTGAATTTAAAAAAAAACGATTTTTTTTAATCAGTGCACCTTGCATAACGTAGTGCATCACACACATACTGTTTGATAAAAAAAAAAAAAAAATTAATCCGTGCGCCATATGTAAAATAGGGCACCGGTACGTTTTTTCATTATAGTGCACTGCGTACGTACTGTTTGGAAAAAAACATTTTTTTATTCTATGTGTTAATTGGTGCATCATTTAACATATAACTCATCAGGTCTCCTTGTTGACAGAGAGCACGATGCAGTGGTCGCTTTTTTTTGCGGGGTGTTTATAAGAATAGGCCACACCGTCCCATCCACGACACCATATGCTACAAAAACTAACACTAGATGATTTTTTTTTTATTTTATCTATGTTATTTGGTGCAGCGGTTAACATATAACACACCAGTGCTCCTTATTGAAATAGAGCATCGTACGATATTTTATACAGTTTTAGCAGTGTGTTTATAAGACACGACGCAAGGATGTCGGTGCATACAACATTAAAAGCGCACTTGTTTTTTTTTTTTTTTTTTTTAACCTGAAAATTTGATGATTTATTTTTTAAATATATTAATGAATGATATGGTACATGTTTCATATTGATAAAGAAATGGCTGACAAGAGATCAAGTAACAAAAATATTGATAGCACATCAAGAAAAGCAAAAAGGGCAACTTCTTTGTAAATTATTTACAAAAAATATTATTTTTGAACTATATGTAGGTTTAACTAATATGTATTGTTAACTGTGTATCATGCAGAACCACAAAATGACGAAGCTCAATAAGATTATTTATGATCTAGGACCAAAAGAGCATAAAATCTTGATGGAAATTTTTCAAAAAGATGAATCAGGTGAATGAAAAAATACTATCGATCCAATATGAGTTTATTTTTTTAATTTTCATTAATAATATACTTAAAATTATTAGATAACATCTTTCAAACAATCTATTAATTCACATATGTTTAATGTTCTACAGGGACCAACAACTCAGAAAAGGAATGTTATTTCGACTTACAATACAAAAATCAATCCAATGATTCCAAGAAAAAAAAACCATTTACCCTCAACCCTCCATTCTTTTTGTTTCTTCCCTTTCTTCTTCCTGTTTCTATGATTTTAGAATTAGGGATTTTCATTTTAGATTTATAGGATTTGTATTGCTATATATATATATATATATATATATATATATATATATATATATATAGGCCTATGACATCTAACCCACGAGACGACTTGCATAGTCAGATCACAAACCATGTTGTCCCTTGCGTGAATTTAAAAAAAAAAAAAAAAATTAAAATCGGTGCACCCTACATAACCTAGTGCACCATGCATATATTGTTTGATAAAAAAAATTAAAAACAATTTTTTTTTTAATCCGTGTGCCATATGTAAAATAGGGCACCAATACGTTATTTCATTATAATGCACCGCGCATGTACTGTTTGGAAAAAACAAATTTTTATTTTGTGTTAATTGGTGTACCATTTAACATATAATGCATTGGGTATCCTTGTTGATAGACAACACTGTACGGTGGTCTCTTGTTTTCGCGGGGTGTTTATAAGAATAGGCCGCATCGTCCCCTCCACGACACCATATGCTACAAAAACTAACACTAGATTATTTTTATCATTTTTTCTATGTTATTCGGTGTGGTGGTTAACATATAATGCACCGGTGCTCCTTATTGACATAGAGCATCGTACAATGTTTTATACTATTTTGGCAGTGTGTTTATAAGAACACGACGCATAGACGTCAGTGCGTACAACATTAAAAGCGCACCGGTTTCTTAATATTTTTTTTTACCTAAAATTTTGATGATTTATTATAAAATATATTAATTAATGATATGGTACATGTTTCATATTGATAAATAAATGGCTGACAAGAGATCAAGTAACAAAAATATTGATAGCACATCAACAAAAGAAAAAAAGTCATGTTCTTTGTAAATTCTTTACAAAAAATATTATTTTTGAACTATATGTAAGTTTAACTAATATGTATTGTTTACTATGTATCATGTAGAGCCACAAAATGAGGAAGCTCGATAAGATTATTGCTAATCTAGGACCAAAAGAGCGTAAAATCTTGATGGAAAAATTTCAAAAGGATGAATAAGGTGAATGAAAAAATACTATCGATCCAATATGAGTTTCTTTTTTTAATTTTCATTAATAATATACTTAAAATTATTAAATAACATGCTTCAAACAATATATTAATTCACATATGTTTAATGTTCTGACCAACAACTCAGAAAAGGAACATTATTTCAATTTACAATACAAAAATAAATCCAATGATTCCAAGAACCAAATTTTATCTAAACTACAGGAAGAGTTTCCGGAGAATTGGTCAATGAGACATGTCATACTTCTAATAGAAAAAACATACAACAACAAAAAAAGGAATGAAAAGGTAATATTCCTTTAAAAAAATTTCTAGAATGATTTATAAATATCACTTTTGTTATATTTACTTTTCATATTTCAATATAAAAATTAAACAGTTTATTGGCATGTTACATTTTCAGGAAGATTATGAAAATCTCAAAAGATGAACGAGCTGATATCAGAAATATGCCAGTAGGAATGTCCAAAAAGGTGTACAAGGAGATGGTTAAATAAATGGACAAAATTTCATCGCAGGAGGAGACATCTCAACAATAACATGCTTCAAATGTAATATGTAATCATTGAATTTTTCAATCATTAGGTACAATAAATAAAAAAATTAGCATTAAATATTAATTTTCAAGTATTTTCTTGCAGAAGAAAAAAGAAAAAGAAAATGGAACCCATTCATCACATAAAACAGGACGACAAGGAAGAAAAGTGTTGATATCTATGTTTGTGAGTAATTGTTGCTTCCTTATAACAAATTAACTAGATTTCATTTTTTTATATTTTAAGTTCTTTTACAACAATCATCATTGAATGTTTTCAAACAAGTGCTAACATACAAAGAAAAACCATTAGACGAATTGATTGACATTGGGTTAAATATGGGTTGTGAGTATATGTTGGCATATGAGAAATTAATTATGGAATTTGTAAGAATCTATCGATCTTGTTTTACTTAGCTCCATCTATAATTAATAGAACAAAAAAATATTTTATATTAAATATATGATTTGTTATGGGGTATAAAAATTGCAGGAAACAAAGTATGGAACTGCGCCAACAGATTAAATCTTGAAAGATGGCATGAAATTTGGTTTTGAAAGAATGTCTAGTTCATGAGTCAATTGTTGCTATGGTACATCATTTCTTTTAGATTTATATTGATGTATAATATTTAATATTGAAATTTTCATTATTCTCGTCAATGTATATACACTCATAACAGTTTATTTTTATGTTTGTAGATGGAAGGTGAGGAAGAAGAAAACAATCAACACCATGAAAAAAATATTCCTCAAAATAACCCAAGTCATGGAAGTAGCTCAAGCAGGGACAACAGTTCAAGAGAAGAATGATGATCATTATGTTTGGATATCAAAGAAAGGCGTTGTATTTTTTGAAATGTTTGTCTGTGAAATCAAACATTTTGTTTAATGTAATTGACATAGTGTTCCAATTGAAAGACAAAGGGATACCAATAACTGTCCCATTTTATATGACAAAGATTGCCTTTTATATATATATATATATATATATATATATATATATATATATAATTTTTTAATTTATTCTATTGCGTTTTCCATTTTCGCTGTGAAATGTAACATCACTGATTAAATATATGGATGATTAAATATTATAATGAAGAGACGTGAAATCTGATGATATGATATAACAAATTAATCCAAACATCACATTCAAATGCACTAATAAAAATTTAATTGATATGAATACTGTTATAAGATATGTGTCATCTTTTAATGAATAATGAATTTTAAAAAATCACAATAACTGCACTGTCACAAGTCGATGTTTCTAAGAAATACGAAATGAACACAGGTGTGTGTGAGTTACTGTACACTGGTGCGTTTGTATGAGAAAGCGCACTAGTGCGTTTCTACGACCTATGGGCACTGCACAAATACCAACACCAATTATAACTCTTCGTGCGTTTGTGCGATACTGAGCACCAGTGTGTTTATGTGAGACTGCTCACCAGTGTGTTTGTACGACCTATGCTCACCGCAAAAATGCCAATAAGAATTAGAACAATCAGTTTGTTTGTGTGCTACTGCGCACTGGTGTGTTTCTATAATACGACGAATCGGTGCGTTGATACAACCTATGGGCACCACACAAATCCAAATACCAATTATAATGGCTCGATGTGTTGAATCACCTACAGTGTGCCCAGTGCAGTTTTAGACCTTTACGGCCCAATAAATGCACCTTTGACCGCCCCGAGTCGACCTTCTGGATGACACGCACTAGGATGTTTACTCTAAAATGCGTCGGCACGTCGACACCTCAATAGCGCACCGATGAAAAAAACATCCATAATAACCTCCAACCACCTCGTTTTTTTAGTTATGTTGAAATTCTGTTAGAAGCTCTGCCAAAACCGCCATTACCGAAAACATATGTTGTAGAAAATGTTTTTTTGACAATTTTGGCCAATTTTATAACACTAAAAACCTCCTTTATGACCTCTGATAGAGGGTATTTTCTTTGTAGTGTAATATCAAAAGGAGAATAAAGTTTATTGATAATGATTTATATCATCATGGATTGGTAAAAATTCTAATTAAAGCTCACTTGAGGAGTAAAGGGGATAATTTGGAGGATTTTATGGTTTGAAATTATTTTAAAGAAGTTGAGCAAAGCCAACCCAACTATAAAATAAGGAGTTGATGAAAATTTCCCTCAAACCCTAAGTTTCAAAAAAATAATTTACATGCACAAGAAATACAAGAAGGTAAACATACACATAAGTGTTTTGATGATGAAACCCATCTTGCAAACATTTTAGAAAATCTTAAACAAACAAAATTTAGAAAGAAGGAATCCATCAACATAGATGAAGGCCCATCAAAAGAAGGAATATAGCAAGAAAAAGCATGCTCTCACTTCTGAAAAGCCACCGGTAAAAGTAAGAAGAAGAAGTGAATGATTTATGAAATCATCCATTGGACATTCTCCAAGTTTTGTTGATTTAGAGGAAGAAGAACTAAGAATGCCAACACCAATTGCAATTCCAATAAGAAATACGCCAGAAATTCACCCTGTCCAATAAGAAATCTATGATTATATAGATTCTCTAGAATAAAAATCCAAAGGGAAAGTTGTTGTTTCATCTCTAGATCAAGAAGCGATTCTAAATGAATAAATCCATTTTACCTTCTAAGAGAATCTAGAATTGAAAATGCTCTTAAACGATAAATTTATGAACTAGAAGTATTAAATAATAAGTTAAAGTAGGAACATGAAGCAATGAAGCTACAAAATGACATTAAAATAAATATAAATGATAATATTTTCCTACATCTTTTCCACTGGTACATAAAAAAAAAACTTAAAGGATAAAATAAACTTCTTAGGGGTAAGATTAGAAGTTTGCAGTATGGTATTTTAATGAAAAGACCAAGGATGGAAACC
The DNA here is from genome assembly GCA_034641835.2 of Pinus albicaulis. Lineage (NCBI taxonomy): Eukaryota > Viridiplantae > Streptophyta > Pinopsida > Pinales > Pinaceae > Pinus > Pinus albicaulis. The sequence goes on along the minus strand of CM076584.1, from coordinate 595,126,110 downwards.
AGTACTAGAAAAGAAAGGAGTAATAATTTAGATATTCTTACTCAAGAATCAGAGATAGCTCATTGACAGAGTGGGTTACACATTTTTGAAATTTTTTGCATGAGGGCATGCAATACCTTCCGTGTGGGGGAATGTTGAAGAAAGAAATTGTTCCTTTTTAGCACCCACCCTAAACTTCGTTTTCTTCCTTTTTGACCATAATAACCCTAATTAAGTGTCATATTGCAAGGTTATTGGAAAAAATACATATTTAATCATATTTTATTCATAGTTTCATATTTTATTTATTATTTTATTTTATATTTACACAAGCTACCGAATTGCATCATTTTTTTAGCTAATAATTGATTCTGCAGCTTACTTGAAGAATATATAGGTAGAATCTATAGGTTCAAAAACATGAGTTGAGGAACGAAGCATATGAGAAGGTATCTGAAAACTGACACAATGATATCCACCAATCCCTATTGTGTCAGTGTGTTTGGTGCACGCATATACGAAATCACACCAACTTAAGGGGTGTGGTTAACCCTCTTAAGCTATTGGTCACAGGCAGAAAAAGAAGTGGAGTCAAGAAAGTTAGTGCAACATGATAGAATCATAAACATAATAGATAGAGAAATATCATGCATATACAAACTAAAACTAAAACAAATAAACAAAATCTCTGAATAGAGTAAAAAAACTGCAATAATCGAAACGATGGCACTTTCTGCCCCTCTTATTGAGTGCTGGTAGGATATGAGCATGAAAATTTAACCCTCTTTCCAAAGGGCCCTTAGAACTTCAATTCTAAGTCTTGATGCAAGGATGTCTTTACTTCCAAGCTTACCTCAGTGAAAATTCTCCCTCTCTCTACTGTGGTGGACTGAACTTGTTGGATGGCCAACAATTGAGTCCCCTCTATCTCAGCTCCAGATCACACACTGCTGGTATTGCTTGGGGAAATTATAGCCAACATAAAATTGTGCTCTCAAGTTGTTAATCTCTTGGTGGAATTATATAGGAGAATTAAAATCCTCCTTCCGTCTCTTGGTGCATTGTGGATGGGGACCCAAGAGAGGGGGATGATTCCATTGTGTGCTCCCTTGATGTCTAAAGAGGCTTTGGTGGTTGTCCTAGGCAGATTCAAGTGTGAAATCACTGTCTTGGAGTGTGTGTTTTTGTGGTCCCGGAAAGTGACTTCCGCCACTCCTAGGATTATGCACATTTCAGGTCAAAAGGTAAAAAGGTGCTCTTCTCGAAGGATTATGCACGCAAAAGCATTTATGACTTGCTCAAATTTGATTTTTCCTCAAACCTTAGATATTTTTAAATACTTTCCAGATTCTCTAATGTTTCTCAGCCCTGTAAATCCTTATGCCTGACATTAAATAATGTTGTCTTTGCTTGTATGATTTTCTAGTGTTAACAGTTGCCCCCTAATGTGTGAGGTCTAGGAAGAACTGTATATCCGAACTACATTATAGTTTATTTTCTATATATTGTGCATAGAGAGAGAGAGAGACCTGCGTGAAGCTCAGAATTGGAGACACCCGACACTGGTTCAAAGAATGACCATGTCCTATGGGACCCCTGATGTTATCACCCCAATTTTTTTTTTTAAACATCATTATGTCAACTTTGTTTTTGATCATGGCCTCAAATAGGTTTGTAATTCATTTTAAGATTTTCTTAAGGGTAGGTCATAGCTTTTAGAGGTTTAATGCTCATCATCTGAATTCAAATAAGGTCTTTAGAGGTCCATTCCATGGTCAAATATTCACATTTTTCATTTAAGGGTCAGTCAATTAAGTTTCAGGCTAAATTTCTCCAGTTAGCCAGGAATCCACCATTTCGTAGTGCCACTAGTTTAAAAAATAGGAAATTTGCTAGGAAATAACTACTACTTTCATAGTGCAAACTACGAAAATTACACTGTGAGTGCTACGAAAGCACAGTTTCTTAGTTGTTGTGTCAAATAATCCAAAATATGTCAGATTTAGTTGGGGAATGATAGGATAGGGGTATGGTGAGTCAGTTAGTTACCAGATTCGATGTACTTACCTATCCTACAATCATCATAGTCATGATAGGATATCAATGAAGCATCATTTAGTCATGAGGTGACATCTCAAATTCAATTTTTTTCCTAATTGAGTCATCTTTGATTCATTTACCTTCACATAACTGTCTGAGCTCTAAAGTAGTTAATATAAGTCTGTGGTTTTTCTATGCAAAGGAAACCTTCACCATTCTCAAGAAAGGTTGTTTAACAGATTCTAGAGAAGCTAACAGGTTTTTCCAAGAAGCATGGCAGATGAGAAGAAAGTTCACAGAGGAGGACATTGTCTAAGATATGAATATCAAAATGTGAAGGCTTTAGTTGAGGATCAAATATTGATGGAGGCTTTCACCAAAGCAGGTTATCTCCAATTTTGTGAAAAACTACAGGGCGGTCACACTCAAGTGTCAAAAGAGTTTGTCTTACACTTCAGTGGAACCACTACCAAAATTGCAATGTTAAATGTGCCAGTCACACCTGAGATCATAGCTTCTATGACAGAGATACCAAGAGGGCAGGAATCTTGGTTTAAAGGTTTTAGGTTTGACATGGAACTATGCAAGGAATTTATGAAACCTAAATATGTAGATATGGACCTGAAAAATGCAATACCTAGAAGTTGTATCAAGGAAAACTATGCAAATCTGCTATTTAATATTCAAAGATACTTAACATGTGAAGGAAGGTACCATAAAATTTACACTTATCATTCAAGTTGTTTTTGCATTTCACAGGTATGATATCACTAGATTTGCATTTTACTTGCATAGAAGCCTTGTCAAAATGGGTGACAAAGTCCAAGCCAAATCTGATGGCTATGAAACATCTCTATTTCACCATGGTTTGATAAAGTTATTGGTTTTGAATGAGCTTTAGAAAATAAATAGGGATTGGTCTTCCTTTTTGTTTATGAATGGATTTGAAATGGAAACCCTAACCCTAGCTAGGAACCCTAAAATTAAATGGAATCCTTCACCACCAGTAGTATAATCCAATCAGCCAGTGGTTACTAAATCAAAGAGGTTTGTAAAGTTGAAACCAAGGAAACAGGTTGAAAATAGAACAAAGAAGACACCAATACTTGTTGCAGAAACTCCTTCACCTGCAAAACAGAGGTTAAAAAGTGAAGAGGCTAAACAAAAACAAGTGGCCAACAAGAAGGAAATCCAAAGAGTGACAAAAAGTCAAGCAATAGCATCAAAGAGAAAAAAAATTGTTTCAAGTTTAGACTCAGTGATGAAAGGAAATTTAGATTACATCTTACATGCAATTGATATAGAAGAGTCACCTATTGTGCAAGCTTATTTTATTGGAATAGATGAACACAAATAGAAAAAATTGAAATCAACAAAGAAACTAGAATTTGAAGGTGAGAATTCAGCCTTTGTCTTTCAAGCTAGGAAGCCTTTGACTAGGCATACTAAAAAGCTCAAAGAACATAGTAAGGAGGTCCAAGAAGCTACTGAAACAGTCAAAGTATCTAAAGAGGTGGTTGAACTCTCATCACCAGCAGTAGAGCATGCAACTAGCAGAATAATGAAGGAAAAAGAAGAATTGATAGAGTATAAAATGCTTGAGGAGAAATTGACATCAGCAAAACAAGAGATTGCTAAGATGAAGAAAAGGGATAGAAAGCACATCATTGAGAAAATAGAATTTAAAAGAATGAAGGTTTTTTGGGAAGGTCAAATAGTTTCTAGGTCTAAGATTCTAAGGAATGCAGAGCAGTTTTTTACATGGACAGTTCCAGCCATTAAAGAAGCAAAATTTGTCAGAGTGATCAACGCTCACTTGAGAGCCAGTAATAGAAGACTAAGAGGTCAAGTGGAAGATTTGGAACTACAACTGAAACTGTCTCAAGATGAACTAAAAAACAAAGGTGCAGAATGACAAATTCAAAGCAAAATCAAATGGAAAATGAAGAATAAACTTTATGAAAGTTATGTTTTTAGTCCATATGGCTGATGGTTTTGATGAAGTCAGTGATTTTCTGAAGTTTTGGCACCTTTTTGTTTCAAATTTTGAAGAAAATTTGGTTAAAACTTCTTACATAGCAGTTTTGTAGTGCACACAGTGCAAAACGGGTGAAATGTGCTACGAAACTGTTGTAGCAGCTTTTTCACCCTTTATTTATCAATTTTTGGAGGGAAGATCGTGTGTTTTGACTTGAAACTTCTAGGGAAGCTATTTCAAGTGAATATCAAAACAACCCTGAAGGAAAGGAAACAAAATTTTGAAGGAAAATGCATAAAAATACTACGCTACGAAAAGCGCTATGAAACCATGCTGCTTTCGTAGCGCAGGTCTGTTTTCACTATTTTGAGAGTTCGAAGTGGATTTTTCATAGCTGGTACGTAGGGATGATTTTGGAAATATGCTATTCTAGTTCCTAACAAAAAATAGCCTCAAAGTTATGGGTTCATAGTGGTCAGAGTGTCTCAAGAACTTAAATAATCCTAAGCCTAAAAAACAGGGGAACAGTTTCCTAGTTTGCAAGAGATCAACGTCATCAGCATTATGGTCATAACAGGTTGGAGCTCATCATCAGGATTCAACCTTATGGAGATATCGGTGGCAAATGATGTAATCAATTTTAGATAAAGTTTTTATGAGTAGAGTTATTTGTAATAAGACTCTGTATTAGGTTTACAGTTGTCTTTGTAATAAATGCCATGTTATATGGTTAGGATAGGTGTCAAAGATAGGAATTTGATGTATCTAGCTGAGGATAAGCTTATCTTATGATGTAAATGATATATAAAGGATAAAGGAGTCGAATTAGAGTGGGTTGGACATTTTTTAGCAAAAATACCATGTTTATTGTAAGTGATTGTTTTCAGCTTAATAGAGAGTTCCTACATAGAAAACTCAAGATTCATGAAGAGTTCTTGTATGTTCTTGTTATGATGGAATCTCTTTAATATCCTATTGTATTGGTGTTTGCTTATATTAGTCAAAATTCATCATTGATTCTCTGACTTCCTTCATAGAAAAACTGACTGTGTGTTTTATTTTTTCACATGTGAATTTCTTGACTTGAACCTTGATATGCCTTGACTTCCATGCTAGGTAGATTGTTTGGTTTTGCTGAAACTATTATGACTCCATAAGCCCAATGTACACTTGCTAATTTGATTTACAACTAGTTTATATCATTTATTTTCTTTTACCCCATATAGAGTTATCCATCTACATATTTATCAAAAATCATAAATCCTTGAGAGAGCCCTCTCAGTTTGAGGAGGCTAAGCCTCAACCAAAATATTGGTATGAAATAGTTACATGAAATTAACTTGATTGGTAGCCTATCAGGTCTGATTTTGTGATAACACCTGTAATAAAAATATAATAAAATATATATAAAAAATTTCTACGAGGCGGGCATGTCCCATGCTCTTGATGTTATGGCTAGTTAAACAAATCTATTTGATAGATACATGTTCTGTATGTGCCACTAATATGGTAGTGATCTGGTGGTTCCTGACAACAACTGTTGACGCCCTCAGGACCGTTTTTTCTTTCACAATAGGTGGAATCTGGTACCCATATGCGTAAACTTGGTATGGAAAACAACTGCACATTTTACGCATAGGTGTTGGCTGGGACCTTCCCGTGTAAGCATTATTGAAAGAGACTCTTATGAAGGCATGGTTCTTCAAAGAAATTGATCGAAGTGCGATGGTTGTAAGGTATGATACCATCTTGACATGAAAGCTTTTATTGTAGTCGAATGTCAAGAGGATCGATGACATATGTGGGCAATGATGTCTACCATAGTGCCACCCGAGGATGTCCCTTTTATGGAGAGGGATGATCAACGGTACCGATTCCTTTTTGGAAAATAGGTGTTGAATTTGACAAAAATGAAGCCTCAACCAAACGAGGGGTCACTGATATGAAGGGTCAGGGACCTAGATGTGATGGGTTTAACATAGGAATGTTGGCTAGGGTTGACTGAAAACTGATGATGGGGATTGAGTGGCCCAGGGTCAGAGTATACTAAGCAGCTTGGTGGTTGTCATAGTTATTTCTGATGGGGGAATCCCTAGAGTCGGTAGGACTTCCAAGGTGGGTATAAACTGGCTATGAATTTCATGGTGTCTTGTGTGTGAGGGTGTGATGCTCTGAACAAGGGTGTTCAAGGACTATTTCCATGGGAGAAAAGATGAATGAGAGGGTGGGGGATGTAGTGCACCGTTTGCAGTCTTTGTACACTTACCAAAATAATAAAATAATGGGGTTTGGTTTGTACAAAACACAGAGATAGGTGCCCCAAAACATGAAAGTGTTTGCTCACTAATGACATGAGGAAGGTGTTTTGTTGAGGTTGGGGGGGCCATTGGTTGGTCTCATGTGTGCGGTTGATGAAGTAGATTAAAAATTATCGCAGATGGGATTATACTGGTGGAGGTATGGTAGGCCAAATGCGAGGTGTGATAGTACGCTTTTGATCTTCTTGTACAACCAGACCATCCGAGAAGGGGGTTTTAGCTTGTATGTTAAAACTTGACCTTATGCATGGTGGATGAATGGGCATGAGGTGCTTCCTGGACTCAAGTGGTATGGCCATGACATCCTTTTTTTGTGATATATGGTCTACTGTGGGTGACAAGCACCATGGAGGGGAGGCTCTACTGACCAACGAGGATGTTTATCATGTGCAGGGCAAGGTGATGATAAACAAAGTCGGATATGTGGAACCTATGGTTGAGTTCTAATGGAGAAATGATGTCAGGATATTCAGAGTTTTTTGGGACTCTATCATGCCGGGGATAGAATGATACCTTCTCTGGAACTTTCAGTGGATGGAGTTGTGAATGGTTTGCGAGCTTTTCCTGCAAAAACAACTACCTCAAGTGAAAGCATCTTCTTTATCAAATATTATTGAAAGTCATGAGCTTTCAAAAAGAATATGAGAGAGGGCATACTTGTCGGTGCTGAAAATTTATTTTTTTGGGAGTGCAAATGTGTGGCATCGCCTCTATTCATTATGGAGTGTTGACCACAGTGCTGTTTTTGGTTCGAAGAATAGACCTTATGATTTCTCTTTATGGTCCTCCAAAGTTTTTTAAAAGGGTGATATATAGGTGAATATGGCCCTAATTCAATTCATTTGTACTTGTTGAGTTTTTTAGAGGTCAGAGGCTTCTGCGGAGCAGTTCTTGCCATTGTGGTCAGCCTGAGCACCATGGATTAGCGATATCATGCCCAGGTAACCTCCATGACTTCCTGCATTTTTAATTTTTTCAGTCTGATGGTTTCGGGGTCCATACAAAATTGGTTTGTACAGATTCTGAGTGATTTTTCCCTAGATTGCGTGGATGATCAGGGCAACGGTGCGCCCTCTATGCACATTTTCTGGGGATATGTGCTAAGTGCTCTATTCCTGTTATTTTGCATGCCTCAAGTGTGCCTATGGGAAATACAGGCGCACCCTGAGCACGCATGTCTAATGGATAGGTGCGCAAAAGGTCGAGGCGAAATTTTTTTGAGTTTTTGCCTATTTTTGATGTTTTTCTATCGCTGACGGGTTCCTGTTTGGATGACAGGTTGTTGTGGAGGGATTGGGATTGGCCCGAGCTCCGTATTGCATTAGCTGCTGAGGCTGGGGCGCACCATCAGCTAGCACAATAGGGGCTCCTAAAGTTCGCGTAAAATTAGCTTCTTTGGTCGCAGGACCGATTGCTTCGTTACTTGATCTAGCATTGGTGTAGGAGGCACAACATGTTTGTGTTGCGTGGGAATAACCTGGCCATCCGTTATGAGATGGATGTATATTTTGTGATCGGATTACTGCCTCATGGTGAGGCGTTGAGGTATACACTCCCTTCCAGTAGAGTGGATTTGGAGAGGTTTTGGAGATGTCATTATGGTGGGGCGCCTCTTACAGACGGGTGCATTAGCATTGCATCAGTGATAGAATTGGCTGAGAGGTGTGCTCTAGCAATGATTGTGTGACTTGCAGGGTCATTAGCTTCGCATCGGGCATTAGGCCCACAGGTTGGAGTCTTGCACCAGACACTTATTTTATTTTTATTGCTTTTGATATGATGGGATGGTGACGTAGCTCAACAAGGTCCGCAATGGATCGAAGTTGTTTACATATGCCAGTATTCTATGTAGCATTATGTATGAGAGGGTAGTGTTGCTGAGACCAGTGGTGGCAGTGCCTCCTGGGGGGGCCACAGGAGCCTCGTATGAGGAGGTGGGCTCTGGTGATGCCGCGAGGTGGTGGTGGCATGGTGGGGTGTTACTGTAAAACTACGATGGAGGCCTGGTTCGAGTTGAACTCCCAGATGTTTCTATCATTTCGGTATGCAGGGATGGACTTCTGAGGGGACCCAGAGATGGGTCTCCAACCTGGTTATGCTTGGGGGCCAACATGTATGATTTTTAAGTTTTTTGTATTTATTTGAGTATATATGTACTTATGTGTTTTGATAGTGACACTGACATAGTTTTGGTTACTCTTGCAGATGTTGGCAAGGTAGGTCACCCCATGGCTCGATTGGTCAGCCATGATCCTCTTCGAAGACCTCAAGGTGGTCTTGGAGGGCTGGGAGGAGATGCTGCTAGAGGACCTGGTAGTGGTGCTGGCCCTTCAAGAGAGGCAAAAAACTCAACTGCTATCGAGGCTTTGGCCGAGTGAGATCGTGCCGATGCAGAGGCGGCACGTGGAGATGCGGTGAAGGCTCGCAACGCTGAGCTGACTACTCAGGTGCCAGTTCTAGAGGATGCCTGGGGTCAAGTTGACCGTTTGACCCAGGGGATGCCTTCTCGAGGTTTTTCAGATAACTTTGAGGAGGTTTGGTTGGAGATGGTGATGGCCCAGGAGAGGGACTATCGGCATATTTTACGTTGGGTGGAAGTCTTAGTTTTGACGGCGGCTCCAGTAATGATACCAGGAGTAGTTGTGGGTCCAGGTGCCCCGCCTGAGAGGGAACTACCCTAGAGTTTACTTGTACATGGGGAAAGAAACCATTATGAGGATTCTTCCCCCATTTTTGACGAATTTTTTGTATCTTTGGGCTAGCCGATGGGTCAGCGGCATTATTTTTGTACTCAGATATATACACCATGATATATATATATATATATATATATACATGAGAGAGATCTTTTTTGCGACTCTACATCTTGTGTCAACTGTTTTGGTTTATGAATTATGTTATGCTGATGGATATCTATGTTTTGGTCTTTATGTATGATGGTTTATTCGAGATGCATTCCAGTTTAGAATATTGTTGGCTATGCAATTAGTTGTTTGGTTTTGACTCCTTGGTGCATGTGTAAATGTAATATAGTCAAATTGTCTACTTAATATTTTTGGACGTAAATATTTTCTAAATAGATGTGAATCTCTTGTCTCAAATTTTTGGTTTAACTGTGACACTACTAACTAGGAATTGAGGTAGACATGCATATGGTGTATGCCCTGATGGAAGACGTCAGACATAATTCTGATGAAGGCGTCATATTCTACCTGATTGTTTGTTACTGAACTGATGCACAAACCATTTGTGTAGAGTGGTGATCGGTCAGGGTGGTAGATGATCCAGGCAGCTGCGGCTAAACATTGAGACCATCTTGATGCTCCATCATCAAATCCGAAATAAGGCTCAGGTTGGTGATCCATGGCAGCACTTTGAGCGTGTTTTTTAATAATTCTTTTTGTCAAAAATTTAAAGTGGTTCGGTTTGTGTACATTCACTCTAGGATAGGGCCAGCTTGGCCCTTATGGGTAAAACTTCTTGAGGTAAAGGCCATTGATGGGTTTGCTGAGGCATGTCCCATCTGATTCTGTCAAGATGTATGCCCCCTAGCGGAGGCAATGTTTGATGATGTATAGTCCTTTATTTTTTGACATCATAGCAGAGGAATAGTTTTCCCTTGGAGAATGAGCGAGGGTTGATGTTGTGGTCGAATGATGCTTTTACCCTTTTATTATGGAACTCGTTATGTTGCAGTGACTATCGTCAGCTTTCGTCAATGAGCTCTAGTTGTACTAGGCATTGTTCTAAAGTTTGGGTGTCATCAAGGAGTTTGATAGCAGCATGAAAATTTTGGATTTCACGGGAATTAATGGAAAAGCGCAAGGTACCTTGAAATTTTATGACAGGAATAGAGTGGAAATCTTGGGGCGTAGGAGCACTTTCAATCCTATTTCCGATATGCGATGATACGCATCGTATGTGGTGTATCGTGTCGTCGACGTTTGGTGGGGGAAGAATCTCTGTGATGGGAGTTTGCATAATCACAAGGTTGTTTTCCTCGCTAGGATGGTCAATTTCCTATGAGTGGAAATTGTGCCTACTACAGAGGTGCCTGAATGTTTCCATTAGCGAGCATACCTCTGGGGCATGGTTTTGGCGAGTGAAAATGGTGCATGGTACCACTTTTCCAATGGAGTAGAATATATGGGAATAAAAACTACTCATTGTCCTTGATGTGGATGCTTGGAAATGATCTGTTGTAGAAGAGGTGGTCTTCTACTTCCATTTCAGGGTGGTTGGCTTGGGTGTGTCTAACTCTTTGGGGGAGTGTAGACTTAACGTTGCTCTTTCTGCTCTTAGCTTGGAAAGATTCGCACATTTAATTGTATGGTCAAAATGTGAAAAAATTCGGCAATATGTACGCATGATATTCTCTTGGTTAGAGAGAAGTCTGTGAGGCAGAGAAGAGACTGTGCGAAAACTGCTTACGAGGGGTTTCAGTTCTCTACACTGATTGACCCGGTGGTCATTCAGGTCGTATAGTCTGCACGTTATCCTAGGTCTGGGCTGGGTCATGCTTGGTTGGTGTGTTGTCCTAGCTTGTCCATCATGCCTGTGCGAGTGTGGGGTCACTATTCGAGGAGTGATGTACCTTCTAAATCGCCTGAGGGTGTCGTCCCGTTTCTTCTCTATGGTATGAATCGTATTGATGGTAGGAAAAAATTGCAAGATATAAGTAAAATTCTATTCATAATGACTGCCCTGACATACTAGGAAAAATAGCCTATATATGGGGATCTCATCGTGCTCAATTTGCAGTCTAGCAGGGAACAAATGTCGTAATGCTGCTAAATCAGGGTAGGTGGTGACCACATGATTGAGTGTTTTGCATAACATGCATGTTGGTCTTCTCCGTAGAGAGCAGTTGGGGGTAACTAGGGTTCCCTAATTGGTTGCTTTTCAGCTGACAAGAATAGGATGGATATGCTCCTCGCCTCCTCTTGGGTTGTGGAGCTATCTAAGGATTCTGCGTCCATGTCATCTTCTTGGGAGAGGCGGACTATGGTTGATCGCATAGAGGCTACTGCTGTGTGGAATCTAAGTATTTAGTCACAACGATGTACTAGATGGTTGTGACCGCATATCTGACATGAATATGGGACGTCCATGTTGGCACGATATACTATATGGACTGAATACCATTGTTGGAACATTTCCAAAGCTAGGAAATAAATAATGAAATGATCAAGTTCATCACAAAGTATACACCTTTTGATTGGGGGAGGGGATCTGGCGGGGAGCCTTTCAGGTGACCGTCGTTCTTCCTGTAGGTATAGGATGATATGAGGTTCGTCCCTGACAAACTGGGTTGAGGGATCCTCTTGATAGGATTGCTCAATGACATGTAAGGCGTCCCTATATCCATGGATCTCTAGGCAATAATGGGTATAGTGCCCATAATTGCTTGTAGATAGTGCATGCATGATTGTTATGCAATGATTTGCCTTTACCTTTGGTGGTAGGCTCCTTTGTACAGGAACATGGCATCGTGATGTCTGCCTCAGAGCCAAGGAGTGGTTTTAACTCATCCAGCTCTGTGCAGATATAGGTAGGGTGAACTATTACGTCGTATATGGTGCAAACTAGCGAGTCTCGTTGTATGGCGGGGGTCTCCATATTCTTTCCTCTCTTCTTAGTATTCTTAGCCGTAATAATTGGTTTTGCAATTGAAATTTCCTTTACAAGGATGGTTTCGACCATTTGTGGCATGGGTTGGGCCTCCTCGAGGTTGAGGGGATTTAACCCTATGGAAGTGATGTGTGTGGATCCTTTCCCTATAGGGGGAATGAGATACCAAACCGATATTGAAAACCATATGTTTGGTAACACCATTGTTTCCAAAACCTGCTGGGAGACGAAACCAGCTAGGGGGTAGAGGAAAGGGGTTTGGGAAGTGGTGTAGGCTAGAGAGGCTGTTGTGGTTGAGGACTTGGTGTCATTACTTCTTGTGTCTGTGTCCTAACTAGCTTCAACACTTGATTTGGACATCATGCACATCGAAGCCCTTATGAAATCATATGATGACTCAGGTATAATTGGAGGATCTCCTAGGAATGATCCTAGGACAGATGACGGTTTGCACTGGCCAGGGCCATATTCTTGGTACTGTGAATGCATATCCGAGTATGTATCTACATAGGGTAGAATTACATCAGTGTTTGTTAGGGGTTGTTTCTCGCTATGCATCAGTTGGTTGATAGTAATGATGTGGTCCTCATGGGGGAACATCATAATGCAGAAGACGAAGGAGGCTATGGCTGACATGGAATACATATAACTCCGACAAAGGAGTATATTATAGTCAAAGTGAGCATTTAAGACTTCAATTTCTATATGGACCATCTTTCCAGCTAAGCAGACTAGGACATCTTGCTAGAGACCGATAGGGGTCGAATCACGACTGTCGTATGCTCTAAGTGTGATGACTGATGGTTTTAGTTCGGGGGACCCTAGCTTATGCCAAACATTTTTTGACATGATGCACATGGATGCACCCTCGTCAATGACACATTGGTGAATGGTGATATTCTGGACCGACACTGTGTTGAAGCCTAGAAAATCTCTGCTTCAAACATTGGGGAAAACCACCCAGTCGGGACCTTAGGACAGCTCCTTTTCCGTTTGGTATGGTGGCTCCGACTGGATTTAAAGGACCAGTTTCCTTGTAACTAAATGGGTTGGTGATGGGTTGATTTGGATGGTTTGAAATGGGACTAAATTGACTGAAATAAAACTATCTAAATTAAACTAAATACTGATAAAGAAATTCTAACTCTAACCTGGGTTATTATATGTGAATACAACTTAAGATTGTTCCAATTTAACAATAACCATGAAAATGTATTATCATTTAAATTGAAATGTGCAGAAACAAATAAAGATAACTCTGTTTAAGAAATTAAAAAGAGTTGTATTAGCATATTACATTCATCATTGTATACCATCTATATATACTTATGAAAAATAACGTTTCAATTATACTCAGAAATGATATATAAAAAGAAATGTTGTGAAAACCAAATATATATAAATGATAGAAATTTTAAAGCGAATATCATAAGACAAAAGAAATCAATAGTGAACAGATAGAAATACCTTATTCATCTTGAAGACTTTCAAATGAAATCTGATACTCTAATCCAGTAAATCTGATGCAAAATCAAATTCCAAGGTACAGAAATGCAACACTTCAAAGATAATTCCGCATAAAAATCACGAGATGTGATCCTTTTAAAAATATATATAAGACAATGGAGTACAGAAATGTAATCTCCAAGTCAAAAATATTAAGATCCAGGACCCTTCTCTAAATGCATGAGAAGGGTTTAAATACTACTTAGCTAAATCTAAAAATAGTCTATTACAAAAATTAAGGATTTGGTTCAATGACCGTCCTTTTCCTAGGCTAAAATACAGTAAAATTAAAACTAAATCTAACTATCTATGAACTTGATCTTTAAACTTGCAGGCATCTAGCATAGTTTTGAGAAAATGTGGTTGACCGACTTCAGCATTCAACTGTCCTGAAAAGACAGAGTCGGCAAGTGTAGGCGTAATCTTCTCTGTAGCATTGATGATACAATTAAGCGCACTGTGCTGACTGTGTGGCTTTACCAAGTACACCCAGTATGAGTCCCAATTTAATCTTGTCAGCCCTTGGATTGATTTTTCTCTTTCTTCTTCCTTTTGCCTCCATTCTGTTTGTAGTTGATGTGCCTGTGGGAGATATCCTGGAATAGTTTCTGGAATCAAATTAGCTTTGTGTAAATTGTCATTTACACAATCAGTAAGAGTGTTTGCCGCTGTAGCCGCCTCCTCTGCTGCCTTCTCTGCCCTTCTGATTTGTGCATCCCAGTTATTAAAAAGTATTTCTTTATGATTTTCATTAATAATGGGTGCACCAGCTTTTCTGCCTTCTTCTGTTTTTTGCCATGCTAAATAATCATTGATCTTTTCATTAATCAAATCATAATAATTTCGTAAATCTACGACATGATTTGTGATTTTATCACTCTCTTGGCAAAAAGAATTCCATTGCAAGATTTTTTGGCATAAAACTTCCTCTTGTTGCAGTAGTTGATTGTTTAAAGAGATAGTTTCTGAAATAAATTCTGGAAGCTTAGGATCATCTTTGTGCTGGTCTTGGATAATTTGTATTTGCTTTTCTTTATCAGCCAAGCTTCTTTGATGTCCTATTTGCATTTCTTGAAGTTGTTGTTGTATCTCTTCAAGTTTCAATTGTGCTTCATTATTGGCCTGTACCTGTTGCAATTGCTGTTGTAGAACTTTTATCTGTTCTTCTTTTTCATTCAACAAGAGTTGTATCTCAAATGCTTTGTCAATTGTTGCAGAAGCATAAGCCCCTATCATTTGAGATAAATTAGCAAGATTCTCAGTAGGCTCTGTGGAAGGATCCTTCCACAAGACATCTAGTTGTTCTGCTTCAGTAGCAATTGCACCTTCTAACTTTCTCTTTTTTCTCTGTTTCTTCACTACTGCTTTGTATTTTGGGCTGTAGAATACATCTAGAGGAGGAATGTCCTCTACATTAAGTACAATTTCAGAGGAGGGTGTGATTGGTATGTGCTCAGTCACTGTGACTGTGCTGCTTGTTCCTGTGCTCAAAACTTTGGTTGTCTGGACAGGGGTCTGTACATTCTGTCCTTCTACATTAATCAATTGGTTAAAGGTTTCCCATTCTTTGTCTAACTCAATGGTGACTGGTTGTTGCTGTACATTGGTTGGAGGAGGATTTGTCTGTTGAGAAGTCAAAATTTGCTGTTGAGTAAGTTCTTTTGATTGTGCAGAATCTTTCATGGATTCTTCCATTTTATCTTCCTTTTCATTAGACTTATTGGAATGTTCAGAAGTCTCTCTATCAGATTTTGATTTAGATTTATCTGTACTTGAACTGCCGTTAAGACTAACACTAGGAGTTTGCTCCCTTGCGGGCTCTAAGCGTAGATTTTCTAAAGGAATAGGAGTTAGTCTTCTTTCTCTGTAAAGTTTGAATTCCTGGAATTCTTCCGGAGATAACTGCATTTGAGCTGAATTCAAAACTTCTTTGAATGAATTTCTTGCTTGGAACATATCATCAAAAGGATCATGTTCCCCGGAAAATTCCCTTACTCTGATTGCATTGGTAAAATTCTTAACAATATCATTTGGGTCGAATAACCTTCTCGAAAATTTGAACAGCTGTAGGCATGTAATGTTGCCTATCTCTTGGAATGCATGGCCAATATCAAACAGTGAAAATGTTCCACATTTTACGGGAAATTGTGGCCAAATGCCCTTTTTCTTCTCTTTTAAATCTTTTGTTATACCTCCCTGGCCACAGGTCTGATAAGCAATTTCCCGAGCTACAAGTCTGTCTGGAACATATAGGGGTAAAACATGGGGAGAAGCATAACTTCCAAAAACCCTAATATAAGTGAACAATTCTTCTCCAAACCATCTCGCGACGGGGAGAATGTCAACCTCTGTTTCTGGGGATAACCTTGGGGCATCCTTATTATGCAATGTTCTGTACAATGGCAGCATTACACCATGGCAAATTTGGTAAAAATGGGGGACAAACTTAGACTCCCATAGTTCCTTATGATACACATGAATAGGCAAAGGATCGTGGATAGTCCATTTCCAACCCATCACAGGGAATTTAGAGACATAACAGATAGCGTCCATGACATAAGCAGATAAATAAAAAGGCGGATAAATCCGCTGAGAAACACTTCGCTTGGACCGGTAGTGAAAAATGGCAGTGGTCAAATTATCAAATAAGATTTTGCCCCAATCTACAATTGTAGAATTAACGGCTGCATTCAACAAAGGGAGCCATTCAGGCAAGATCATATTTATGTCAGGCTTTCCAAAAAGCCTGCATAACATGGCAGCAGTGAAACAATAAGGAGAGGTAAGTGAACCCGTGCTGTACATACCTTATTTGTTTTTATTCAATGATTCACTTCTTTTGGTCCACTCCTTTGTGCATTCTGACAAATTTGCATGTTCTCTAGAAAAATCTTCCATGAATTGCTTATTATAAGTCGCCTGAGGTTCCGGCAACTTATACATAAGCTCCAAATCTTCTGTGGTGAATGACCCGATTAGCTCTTGAGCTGGAGTTCTGAATTGCCTGTCTGAAATATCGGTGTTGTCCAGCACCCATTTCACCATGTCCGTATACGGGAGAATCCTTGGCCTTGCCGCTATCCTATGCAGAATTGAACAAGCCAGTTCTTTGAGGGTTGCTTTAGATGTATTACTAGAATCTGCTGTAGCCACAACTTTCATCACCACAGGATTTTCTTCTTCTAATAAATTATACATTCCTTCCCAAGTGGATATACCGGCATCCTTGTTGCAAGCGGTGTCTGCATACAGTGAAGCCATTTCTCTGTTTTCAGAATTCGAGCTCTTCTCCTTCTTACCCATAATGTTCTGTGAAAGCTTTTGTATAGACGTTTGCTCCTTCGTGCCTGTGTTTTACGAGTTAAATGAGAGTAATGGCATGAGAAAGGTGATGAGACTGTTTTAAATGCGAAGGCGGATGAAATATATTATTTTAATCATGAAACGACTTTCAATCAAAATAAAATCTCATTTACCATTAATTGTCAATCCAATCATTTAATCCAATCATTAAAGCGCATAACAGATATTGATATATGGGAAGATTGTCTTTGAACAACGCGATTTTCTGAATCTGCGACATTGCGATCTGCAATTTACTGCGCAATATCGCAATATCGCAATGTCGCAATATCGCAATATCGCAAAATGAAACCATCACAATTTTATAAATAGTGCAAAAGCGCAAATTGCGAAATAGCGCAAAAGCGCACATCGCAAATCTCGCAAAAGCGCAATATTGTAAATAGCGCAAAAGGTATTCGTTTAACATTTCTGTTTTCTGCGCTATGCGATCTGCGACCAATATGTTTATTGTATAGGATTTTTGGGATCGCATTATCGCAAAAGCGCAAAATCTCATTTTCAGTTTTATAAAAGATATATACCATTTTGCGATGGATGCGCTATTTTGTTTAAAGAACAATTTTATTGTAATCTATCATAAACTTAAGTGTTTCTTAATGTTATTTCTAAGGGATTTCTCTAAGTTTATGATAGAAAGTTTTATTTGAAAAGGAAAACAAATCCTAATTGATTTTTTGGATTTTTTAACTAAGGGTCCCCATTTATTTAGCATTATTACTAATATTAAATAAAAGGGGGGTTGTTGTTGGTCACAACAATTGGCGATTCACTGAAAGAAACAGTTATCTCTGAAAAAATAAAATGAACACTATATCTTTAGTAAGTAAATATTTTTAAAGATAATGAAAACTATCTTAGGATAATTCAAATAAAATGTAACTATGAAAAAGAAATAAAAATCATTCACAATTTCTTTCTAATTCCTTAAGAACAAAATCATTTTGGGTTATCTCAAGCTTTGATTGGTGTTAATAATGAAGTAAGTGGATTTCTCCAAGTTTTGGTTTTATAATATACTCTATTGCCATAGGTATTGCCTCTGCTGCTAGCAAACATTCATAGTCTCGACAGGGTTACCTTTAAACCATTAACTATTCATTGTCCGATCCAACTAAAATTATGACTTTTTAAAAGATAAATTCATAAGACCTATCATCTCATGTTTTTTTTCTTTTACTTATTTTATTTTTTAAGAGCCATTGTTCTGGTTTGGTAGCCAGTTAATAACAATGCCATTCACTAGTTATAATTAAACTGAACAAGCTGGCTCGTGATGAGACCCCTTGTCTTATATTTATAAGCCATCACCCTGTTTTGGTATGCAGTATTGGTAATGTCAGTTTTATTACTCTTTATGAACATGGTAAGTCGGCTCATAATGAGACCTCTTATCTCTTAAATTTTCATAAAATTTCTTTAGAATTACATTCTAAAAAATCACAACTTAAATGGATGGGGTGAAATAGTTTTATCCTTAAGAATCAATGGATGACAATTTTCAGAGTTTTTTGAGTTCCAAAACCTTGAAAAAATATTTACTTTTATAGATAACCTTTCTCTGCTCAATAAACTTATGATGATTTACATTCTCTTCAAATTTTCAAAAGGTCATGCAAATGATTGGAATAATCTTTCAAAGTTTAACATCTTATTTTAAACTATCCAAAAACTGTGATCATTCCTTTAAAAATTCTTATTTACACAAAATAAATATTTATAATATTTTTCCTAAGAAATTTTTCTAAATAGTAAATAGTCAATTATAGACCTATTAACAACTTTTATTTGCAAAAACAATCAAAAAATTTGCAGAAAGGAATATGTATAGTTTAAGAAGGGGTTACCTCCTTATGAAAAGAATTTCTTCAAGATAAGCCCATTTACAGGAAGAGATTCTCTCTTATCTGTTAGATCTTGGAGTATGAATGTATTTGAGCCTATCTTTTCAACGATCTTAAATGGTCCAAGCCACATTTTCTGAAACTTGGTATGTTTACCTTTTTCTTCATGTGCTTTATCCCATTTCAGAACAAAATCACCCATTGACAAAATTTTTGAGCCGGTAGAACTTGCATCAAAAAAATATTTTACAAGCTGTTGATGTTTTTCATGAATAATTTTTTCTTTATCTCTATCTTCTTCTAGTTTAAGGATTTGATCATATCTCAATTGAATGGATGAAGAAGGATTTTCTTCAATAAATTGCACTAGGGCTAATAATGGAAGAGTTAAATTTGATGGTATCACAACTTCTTTTCCATAAACTAAATTGAAAGGTGAAGTCCCTATTGAAGCTTTTTCAGTGATACGATCAGCCCATAATGCAAAGATTAAAGACTTGTGCCAATTCTTTTGATTTTGATCAATGGTCCTTTTAATGATTTTGATGAGATTTTTGTTAGTGGATTCAGCCAAACCATTACCTTGTGGATAATAATTTGCTGAGTATTTCAGTTTAAAACCTCTTTTGACTGCAAATTATATTAAATTATTTCCGGAAAAATAATATGCATTATCAAAGACAAGAGCTTGAGGTACACCAAACTTGGTTATGATGAATTGATCTATGAAATCAATAATTGCATCAGAATTGGCTACCTTCAAAGGGATTTATTCTACCCATTTCGTAAAGTAATCAGTTGCAGTAAGGATGTATTTGTGCTGTTTGGAAGAATGAGGTACTATCTCACCAATAATGTCAAGCCCCCATTGTTCAAATGGTTGCTCAATACTCACTGGTTGCAAAGGAAAAGCTGGTTTCCTTTGTCTTCCACTTGCAGTTTGACAAATTCGGCACTTTCTTACGTAATCATGCATATCTTTAAAAAGGGTAGGCCAATAATACCCAGCACGAATTATTTTGTGAGCTGTGGTATCACCTCCAAAATGACCTCCTGCTGGTCCATCATGCAACTCCTGCAAAACCTTTTCAGCTTCAGTCTTTTCAAGACATCTTAATAAGATTGAATCATAGTTTTTCCTAAATAACACATTATCAATGATCTCATATTTAATAGCCTTTAACCTTAAAGCGTGTTTACTCTTATAACTGAGATTAGAAGGAGCATACCCATTTTTCAAGCAATAGATAAGATCAGCATACTGAGATTTAGAATCTGTAACACTTATCTGACTTACTTGAATATCTTGATTTGAATCTTTATTTTCTGGTATGTTATGAGCTCCTGCCAATAATCTGCAAAAACCTTGTCCTCTAACAATATTAGCTGGTTTAATGTCAATATCATATTCTTGAAAGGTTGTTACCCAGTTAGCTCTCTTTTCTCCTACTTCTTTTTTAATTAACAATTGCCTCACTGCAAAGAATGGGACAATGATTTTTGTATGTGTTTTCAAGAGAAAAGGTCTGAAATGTTTGATTGATTTAAACACAGCACAGGCTTGTTTTTCAACATTGGAATAATTAAGCTCAGCTCCTTGCAGATTTGAGCTAAAGAAAGAAATTGGTGCCTCGATTTTCTGATCATTGAGTTGTGTTAAAACAGCTGCATAGGATGTCTCGGTGGCCAAAGTATACAAAGTAAAATCTTTAGAAAAATCCAGGGTATTCAATGCTGGTGCATTAATGATCATTTGTTTGATTGCCTCAAAGGCTTCTTTCTCTTTATACCCCCATTTGAATACTGAATTCTTCTTGATCATATTTTGCATAGGTAAAATAATTAAAGAAAAATCAGGAATGAATCTTTTAACAAAATTGATTTGTCCAAGAAATGATTGCATGGATTTTTTGTTATGAGGTAAAGAAATATCAGAAATTTCTTTCACTCTATCTGGATCAATATATATACCATCTTTTGACACAACAAATCCTAAGAGTTTTCCTTCATCCAAAGCAAAGAAAGATTTCTTTGGATTTAAGGAAATACCAAACCTTCTACATCTTTCAAATATATGCTTTAAATCATGTAGATGATTGTCTCTCTTTTTTGAAAATACTGTTATGTCATCAAGATAAACAACAACTGATTTATTGATCAGACCTTTAAATGTTATGTCCATGGCTCTTTGGAAAGTTGCTCCTGCATTTATTAGACCAAAAGGCATTTTCTGATAAGCATAAGTTCCCCATTTTGTTCTGAAAGTTGTTTTCAATCTGTCATCTGGATGAACTAAAACTTGATTATAGCCTGAAAATCCATCAAGAAAGGACATAAGTTCAGAACCAACTACCTTTTGAAGTATCTGTTCCATGGTTGGCAATGGGAAATTGTCTTTTAAACATGCCTTGTTTAAGTTTCTAAAATCAATACAGATTCTTATATCACCATTCTTCTTCCTTACAGGTACCATATTGGAAACCCAATTGGAGTGCCTTACAGGAAAAATGATTTTGGCTTTTAAAAGTTTATTAAGTTCTAATTTGATTTGACTTTCGAGATTTGGATGAATCTTTCTCAACTTCTGTTGAACAGGTTTAATATCAGGAAGCATTGGAATTGTGTGTTGAATAACCGAAGTATCATACGTTTTTAAATCATCATGATTCCAAGAAAAAACGTTTTTATATTTGTTCAAGAGTTTAATGAAAGCGCTCCTTTCCTCTGGTGTTAAATTGAGTCCTAAGTTAATGTTTTGAGGTTTAGAATCAGAACCAAGATTTACTAATTCAAACTTTAAAGTGGAACTTTGAAGTTTAGCATTAGTGACTTTCTTGAATCTGTCTTTAATGTCATATAAATCCTCTAATTTAACAACATATTTCGGAATGGGATTTTCATTACCTTTTGAAGCTATTTGTAAATCATAATCATCTTCGTCAATAATTTGCTCATCATATGATTTCTCTGAAGTCATGAAATTTAAAATATCTTGATCATGATAGAAAACTCTCCAATTTGTAACATTATCTGGGACAGATGGACGAAAAATCAATTCTACAGAAAACCTATCAGGACTGCAATCTTCAGCAGGAAGGAGTTTAGATGCAACATTAGCTAACAAGTCAGCTGATGTATTTTGATTCCTAGGAATGGGAGAAATATTGAATGCTAAAAAATGAGTGGTGAAATCTTGTACTAGGGCTTGATAGTGTTTAAGATGTCCTGAAAGGGAATGAATAGTATTCCTAACTTGTTTTATGACAATTTCGGAATCACCAAAGACTTTCAAGTATTTAACATCTAACCCTATAGCTTTATAAATTCCTTGAACCAAGGCTTCATATTCTGCGGTATTGTTAGTACACTCAAATTCTAACCTACATGACAGCATGGTTTTCTCTCCATATGGATCAATTAAGATGCATCATGCTCCAGCTTCGTCACTAGACTTTGATCCATCAAAATATAACGACCAAAATAAAGATTTATCTATTGACTTATCTACAATTTCATCAGAAATATTTACAATTCTGGAAGAATCAGATTGTGAAAAATTTTCTATTTTAGAAAAAAAAGTATTTACAGAAAAAGGGGATTGAGGTGCTTTGAAGTTTCAAAGAAATGATTTAGCAGAATAACCTCCAAGAATATTGTTGTTGAATGCCACAGGCTCATTAGGTTGTTCGAATTCAGTGACAGTGTGCGTCATATGTTTTTCTCGTTCAATCTTGATTTGATTTGGCTTCCCTTTTTAAGGAAGCCACATATGTGAATAATCAGTTGAGATATAACCATTAAGTTTCGCAGACCAGTCCCTGCTTAAGATTAATCCATAGAATTCAGGAATATCAGAGATCAAAATATCAATTCTTTGGACAATCCTAGGATCAGAAGCTAATCTGATAGTAACTGAATTGATTTCTCCTACAACTTGAACTTTAGAGCGATCCAATTGAACAATATGAACTGCTGATTTCTGTGGTTCGATATTCAATTTAGCACAGAAAAAAGTAGGCATTATATTGGAGGAGGCTCCAGAACCAATCAAACAATTGTGCAGATTTTTATTGTACATCTCATAAGTCAAAAGAAAAGGAGGAGTTTGAGAATTTGACTTTTCTCCAATGAGCACAGTATCAGTAGCATCTACCTTATCTGGTGGCTTACCAGCTCCCCTAGCTGCTTTTGCAACTACACCACTTGGTAAATGAGCAATTGGTGTAGCGTTTAATTCTTTCAATAGCAACTTCTGCTGGTGTTTTAGTTTGCTGAGTTCATGTAAGTAAATGTTGGCTTTGATCTTTTTCATGTCCTCGGCAATGTTGTATTCCGTAGGATCTGACACTACTAAAGTCTTTGTTGTTGATGTAGGAAGATTAGAAGCAGATGGCTGATTTTGAGTAGGTAATGGAGAAGTTTTCTTTACAGGGGATTTGTCTTTGGTACTTGGAGTTGTAATTTTCTTTTTAGGAACTGTTTGCACTGGTTCCGATATAGATTTACTCCTAGTACTTACAGGCATAGCTTCTTCATTATTAGAATTAGTGAGAATAAAATCCCACATTCCATGCAACTCATCTATTTCTTCATTCTCATCTTCCTCATCTGATACTAAAGATGTATCTTCTTCTTCTTCCTCTTCTTCTGATTCTGCATTAGAGATTGCATTAGGAGGTTTAGATTCAACTTGGTTTCTTCTAAAATTTTGGAATGGTTTCTTGGTAGAAGTTTCAGCTACTTGTTTTTTAATTTCAACCATTTCATTTGACATGGTTTTAAGAACTTTCTGTAAACCTTCCATGTCGTATGGGTCTTTGGCATTTTTCTTTGAATCATCTTTGAAGTTGACTTTCTTTGATTTCCTTTCCTCAATAGCATTTTTCTTTTCTAGAGAAATAATTCATTTTTCTACTGCAGTAGCCTCTTTTATATTCTCGGCTAATGTAGGTTTTGCAGCTCTGTCTACAAAAATCGCTATGTTTGAGGGTAAGGCAGTTATGTACCATTCACTTCTGAATTGTTCACTAGGCCTTGAATCTGTGTGAATTTTGTTCAAAATTTTATTGAATCTAGCGTTGAATTATTTAATGGGTTCCTTGGGTTATGCTTTCAAATTTGAGAGATCGTTAATTAAAGTAGCTATTGATCTGTCATCTCCAAATTTGGTTAAAAAATGATCTGCAAAAATGGCCCAACTTGTTATGGATCCCGAAGGTAATGAAAAGTACCATGATCCTGCTGCTCCTTGAAGAGTATAAGGGAATAGTCTGACTACAACATCTTCATGTGTGACTCCATTCAATTTTATAGCCAGCATAAAATTATTAATATGTTCTTCAGCTTGAATGTTAAGATCTAGACTAAATTTTGGAAGCCATTTTCCAGGATTGTCTGGTAAATCATGTAAAGGTGCAGCCATGTTGACTACCCCTGGAGTAGCCCATGGTCTAGCCATTATTGGAACAACTATTGGAGGAGTAGTAGAAACTGGTGGTGTTTGAATAGAAGTTGTTGGAATAGATGATGTTGAGATTGATGATGATTGAGGAGATGATGTGGAAACAATTGTACTTTGTTGAGTTGGGATTTCGGAAACAGGTATTTGAATATTAGATGTTGAACTTATATCACTTACTGATTCCGATTGAGTTTTTCTTGTCTTGAATCTACTAGGTAAAGGGAATTATTTCGGAGAAATACCAAGTTTTTCACTTTGAAGCCTAGTAAGAGGTTTCGAAGAAACAAATTTTGAAGTTACACTACCTTCAGATATTTCAGACTCTTCTAGGGATAATGAGAATCCTTTCAATTTATGAATTAAATCTTGAACTTCAGGAGACTCAGGATTTTGATTGTCTGAATGTTTTGAGATTTTGGTAGTGGGTGTATGAATATTCTTCGCAATTTCTTCTATAGGATTTTGTATTTCAGAAGAAATTGAAGAAGTTGATGAGGGTGTTTTGCTCTCAGAATGGCTTGTGGGTAAATATTTACTTGCCATTCATAGGTCATGCCCTCCTTCTAGCGCCAAAAATGTTGAAGCCTAGAAAATCTCTGCTTCAAACATGGGGAAAACCACCCGGTCGGGACCGTAGGACAGCTCCTTTTCCGTTTGGTATGGTGGCTCCGACTGGATTTAAAGGACCAGTTTCCTGATAACTAAATAGGTTGGTGATGGGTTGATTGGGATGGTTTGAAATGGGACTAAATTGACTGAAATAAAACTATCTAAATTAAACTAAATATTGATAAAGAAATTCTAACACTAACCCGGGTTATTATATGTGAATACAACTTAAGATTGTTCCAATTTAACAATAACCATGAAAATGTATTATCATTTAAATTGAAATGTGCAGAAACAAATAAAGATAACTTTGTTTAAGAAATTAAACAGAGTTGTATTAGCATATTGCATTCATCATTGTATACCATCTATATATACTTATGAAAAATAACGTTTCAATTATACTCAGAAATGATATATAAAAAGAAACGTTGTGAAAACCAAATATATATAAATGATAGAAATTTTAAAGCGAATATCATAAGACAAAAGAAATCAACAGTGAACAGATATAAATACCTAATTCATCTTGAAGACTTTCAAATGAAATCTGATACTCTAATCCAGTAACTTTGATGCAAAATCAAATTACAAGGTACAGAAATGCAACACTTCAAAGATAATTCCGCATAAAAATCACCAGATGTGATCTTTTTAAAAAAATATATAAGATAATGGAGTACAGAAATGTAATATCCAAGTCAAAAAATATTAAGATCCAAAACCCTTCTATAAATGCATGAGAAGGGTTTAAATACTACTTAGCTAAATCTAAAAATAGTTTATTAAAAAAATTAAGGATTCGGTTCAATGACCGTCCTTTTCCTAGGCTAAAATACAGTAAAATTAAAACTAAATCTAACTATCTATGAACTTGATCTTTAAACTTGCAGGCATCTAGCATAGTTTTGAGAGACAGCTCAGATCGACTTAGAATTCAACTCGTCTTGAAAAGACAAAGAGTCGGCAAGTGTAGTTAACTTTCTCCGTAGAATTGATGACAATGAAGGACTGAAGATCCAGGGTTTCACCAAATACGTCCAGTATGAGTCCCAATTTAATCTTGTTAGCCCTTGGATTTATTTTTCTCTTTCTTCTGCCTTTTGCCTCCATTCTGTTTGCAGTTGATGTTCCTGTGGGAGATATCCTGGAACAATTTCTGAAATTAAATTAGCTTTGTGTAAATTATCATTTACACAATCCGTAACATTGTTTGCCGTTGTAGCCGCCTCCTCTGCTGCCTTCTCTGCCCTCCTGATTTGTGCATCCCAGTTATTAAAAAGTATTTCTTTATGATTTTCATTAATAATGGGTGCACCAGCTTTTCTGCCTTCTTTTGTTTTTTTCCATGCTAAATAATCATTGATCTTTTCATTAATCAAATCATAATCATTTCGTAAATCTACGACATGATTTGTGATTTTATCACTCTCTTGGCAAAAAGAATTCCATTGCAAGATTTTTTGGCATAAAACTTCCTCTTGTTGCAGTAGTTGATTGTTTAAAGAGATAGTTTCTGAATAAATTCTGGAAGCTTAGGATCATCTTTGTGCTGGTCTTGGATAATCCGTATTTGCTTTTCTTTACCAGCCAAGCTTCTTTTATGTCCTATTTGTATTTCTTGAAGTTGTTGTTGCAACTCTTCAAGTTTCAATTGTCCTTCGTTATTGGCCTGTACCTGTTGCAATTGCTGTTGTAGAACTTTTATCTGCTCTTCTTTTTCATTCAACAAGAGTTGTATCTCAAATGCCTTGTCAATTGTTGCAGAAGCATAAGCCCCTGTCATTTGAGATAACTTAGCGAGATTATCAGTGGGTTCTGTGGCAGGATCCTTCCACAAAACATCAAGTTGTTCTGCTTCAGTAGCAATTGCACCTTCTAACTTTCTCTTTTTCCTTTGTTTCTTCACTACTACTTTGTATTTTGGGCTGTAAAATACATCTAGAGGAGGAATATCTTCCACATTAAGCATGATTTCAGAGGAAGGTGTGATTGGTATGTGTTCAGTCACTGTGACTGTGCTGCTTGTTCCTGTGCTCAAAAATTTGGTTGTCTGGACAGGGGTCTGTACATTCTGTCCTTCTATATTAATCAATTGGTTAAAACTTTCCCATTCTTTGTCTAACTCAATGGTGATTGGTTGTTGCTGTACATTGGTTGGAGGAGGATTTGTCTGTCGAGAAGTCAAAATTTTTTGTTGAGGAAGTTCTTTTGATTGCGCAGAATCTTTCACTGATTCCTCAATTCTATCTTCCTTTTCATTAGACTTATTGGAATGTTCGTGTTCTCCTTGCCGTATTTTGGACTCAGATTTGTCCGTGCTCGAATCGCTCGTTAAGACTCAACACTAGGAGTTCGCTGCTTTCATGTTTCCATGAGATTTTCCAAAGGAATAGGAGTTAGTCTTCTTTCTCTGTAAAGTTTGAATTCCTGGAATTCTTCCGGAGATAACTGCATTTGAGCTGAATTCAAAACTTCTTTAAATGAATTTCTTGCTTGGAACATATCATCAAAAAGATCCTGTTCCCCGGAAAATTCCCTTACTCTGATTGCATTGGTAAAATTCTTGACAATATCATTTGGGTCGAATAACCTTCTGGAAAATTTGAACAACTGTAGGCATGTAATGTTGCCTATCTCTTGGAATGCATGACCAATATCGAATAGTGAAAATGTTCCACATTTTACGGGGAATTGTGGCCAAATGCCTTTTTTCTTCTCTTTTAAATCCTTTGTTAAACCCCCTTGGCCACAAGTCTAATAAGCAATTTCCCGAGCTACAAGTCTATCTGGAACATATAGGGGTAAAACATGGGGGGAAGAAGAACTTCCAAAAACCCTAATATAAGTGAAAAATTATTCTCCAAACCATCTCGTGACGGGGAGAATGTCAACCTCTGTTTCTGGGGATAACCTTGGGGCATCCTTTTTATACAATGTTCTGTACAATGGCAGCATTACACCATGGCAAATTTGATAAAAATGGGGGACAAACTTAGACTCCCACAGTTCCTTATGATACACATGAATAGGCAAAGGATCGTGGATAGTCCATTGCCAACCCATCACAGGGAATTTAGAGACATAACAGATAACGTCCATGACATAAGCAGATAAATAAAAAGGCGGATAAATCCATTAAGAAACATTTCGCTTGGACCGGTAGTGAAAAATGGCAGTGGTCAAATTATCAGATAATATTTTGGCCCAGTCTACAATTGTAGAATTAACGGCCGCATTCAACAAAGGGAGCCATTCAGGCAAGATCATATTTATGTCTAGCTTTCCAAAAAGCCTGCATAACATGGCAGCAGTGAAACAATAAGGAGAGGTAAGTGAACCCGTGCTGTACATACCTTGTTTGTTTTTCTTCAATGATTCACTTCTTTTGGTCCACTCCTTTGTGCATTCTGACAAATTTGCATGTTCTCTGGCAAAATCTTCCATGAATTGCTTATTATAAGTCGCCTGAGGTTCCGGCAACTTATACATCAGCCTCAAATCTTCCGTGGTGAATGACCTGATTAGCTCTTGAGCTGGAATTCTGAATTGCCTATCTGAAATATCGGTGCTGTCCAGCACCCATTTCACCATGTCCGTATATGGGAGAATCCTTGGCCTTTCTGCTATCCTATGCAGAAATGAACAAGCCAGTTCTATGAGGGTTGCTTCAGATGTATTACTAGAATCTGCTGTAGCCACAACTTTCATCACCACGGGATTTTCTTCTTCTAATAAATTATACATTCCTTCCCAAGTGGATATACCGGCATCCTTGTTGCAAGCGGTGTCTGCATACAGTGAAGCCATTTCTCTATTTTCAGAATTCGAGCTCTTCTCCTTCTTACCCATAATGTTCTGTGAAAGCTTTTGTATAGACGTTTGCTCCTTCGTGCCTGCGTTTTACGAGTTAAATGAGAGTAATGGCATGAGAAAGGTGATGAGACTATTTTAAATGCGAAGGCGGATGAAATATATTATTTTAATTGTGAAACGACTTTCAATCAAAATAAAATCTCATTTACCATTAATTTTCAATCCAATCATTAAAGTGCATAACAGATATTGATATATGGGAAGATTGTCTTTGAACAACGCGCTTTTCTGAATCTGCGACATTGCAATCTGCGATTTGCTACGCAATATCGCAATGTCGCAATATCACAATATCGCAAAATGAAACCATTACAATTTTATAAATAACGCAAAAGTGCAAATTGCGAAATAGCGCAAAAGCGCACATTGCAAATCTCGCAAAAGCGCAATATTGTAAATAGCGCAAAAGGTATTCGTTTAACATTTCTGTTTTCTGCGCTATGCGATCTGCGACCAATATGTTTATTATATAGGCTTTTTGGGATCGCATTATCACAAAAGCGCAAAATCGCATTTTCAGTTTTATAAAAGATATATACCATTTTGCGATGGATTCGCTATTTTGTTTAAAGAACAATTTTATTGTAATCTATCATAAACTTAAGTGTTTCTTAATGTTCTTTCTAAGGGATCTCTCTAAGTTTATGATAGAAAGTTTTATTTGAAAAGAAAAACAAATCCTAATTGATTTTTTGGATTTTTTAACTAAGGGTCTCCATTTATTTAGCATTATTACTAATATTAAATAAAAGGGGGGTTGTTGCTGGTCACAACACACTGGTATATGAAAGGAAACCATTGAAGGAAGCCTAGGGGTGGCTTTATCTAAATCGAAAGCCATTAGGGGCGTATCGGCAAGGTCGATAGCACTTAACACAGAAAGCAAGGCTTTCCTTTTTTTTGGGCATGACTGCAATACTTCCAAAGCTAACATAGTAGTGGGAGATTGGGATAGATCGTCGACGATGCTATAATTATGGGCCACTTGGGTATAGTTTTCTACTCACCTACTTGGTCCCTTAGCCATCTTGGGCAATGGTTCAATCGGCATATTTGAAATGGTCAAAGGTGCATTCGGTGCACTAGTACTATCCCCTAACATGTTGGTGTCTGGTGGGGTTTCGTAATTGCGGTTCCATGTTTCAAAAAACATCTCTTCACCAGTCATGTAAATTTCATGGTTGTTTCTTCTGGAGTCATCTGGGTTTTGTTGCTTGGTGCTAATCTTCCTTTGATGGGGGAAAGGTTCCTGCATCACATCAGTTTGTTGGGAAGATCCTCCTTGTCCTCGGTTATTATGCAGCTTCTTCAACTGAAGGAGATCGAGACAGTGGTGAGTATAATGTCCGTACTCACCACAAATCTAACAAGAGTGGTTTGTTCGAAGAGGTGGCATTTTTCTCTGTTGTTGGGCGTTTCTTGGCTCCTCGCTCTGATTTCGATTAGAGTTGCCTCCAGCCTGAGATCGTGGTGGGCATTGCTAGTTTTTTCCCCCCTGTCCAGGATTCCCTTTGGGTTTGTTTTTTCATTTTTTTTTTACCACGTTAGGAGGGTATTTCTCTTGGTTATATGATTGGTGTGGTTGGTTTTGGGACGGCTACACAAAGTTCACCTGTACAATATTCTGCATAGGTGGGTCTTGTGATGGGCACTGAGTATAACGCGGTCCTTGGTTATCACCTGGCTATAGAGGGGGAGCTCTTCTATCAGTATGTGTTTCTACGTACTGGGTCCCCTAAGCCAGAGGATAAGGTCCTCCATGGTGATACGACTGGGCCCTATTGGTCAATTTTTTTTTAGGCATATGATGAATTTAAAAACTAGGTTGTGGTATGTTCTGGGTAGAACCATACGTATAACCGGGGCTTTGAATATTATTGCCTAGGAAAATTTTGGTCAATGACAGAATTATACGATCTGCAGAGTTCAATGCTGCTAGAAATTCTTGATAAGTTTGCAGGCACGGGGTGTTTGGCAAGATGTTTAAAAATATCCTGAATGTGTATAAATCAGCTCAAGCTATTGGGCTTTGCTCATGGCATCCTCTTTAGATATGGGCCTTTGTTGCACCACATCCTTTGAAATATCTATAGTGAGATTTTTCTGGAACAAATATAAAAGCACCCGATATTCGAGTTTAGCTTTACATAAACTACGATTCCGCCTCCATTCATGGAGATGGTTTGAGATATGGACGACAGGGGTTTGTCTAAAATGTGTTTGTAATTCCATTCCGGAATCATGGTGAATGGTTAACTGAAAATACGTTAGGAACACAGTGGCAAGGGTGAAAAAGGTTCCAAGTGAAGCAGAGGGTTGCTCCATGTACCATTTCATGGCTACTCCTGTCAGAGTACATTGAAATAGTCTCAATCGAATAGTGTCGTCAATGATATTGTTCGAAGGGCACCACAGGTGGAATTTCATGACATGATTACCTGGGTATTTCACTTGCTTTCCTTCAAACTTTGGAATATCCAAATGGAGCTTCCTGGGCATGGGAGGCCATGTAGGGTTGTGTGAAATGGCTTCATTCGTTAGTTTGGTTAAATTAGGTAGATTCAACAAAGCTAAGAAAGGTGATTGCGAGGTTGAAGCCATTGCAACTTGTGAAGACACAAAGTTCTAGTTAGGGTTTGTCTACGACGCTCCCTGCTATGTATTCGACTAGCTTCCTGAATGGGTAGCACTCCTCTTCCCCCTAGGGGTTGTGGGAGGAGCGGTGTATAGTGTGGTGTTAGGAGACTGACCAAGGTTCCCAACTAAGGATGCCCCAATAAAGGACGAACCAAATTATGTCTTTGACACTTAAATGGCGAAAGACTTGGAACCCCTCTTGGTAATGGGGGGAGGTCCAAAAGACACCTAGATCGACGAGGTCCTGTTGGGTCTATTCTAGTGTTGACTAGGTCTGGTTTTGGAAAAATTTGAGAGGATAGAGTTTATGATCAAAGAAAAATTTTGATCGCATACATAAAAGAAAGCGAAAATAAAATTAATTTTCCCTTTAGATTTATCCTATGTGATCAAGCAATCAAAAATATGGTTTTTCTTTGTTTGCGTATGATACTCAAATCCTAGAAGACCTATTTCTCCTCACACACTCAAATGTAACTATGCCTTGAGAAGATATCTTGTGAGTGTTGGCACAACGTCCTGTAAGAGCTAGTGACGCCCCTAGTCAACTGAAGAAAATCCACCAAGGTAAGGGTAGAGGATCTAGTGCTTGCTTGCACTGTCACCTATAGGGAAAGGATTCCCTAGATTTGGCCAATAAGTACCACCATCCCACATGAGCGTTCGAGTCTTGGGCTTCTTGGTAAATCAGCTAATAGTACTGAGTATCAGCCGGGTCAGGTAGCCCCAACTGATACCGTACGCACTATGCCTAAGCCTAACACCCTCTGAAACGGGTCTCTGTCGTGCTTGGTTTTTATTTTATGTGAGAGGATAGGTGGATTTAAAGTTCCCTAAACAATCAAATTCTATGTTTCAAGATGAATAATGATCAAGGTGGATTATTGGATGCCTACCCCCTTGATCCTAACTTAAACTATAAATTCTTTTGTGGCCCATGTGAGGATAATTTAGTGAGTTTGGTTAAGTAAGTTTTAGGTGTCTTTTCTTTGCTTAGTAGGTGGATGTGTGTGAAAAAAAAGTGGACAAGCACATATTTTGAACGTGTGGATATGCAATGATCCTTTTCAAAATCCCCTATTAAACTATGTTGCATTCTTCCTTGCTCAAAAGAAAAACATGTGCGAATATGGGTCGCTTTCAGTTTTTCCTAGTTAATCTATGTGACCAACTAAAGGGGGATGGTGAGTTGTGAATAGAGAGTGTTCATATTCTTTCCTAGGGTCACCAAATGGTGCAAAGGCAACAGATATTACTTGATCTTCTACTAACAATTCAATCCTGGTCCCGAAATCCTAGTGCAAAAAATTGAACTAAACTAATAACTTTTACACTAGAAAAAAGAAACTAGCTAAGCATGCATGGACTTGGGCCACTTACTTTGGCTAACTATCTAGGTGTGTTGGTACCTAAATTTTCAAAACATAATTTTTTTTCAGAATGCAAGTTAATTTCCCCCCCTACTTAAAATATGTGTGAACTTTACAAAAATCAACTTGAAATAAAACTGACACTAAGCCTATAAAAGGCAGCTAAGAGTGAGCTTTAGCAAGCTACGGGGTACCTCAACCAGTGTTGGTAGATGTATTATGGGATACGAAGCACTTTAAAAGCAGGAAAAGATAGAAATGTGGGAGAAATTTCTCATTCTATCTTTTGCGCGCAAAAGGCTGCAACATGCGTGATGTCTGCGCGCAGGTCAACTCTGAACGTGCACCCTGGGTGTGTCTTTGGGAGGGAAAATCGCATAAATTCCTGCAAAAGTAATTTTTAGAGTTTTCCTGCTTTAGTCTGTCACTCTATGAACTAGGAACTACAAGAGAAAAAGGGGGAAATTTAGTTCCACTCCATAGCACAGACAAAGGTCTTTGCAAAAGGGCACAACCACATAAACATGGAAATAAATGTTAATGGAGTCGCCAATCCTATGTTAGTGTGTTTGGTGCACGAATGTACGAAATCACACCAAATTAAGGGGTGTGGTTTAACCTCTTAAGTTATTGGTCACAGTTAGAAAAAGAAGTGGAGTCAAGCAGGTTAGTGGAACATGCTAGAATCATAAACATACTAGATAGAGAAATAGCATGCATATACAAACTAAAACTAAAATAAAACTAAAACAAATAAAAAAAAGCTCTAAATAGAGTCAAACAACTGCAATAATCCAAATGGTGGTGCTTTTGGCCCCTCTTATTGAGTGCTGGTAGGAAATGAGGATGAAACTTTAACCCTCTTGCCAAAGGGCCCTTAGAACTTGGGTTCTAAGTCTCGATGCAAGGATTTCTTTACTTCCAAGTTTTCCTCGGTGCAAAGTCTCCCTATCTCTACTATGGTGGACTGAACTTGTTGGATGGCCAACAATTGATTCCCCTCTATCTCAACTCCGGATCACACACTGCTGGTATTGATTGGGGCAATTCTGGCCAGCATAACAAAGTGCTCTGAAGTTGTTCATCTCTTGGTGGCCTTATATAGGAGAATTCAAATCCTCCTTCCCTCTCTTGGTACATTGTGGATGGTGACCCAGTAGAGGGGGATGATTCCATTGTGTGCTCCCTTGATGTCTAAGGAGGCTTTGGTGGCTGTCCTAACGCAGGTTCAAGTGTGAAATCACTGTCCTGGAGTGTGTTTTTTTGTGGTCCTGAAAAGTGACTTCCGCCACTCCCAGGATTGCGTGCATTTCAAGTTAAAAGGCACGCAAAGGTGCTCTTCTCGCAGGATTATGCATGAAAAAGCATTTATGACTTGCTCAAATTTGATTTTTCCTTAGACCTTAGATATTTTTAAATACTTTCCAGATTCTCTAATGTTTCTCAGCTCTGTAAATCCTTATGCCTAACATTAAATAATATCGTCTTTGCTTGTACGATTTTCGAGTGTTAACACCTATTATCTAGAAAGGTGATAAGGATGCCCGTATGAGTAGGTCAATGTGGAAGTCAACCCAATGAAAAAGGAGCTCGAAGACAAATCAAACGGGCGATAATATCGGTGATAAGAATCGAAGTTGATATTTTTCTTAATGATTTGCTTCTTCGATATAAAATCATGAAGAATATCTATTTTATTAAAAATATTTTATTTTAATACATTTAATTATGATTATTTTGAGAAGGATAGGCTTATAAATCTCCAGAAAATTTAACGAAGGAGGTTATAAAGTCTACCTCTTGGAAAGATAATTATTCTGAATGTTTATTGTTTTAAAAACTCGCTGCAATCGTTTAAAAATATAGCTTTCAATTTTCACTGTGCATACTAATGCATGATTAATTTATGTTGATCTCTGTGTACCTACAGTCACGGGAGGGCCCCCTGGGAGTTGTAAGGTTTCATTTTTTTTTTAGTCAAAATTTTTGTTTTATAGAATAGTTATCATAGCAACTATAACTTTGGTTTTCAGAAGAATTATGATAACATTTAAAACAAAACTTGTTGCAGAACTTGTTGTACAATTATTTCCATATAATTTATTTCATAGTTTTAATACTATTGTGCGAAGAATGAAGAAAATTATCGAAGGAATTTTATCATGCACATGGAAATTTTTATTAATAAAATTAATTTACTTGTTTTGGTTTATTTGCATTTAGAAAGTAGAATCAATTGATTTGGAATTTGAGATTAGGAGTATAATTTATTTTAGAATTTTATTTTTTGCCTTTCAAAGTATATTTAATTCTATTGGTGTGATATTTATTTCTACACTTAAGATTAGTTTTATTTATGTCAGTGTGATATTTTCTTTCCTGCAAGAGTGATAATATTTTTACTTTTAGTAATCCTTAGATAATACATGTGCATATAAACATCCTAATTCAATTTCAAATGTATTCACATAATAAGAAATCCTAGCACAAATAGTGCACATATTGATCCAGTGGATTATTATAATGCTCAAATTTCACTATGCTCAAAATGGCTCGAAACCAATGCCAAAGAGAAGATCTCATCACCCTGAATCCAACGCAATTCATTTCACTCAAAACCAATATCATACTCTCTTGACATCGCATTCTGATCAAATTGGCAAACATATAAAAAATTTTGGTTTTCGGTTGCAGTTACATCCCGTCAGTAATCCTTACGTTGACTGGGAATTTGACTGGCCATGTGACTGTACTTTGGTGGGCTAGTTGTTGGATGGCACTTGTATCACTCTTATTAGTTGTGTTTGGTGTGATTTCATTGGTTGAGTGTTGGAATAATGAGGAAGAGCCATATCGACCAATCAATGGCTACCATGTGGCCTCCTCTTATTTGGAAAATTTTGTGCATGGTTGGGTAGGGCTCTGCAGGGTTTGAATGTTGGACCTCTCTAGTGGTAGTATAATGCTCCACCACTGCACCACTGGTGGTTCTTAACATCCTTAGTGAATATTTTGTATTTAAGGTTTATTACATTCCATCGTGGGGGTCAGGACTGGGGTTAACCCCTATCCCCTAGTCCACCAAACCACACAATGTGGCAGGCAGATAGGGCCCGGGGTTAACCCCGACACCAACACTATATTCCAATGCAATTTCAAAATTTTTGAACCATATGTTAAATACAATATGTCAAACCATATGTTAAAACAAACCATATGTTATTTTCATTAACCAAAGTTCTTACTTCAACATTGAAACAACTCTTAAACCTCGGTGGTTGAAGGAGATATATGTTACACCATGTAAACATGTTAGATGTTAATTTTTATGCCAGGAAGGTTAAATTGTTATGAAACTATCAATGGTCTATACGTGTGAGAACATGCCAACAATTAAGTCACAGTTAAGTTTGAATGGCACTGTTAATGTGGGTTCGTTAAGAGTTGTGGTTAATGTTATTGCAGAGGTCACCCATATCACATGCCATGGTTTGGGGTTGCGGTCAAGTTTAATGTTATGGTTGATAATCATACCACCAGTGGAACCTAACCACAGTCGTGGATCCAACTCCAGTTCACAGGCAACTTTAGTTTGAAATTTTGGTGTAGTTTTGTATTTTACTAACTATGGTGGGTTTTAACCCAACCATGCCATAGAACCCTAGGCATAAGCGGAGTCAACCATTTCGGTGGGAATCGGTTCAACCACTCCTGAATTCATTAACCTCAAACGTGAAACTTGGTGCTATTTCATTGTTTCATGGGTGACATAGGAAATTTAAGGGTTCAAAAATTTACACGCGAACAAACACGAATCTCGTTGGCATAGGGAAAATTTATCTCTCGACGTGGCTGAAAAAGGCAGATTTTGTAGAACAATTAGCAGGTGGGTGAAATTTGGAGGAGAGTTAGCAGGAAAACTTCTCTAGAGCATAACACAGTCAATTTCTGACCATTTTGAGTGTAGAGAGCCCAACTAGGGGTTTTTTACTATTATGGAGCCATTAGAGACATTTTTCTTCATTCTGAGCGATGTAACTTGATGTAAACACATATTTTTGAGCATAATTAAATAGGCCCAACATTGGAAGCTAAACCAAGAGATGTAGCCTAGGAGGGGTGAACTCCTTCATCATTTGCTAACTTGTGTATGATGTTATGGTACTGATGTCTTATTTATTTATTGCAAAATTGAATTAAAAATCATGTTTATGTGTTAATGTGACTGACATAATTGGATAAAAACCCTTCACATTTCACTTTCAGTTTTCACCATAAACTCTGAAGTTTACATATACATATCAATTTGGTATTAGAGATTAGGTTCTTTAGTTGTTTTGAGGGTTTAATGTTGTTGCAAGTGTTTTCGATGCTTACAAGGTTGAAGATCAAAAGATGATAAGGAAATGTTGTGGTATAAAGTCCTCAAATTAGGTCAAGAAGGGCACATTTTTCACAATCTCCACCATAAATTTCACCTCAAGTTTCACCAAAAGACTCACTAGTAATGGCACATGAAGGAGAGCCTCAAAATATTTTAGAAGATGGGAAGGATTTCAGAAAGGAATTATTTGACATGACACAAATGGTGAAAGTTCTATATGAAGAGAGGAATACACAGTTCCAAGGTGAGTGCTCCAATCCTCGAAAGAGAGATGGAGACAAGCCTCCAAAAGGGAATGGAGGGAATGGTGACAAACCACTTGTTACACCAATTTTTGGTCATCTAACCATGTATAATTAGATGGTTTGAAATACACCATGTAAGACAAATTTTACCATAGTAAAGTTACTTTCACTAAGAAATAATTTAATAAACCATAGTTTATTAAGTTATTGCTAGTCCAAAATAGAAAACTCCATGAGGAATAATTAAATAAATCCTTATTTATTTGATTTTCCTCTAGGAATAATTAATTAAACCTCTAAATAATTATATTCCTAGTCATATTTAACCCAATTAATGAGAAATAATTAGATAAATCACTATTTTACCTTATTATTATCTAGGAATAATTAATTAAATCATTATTTAATTAATATTCCTTGTTAAATCTGACTAAATCATTTAGGAATAATAAAATAAATCATTATTTGTTTAATTATTCTCTACTTGCATGGTTCATGAGGCACAAGACTTGCTAAGGTTTTGGAAATGGGGTAGCAAGCTAAGTGGGCTTGATTGTGGGGAAAATCCACAGTTAAGCACGCTCGATCCAGAGGAGTTCTAAGATGGGTGACCTCCCAGGAAGTCCTAGTTATCAGGTGCAAGCCCCGAAAGTGATGATTGACGCTATGTGATTATTTTCACTAGTTTCAATCCCACTTCTTCACCCCTGTGAGCATCACCCGATGCAATGACTGCTAAGTGGACTATTCAAAAATCATGAGAAATTAGTCAGTTATGACTACCTCTCATGGAAATGGTCATAAATGAATAACTTACTTAATGCAATTGAATCCCAAAAAATATATCTAATATAATGCACTATGGAAACCCCTCATACTTAAAATTATTTTAATTTTTTATTGTTTCTAAATAAAGGGATTTAACCAATTTAAATTCCTTTTCCCTCCAACAAAATATAATAAAATATTCCAAGCAATTAGATCTAGATTTTGTTAATAATATTTTATCATCCACCATTATCAAGGATAACTCAATATTGCGTTATAAATAGGAGGGTTTTCCATTCATTCCCTAACTTCGATCCTTTTATCTTAGTCAGACTTTGATCCTTTTATCATCATCTATCTTTGATTCACTTTTATTTTCTTTTGCTTATTGAACTCCCTTTGAGTTCTACATGTCTTGGGTATTCCACAACCATTGAGAGAGAAAATTTGAAGCTGAAGTGTTTGAGGACATCCAAGAACCCATCCCATTGAGGGGGACTGTATCAATTCTCTTCCCATGTGTTACATAATACAAAAAAATTATTTATAATTCTTGTCTTGTTTATTGAATATTTGGGAGAAACTCTTACTTCATTCTGTTTTTTAGCTACTTTATTTGGATAGATCTGGGTTTATTTTCCATTTTTTTTTACTGTCTATTACAGATCTAAGAATTTTTACATCCATATTTGTGGTTAGGGTTGTTTGTCATGTGCAGCTAAAGTGATCTCTTTTCGTACACTTTCTTTAAGATTTCATACTAACAATTGGTGACTCTGCTGGGTTTTATTTAGATTTCCTATGTGTTTGTATGCTTCAGGACCTAGGGTTTTTTATTCAACTATTTTTTAGTGTCTTAATGTTTTTTTTTACCTTTTATGCACTAAAACAGTAAAAATCTAACTTCTGCATGATTCTGGGTGTTTTCCGCAGGCAATAGGTATCAACCACGACACAGACGGAAATTTGTTTTCGCAACCTACAGTCGAGACTTATAGAGGTGCATCTCTCACTTTTTTAGCTCCACACCTACGAGTTTAGGGCTCAAATAGCAGTTGTTGGGCCAAAAACTGAGTTCACCAGTCAGTAGGTCAGTACCTACAAGCTACAATTTTTTGCGGGGTTTCTTCTGAAATTTTCAGGGTTTGCTGCAAGTACTGTTTAGGGTTGATTGACCTCTATCTCCACCTATCTCAAGCTTGGATATGCTAAAATTTTCTTTTTGAAGTTGGAACAAGCCTCTTAGGGCTTCAATACAACTCCACCTTTTTAGGACAGGTTTAGCTTAGTAGGTAAGATGAGATTTTGCAACACTTTCAGCCATTTTTCAGGTTCTGATCCCTCTTTCTTTCTTATCCATTCAGATTGGTTATTATCTCATCCAAAGCCCCCTCTTGAGTCTTGTTTAGCCTCTCCCTTAGGATCCCTCTTGTTTCCCTTAGAGTTTTAACCTGTCACCTCCCTTTTTGCAGCAGTTTTCCCTCTGGTTTCTTGTTGTTTCCTACACCTCTTGTCAGCATATCTAAGTCATTAGATCCCTGTCCATTAGACCTTAGATATTTTGGCATTTTTGTGTGTTTTGAGTTAATTTCTCCCACCTTTAGAATAGTTTCTTGGGAGCCCTTATTTTTGGGTTAGAATTTATGCATCTTTAGCGTTTTATTTTACTATCACTTTGAGTGTTATTTACAGTTATACTACATGTTTTATTTTTATTTATACACAATAGTCTAGGCTTAATTAAAATTAACAGACCGATCACACACACACACACACCTAAAGAGAAGAGCTCTTGGTAAACACCGCCAAGCCAAGACATAAACATAATAATTAATTCATATACCCCTTTGCTCCTTTGTTTATTTCTCTTCCATATTGTTTGGGTATTTGTGTCTTACGATCATTGCACCCCAAGGCATTTATCTCAGAGACTCCTAGGCCTTCATCCTCAGTTTCCATTGGGAATACTTACTCCACCTCGTCATTGTCAATTCAGTCCTCCACCAAGTCCCTATACAACCTCGGACTCTGGTCCGTTGAGCCCTCATTCTGATTTTGAATCTGGTTTCCCTCTTCCTCATTCTCTAACCATGTCAGGTGCCAATGCAAGTAGTGGTCCTCATGCTGGTGGTAGACGCGGACCTAAATCTGGGGCTACTAGTAGTGGAACCAATACCGGAACCATCCCAACTACTCTCTTGCTACCTTTTATGGCAGGTTTGGGTCACCTCTATTTTAGCCAGTTGATCAAAAAACCTATACACCATAATCCAGGTTGGCCTATTATGCATGTTAGTCATTAGTATTTTTCATTATCTTTAGATGACTATAGGGTGTTTATACCTTTTTAAAAACAATATTCCTTGAATATCTTGAGTTTCAGAAATCTCATTGCCTTCATTATCCTTATAGAAATTTTTTCACTATTCTATCAATTTCCCATTTCATGGTCACCCTGTTTCTCCTAAAAACTGCTTATGGGATTTTACCTCTCATTTTCACCCTCATTTCCTGCCTGTGACCTCATTTCCCTATTTCCCCCCTGTCCATAACTCCACTTTCCCTCTAGGGTTTCCTATAGCTAACTCATTCCCATTTTCCCCAGGTTCCTCAAGCATTGATGGTCTCAAAACTATATCTGTAGGCTCTTTAGATAAATCAAGTACATTGGATTTCGGATATTCAATACAACACTTTTGACAATACTCTATTTTCACTTGAGAAATCTCTAGATCCAATTTTAGTCAAAACTAGGTCAAAGTAACCTCCCACTAGGTCATTAGGGTTTTTACATGTTTTTAAGGTCATCATTGGATGTTTAAGAATTTCTTTTCCTTTGCTAGAATCTAGCTCAGATGTAATAGAATGTCAAATGCATGGTTATTCAATAAGCACATAACAATATCCAAAGAAGATTACCTTATCAATTCATAGTCTACAAGTGAGGTAAATGCAAAGAGTTTATCACTTCTGCAGAAGTGTTGAACGATTTGTCAGTAGAAGGTGTTGATGAGGTAGACTATCTACTCCTAAATGAAGACACTCTACAGCAAAGGAAAGGGAAACAATTTGGTCTTGAAGAGAACTAGGTTTTTGAGCTTGATGGTCGAGTTGAGTGCCAAAACAGTGATCCCTTGTAGAAAATGACATGGAGGAAGCACAAAAGGCCAAACATGAAAAATGTTTATCAGAATAGAGTGAAGAAAAATGGAAAAGGTGAGGTGAAATAGAGATAAATGAATGAACTTGAAAGGGATATATAGAACTTAGAGGACAACACTGATAATTGCTGTAAAGCACTCCAAACACCTAGGGTTTTCAAGAAAGTGGCTAGACAAGGTGAAAACATAATTTGAACTCCATGGTGGAAGAAAAAGAGGATTTTGAAGCTAGTATTATGTGAAATCATCCTAAAGGTGTCAAAATAAACATGTCAAGTCTCCAAGACCAAAATAAAAGAAAATTTCATAACTCCAGCAACCTACAAGAAAAAAGGTGTAAATAATATTAGTGAAAATGACAAAAAACGGTTTCAAACATTAGAAAGTGGGTTGCAAAGTTAAATTAAATCCATGAGACTATTAAATCCCCTTTTTAAACTTCAATGAATCATTTTTAACCTTCAAAAGACCAAGAGCATTTAGAGGAGAAGAAATTTCGAGTTTTCAAGCCAAATTTGGGCAAGTTTGCTTTGGTGTTGTGCGCTCAGTCTAGCATTGTGCCCCTAGAAGCTGGCATTGTGTGCTTGGCATTTCTCCTCCGTTCAATTTGTGAAGGAGTTGCGCACCTAGAAGGTGGCGCTGCATGCTAGGGGAGGCGCTGCACTCTTGCCCGAAACAGACACCTTTCTCGTTTTCAAAGGTGTTGTGCACTCAGAACCGGTGTTGCGCGCTTAAGCTTGGCATTGCGTCCTCAGCCTTGTTGTTGTGTGCTTGGCCAGAAAGGTTTTCTAAGTGATCTAACCACTCAAAACACTCCAAAGCTCTTCCAAATATTTTCCAAAGGTCCTCCAAGCATATTAATGGGTAAGTACATGTCATCAACCCATATTCAAGCAATTTGGTCATCACTTAATTGAATGAAAAAGAAACCCTAAATAAAACCCTAAGTTTAAGCTTGAAGTCATTGATTTTTCCATTACTTCATCTTCCTATAAAGAGTATCAGTCAAAACAAAGGGTTATTACAGTGCTCAAAGGTTGTCATTAATCTAAGCTTTACCCTACACCCATTCCTTTCACTCACTCATTCCCTCATTTGCAAGGCTACCTTTTCTTCATCTCATTTCCATTTACACTCCAAGGTTTTATAAAACAGAGTTTACAATGTCAGAGGGTGAATAAAATGGTATTGAGGCCCATATTCCAAAGAGGCATGATCACAAGGGAGGCAAGATAAATAGATTTGAACCCATCAATATAAGAGAGCTCATGGCATCTCCCCTTACTATTT
Organism: Pinus albicaulis; assembly: GCA_034641835.2. NCBI lineage: Eukaryota > Viridiplantae > Streptophyta > Pinopsida > Pinales > Pinaceae > Pinus > Pinus albicaulis. The sequence goes on along the minus strand of CM076584.1, from coordinate 595,083,650 downwards.
CTTCTTTCAAACATGTAGGTTGCTATGAATTTTGTGAAAAGGTGTAGTAGGTGCAAAACCACCCTAATCTAACTAGACTATTTATCATTAAATTTCATGAAAAACAAGTTAATCTTGCAAGGGTCACCTTTGAATTGTCTACAAATGCCATTGCCAATGCTAGAGACATACCTAGTGTAGGAGAGAAATGGTTCAAGTAAGATAACCTTGACATGAGTTACTTTGAGCCATACCTTAAGCCCAGGTATAAAGAACACAGCAAATCCATCTTTCCTTTCTCTCACTCTCTTGATATATATGCACCTATGATGAAGATTATAATGAAGTATTTCACATGTGAGGGAACGTTTTCCCGTCTTTACTCATACCACATCAGACTTTTTATGCACTTTACTAGAGTGAAGATGTTGCACATACCCTATTACCTTTACCGAAGCATTAATAAAATGGCATAAATAATGCAAAAGAGAAACTACCCTCAGCAGATGCAAAGAATTTTCCATCATTCTCTTATCAAGATGGTTGTTATGCATCAACTACAGTAGAAAGGCATTCCACGGGATACCTTCATTTCCAATGAGTTTTTTAGTGCTCCACAAGGCCATCATCAGAAAGATATACCTTTCTCATCCCATCCTCCAGAATCCATTCCTCCATCACTTCCTACTATTCACACATCTCCACTCACTCACTTTCCTTCACCCCATGATGATCCTCCTTCATCGCCTTCCCACAGCCCTTCACCCTCATCTCATGACACAGCATCAAACAGTGAAGAGAGCAGTGAAATAGATGACACTGAGGTGGTTTACATAGAGCCTTTTCCTTTGACCTATAAAAGAGGTCATAGGCAAGTGTTTGCTCCACAAATTATGGAAGGGAGCTTGCCTTCTACATCAACAAAACACATTGAAAAAGGTAAGGAAAAGGTCATTGTTGAAGAGGAGGAAGACAAGCATGAAACTGAGAAACATTTTTAGCTAATTAAACTTGACAGTGAGAATGAGGATAAGGAGAGGATCACAAAAATTCCACTCAAAAGCAAGGATGCCAAGATTAGGGAGCTACAAACCAATATTGGTAGGGACAAAAATGTGATCAACCTCCTTGAGGTAGAAAACTAGTAGTTAGAGACAGAGAAGGCCATCAGTGAGGTCAGAGCTATGAGAGCTCGGAAAGAGGATGGAAAGGCCAAGGCTAAGCTATATGAGACCTTCTGCACTCTTGATGACAGTCAGGATGAGGAAGAACAGAATCCTAGGAGGAGGCCAAGGAAAATTTGGTTGAAGAAAGCTTTAGCCTGGGAAAGAGAGCAAGAGACAGCATTGGCAGAGCAGGTCACTCCAAGTGAGATTCTTGCCATCGAGATCAGCTATGATAGATAATCTTGGCTAGAGAGAGCCAATGTACATCGAGAGGATCGGCTTAGAAAGGAAAAAAGAAACATTGACCTTTAGAAGAAGATGGCAAAGCATTATGCCTTAAGAAACAAGATTGCAAGGGCAAAGATCAAAAGAGCCCTTGCTAAGATTCAAGTCTTAAATGAGGCAAAGGAGAAGGAAAATATCAACATCCTTGCTGATGTATCCCTCCAATCCTCCCAAACATTATTAGCAAGACAAAATATATTTTTTGGCACTTGGTGCAAGTTTTTAATTTTTGACTATTTGGCTAGCAGAAAAAAGGGCCAAATGTGTAGTGCCATTGGAACTGTGCTCTTTTTTGGGGAAATCAATTGAGAAAAGGTTTACATACTCATGTTCCTCATGCCAAGGAAATCACCCTTAGAAAACTTCAGGTCATTTGGAGCAGAATTGGTCCCTTAAAAGGGCCAAAAACCACCTAAAAAACACCTTTCTGCCCTCTTTTCAGCACTGGCACTGCGCCATGAGCAGTCTTGGGAGAAAGGATTTTTTACTAGGTAAATGGAATCCATTCTAAACAAAAAAGGAATATTTGGAAACTAGAGAGGACAAGATTTCCAATGAGCTATCATGGAGCTCATTTTTACATAGGCAAGGCCTCCAAAACTCAGCTACAAAAATGGCCATTTTTCCGATTTTGGCATTGTGCCCTTGCCAAAAAGTCAACAAAAGACACAAGAAGTTATTAAAAAAGATATTTTGAAGGATTTTAAAACAAATATCTCTAAAATTAGCTGAGGAGTTATGTTATAAGTGATTTTTTCATTTAATGAGTTTGGGATATTTCTGCGTTGGGCCTTGCATGGTCTCAATGGTCAAATTCATTTATTATGTAATTAATGACTTCTAAAACCCTAGCTAGGGTTTACTTCATCATTTGGCAGTTAAATACTGCATGTAAGGCTTCACAATTTTTTTGGTTGAATTTTGAGTTCAATATCATTGAGTTGGAGTTGTGAAGAAATTGGCTTTGAAGTTTTGTGAATGTTTTGATTTCAATGGCATTGGAGCAAGCACATTCATGAGATTCAATAACCTGGTTAATGGTGATGGTGTTCTAATCCAGTACTTGTCTTCTTATGTTTTCCATATTGTGCATCTTTCCCTTATGATAGAATAGAAATTTTAGATTAAGATATGTTGTTGAGAGGCACCTTAATTCTATCTACCTTCTGTTGTTTATATGTTTTCCTCAGCTAGGTTTGATTAGAAAATTCTTAATTTCTCTCTAGTTCCACTTAGCTTGTTTGCCTTGAAAATTATTTAATGGAGTCAAGCAAGAGAATTTTATGGTGTGCCCTGTCCTTTGGTGTAGCTTAAAACATTGTTTCATAGGCCTTTTCTTTGAAGTTCACTAATTAGGGTTTGGCTGAAGAAGTTTATGGTTTTACCTGTCCTTTAGTCCATCTTGAATAGTCACTTTGAAGGTCTTTTATAGTTTCATTAAGGAATTTAGGAGTTCCATTCTCTTTAATCATTACTAATGTGTTATCTTGCATGTTTTCTTACTCTGAAGGTAAAAAACTAGATAAATTAGGAGTTCCCTACTCTCTACGGTTTGCTCGATTGTTTCTTTAAAGTTTACTTGGTGAAGTTTGACCAGAGAAGTTTATGGTGTGCCCTATCCTTTGGTAATTTCTTAAAAATAGTGATCTTGAAGGCCTTTCTTGTTATGGTATCTGTTAAAGGACTCTTATTTTCCCTTTAAACCTAATATGTTCCCAAATTTAATGTTCATTTCACTCACATAAGCTACTAAGATCCATTTGACTTTGTTAACTTTCCCTATGAAACACCCTTGATTCATTATTTTCCTTTTTAAACCTTTCACAGACCCCATAGTCCAATGGGTTGAATTTCTCTTACTCTATATGTTCTACTTGACAACCTACCCAACCAAACAAACAAAACAAACAAAACCTATCACTTTAACTAGCCTAAAATAAGCATCTTAAAAAAATTCAAGTCATACCTTTTATCAAATATAGAGAGAGCCCTCTCTAAGTCCAGGAAGGCTAGGTCTTAGGACTCCAAAGTTGGTTTGATGTTACCCTTATCTATTTATTCATTTCCAATATACCAAATTACACGGACATAACATAATGGCAACCAAGGTGGGACTGGGTAAGTAACAGCTTAAATATTCCTTCAAAACTCAAAAATCCCCTGTCAAACTCAGATAAATCAAGTGTTAGCCAAGAAATATATCTGGTTGATTTTCCATACTGGCACAATGGCGAAATTAATGGGAAACACTAATTAAAAATCTTAGTGTTACATAAAGAACTCAAAAAACCCAAAAATATCTCTAGATTGGTATTCAATTGTTGATGGTGGAAAACAAGCAAATCCTCAAACAGTTAGCATCATCCATCCGGTGACTCCACTAGTTTCCAGTAGACCTAATGACTCCACTGTTTCTCAGAGACTCCTCCAGAAATGCATTAATCAGTCCTAATAGTATGAATCTTAGTCACATATTGTGTGAATTCAGTCTTCTTACTGATTGGTTTGCTTTCAAAACTCTTACAAACTTTCAACCTTTCTGTGTTGTGGGTCTAAAATCTGGCTTCACAAAGAATCAGCACAAGATGTCACCCTGACCCAAACCATTGTTAGAACTATTGTTAGAACAATTCACAAAGAAATTTTCGTCCCTAAAAACCTTACATCCTTGCAAGATACCCAATTTGACTTACACCATAGAAGAAGCCTATTCAGAACTAAGTCTCAAAATTGGATAGACCAGACAGACCTTCAGCATACAAACTTATAGCAGAGTCCTAATTGAGAAGCTTTTCCTTCCACTCGTCCTGATTTTTAGCTTCTCCAACACTTTTACTCTTTTCAATCAAAATTAGTTGAATCTCAGCTAGCTGGTCCAGGTACATCTGCTACCCCCACTCATACATCCACTATTCAAACGAATCCATTTCATCCTCCTCCTCCACTCATAAACCCTCCTCTTGTAAATCCTCCTTGGATTCCATTACCTCTTATCATGGTAGTACGGTATGCCCCCCTGTTACTACCACAACCTTTACAACCTATGCCACAGGACTACCAATCTAAAATCCCTCACTTTACTAGATCTGATTCTACCACTGCCCAACAACATGTATACAAGATCAATGATGCATTTGACTACCAAGAAATAGAAGAGGATACCATAAAAATGAGAATTTTTTCCCAAATCTTAGGAGGAGAAGCAAAGAAATGGTTCAAAAACTTAACTCCTAACAACATTAATGACCTCCCTTCCCTTTATAAAACATTTATAAACTAGTGGGAGACTAAGAAAAATCCTCTTCAAATCTTATCAGAGTATGATAACCTTAAGAGAAATGTTCGGTAAAGTGTCCAAGACTAGTGCACTACGTTCAGTAGTGTATACAATGCACTCCCTCCCCACATGAAACCCCCACAAGGCCTAGCCTTAGTAAAAATTCCAGATGGATTTGATCCATACATGTCTTATCAATTAAGAGAAAGAGATCCCCTTACCTTAAAAGACATGAAAAAGGGAGCAGTAAGTGTAGAAGCCAACCTAAATGCTAAAAGGGATAGATTGAGAGAAGAGAATAGGGTAACATACAAAGAAGAAAATATAGGCTCCACATCTGATGCTAAAATTGACAGTCTAGTTAGGACAATGGAAAGGATGATGGAGAGAATTAACTTGAATGAAAGTGTACCTCCAAGAGAAAACCAAACAAACCCTCAAAATAGAACTAGAAACAAAAACTTCAAAAGAGACCCTCCTCAAATTAGACAAAGAGAAAATGACCATCAAATCAAACCTCCTTTCCAAGAAAACTATGTAGATTAAGAGGAAAGAGAGACTGAGGATCCAGAAGAAAATCATGGCAATCTAATAGACTCCAATAATGAGGATGATATTTTTCTCACAGAAGAAGAGCAAGTATGTTTTCCTCAAACCAAACTGATAGAAAATATGATGATTATGAAGAATACAAACTGGGGTTTGAAAATTCTATCATGGAGGTTCATAGGTAGTATGACCTCATAAGTAGGAAGACCCAAGACATCTCTAAGGGGAACAAACCAGAAATTTCTGCTAGGAAGAACCCTGAAAAAATTCCTAAAAAAACAATAAAAAATACCAACATAATGGCTAAGAATCCCAATCAAAGAAAAAACAAAATTAGCCAACATAATGGTGACCAAAGCTACCCTAATACATCAACTAGTGCCCCTGAAAAAACTGCTTTAAATGAAATTCCAAATAAAACTCAGCAAACTAAAGTTGCTGAAAATACCACGTATGATAAAACTAATGTAAATATGCCAAAAACACAAACACCATTCAGCATTGAGGGATAAATTTTCAAAATCACAATATCCATACCCCTTACTGAACTAGTGACTCAAGATGTATATAGATCTCAAGTTTTGAAGGCTTTAAACATAGGAAATGACATCGATACTCTAAATCTAACTGATTACAAGCTAGAGTTGTTGTTTGGACTAGAAGTAGAGGGAAAGTTCCAAGAGGGAGTTGTGCCTCCATTCTATGTCAGTTTAAACATCCATGAAAATATCTTACACAATGCTATGCTAGACTCTAGTGCTTCACACAACCTCATGCCAAAGGTAGTGATGTAGAGATTAGGCCTCGAAATAACCAAACCATACAAAAACTTGTACTTTTTTTATTCAACTAGATTCAAATGCCTGGGCTTGATCAAATATCTATGTGTCAATCTGGCACAAATACCAGCTAAGAGCCTAGTCATGGACATTTTAGTGGTTGACATGACCTCGAAGCATGGCATGCTTTTATCTAGATCATGGGTAGCCAAACTCCAAGGAAACCTCCAAAGGGACATGACATATGCTACCATTCCAGTATTTAACAAAACAAGAAGACTGTACAAAGAATCTCACATGAAATACATGGTAAGAAGCCAAGATAGGCCAAACAACACCCCTCTCTATTATATCCATTTATACCTTGACTCATTTATCTTGTACAATGAAGATGACATTAATGAACAAGTAAATTAAAAAGAGGAAGAGCAAGCACTGTCAGAATAGTCAAACCAAACGCAAAATGAAGAACATGATAGCGAAAACCCTAGAAACCATGAACAATGAGATAATGGTGAATCTAAACCTGAAACACTTTGGAACATGAGCTTTGATAGCTCTTGTGGAAAAGTTGGTTCAGGAGCAAGTTTTTGGATACACAACACCAATGAAGGTCACCCTTACAAGCTAGATTTTCCATGTACAAACAATATTGCTGAGTACAAAGCTCTTCTGCTAGGATTACAATGGTTAAAAAACATAGGATCCAAGAATATTTTTGTTCAAGAAGATTTCAAGCTAATCATTAGGAAAATCAAAGGAGAGTAATCAACAAAAAACCCTAGGCTAAGAGAATATACGAATTCTTCCTTAGACCTCATCAAAACATTTGAAAAATATGAACTTACCTCTGTCCCATGAACTCAAACCAGCCTTGAAAATGAACTAGCCTTTGTTGCCTGCACTTGCCAACTACCTCATGCTAATGAACAATACATGGTAAAGGTCAAAAACAGACCTACAGTGCCAGATAACAAACATTATTGGAAATTTTTTGAAGGTGACAAACATATTGAAGACTTCCTGCAATCCAAAAATGAATTTGAAATGCCAAAACCAAACTTGGATCATGAAGAATACTGCTCTGATGAGGAACAAACACACAAAACAAAGTTTCCTTATGATGCTGATGAAAATCCGGTAGAACACCCTCTTGATGCAGAATTGTTTGAAGACATGGATAACAAAGACCTTGAGGTATTGCAATGCAAAGATAACTTATTACCAAGAGGTCTTCCCCCTTAAAATAGTTGTTTGATTTCAATGATGTTGCTAGGAAGCCTAAAATGGAATCCATTGAAACATATGTAGAAGAATACAACATAGGTGGTGAAGAAGACCTAAAATGATAAAGTTGTCCAAAACATTTCCACCCCTTATAAAATAGAAATGCATTGAGCTGCTCAAAGAGTTCAAATATTTTTTTGCATGGGGCTATGAGGACTTGAAGTCCTATGACACAAATATCATTCAGCATAAAATTCCTCTCAAGGAAAACCAGAAACCATTCAACAAGAAGTTGTGTAGGATAAACCCTATCCTAATGCCTCTAGTTGAGAAATAAATTAAAAATATGTATGATGTTGGAATAATAGTCTGACTTGGGTACTCAGAATGGGTCTCAAAACTTGTGTCAGTGAGGAAGAAGACAGGTGAAATTAGGCTATGCATAGACTTCATAAATTTAAACAAATCCTCCCTGAAAGACAACTACCCATTACCTAAGATGGATCATATACTTCAAAGGGTAGTGTGTTCCAAAAAAATATCTTTTCTTGATGGTTTTTCAGGGTATAATCAGGTGCTAGTACTTCCAAGTGATTAGCACAAAACAACTTTCAGTACACCTTGGGTCACCTTCATGTATGTTAAAATTCCTTTTGGGTTAATGAATGTCGGGGCCACTTTTAAAAAAGCCATGGACATTTATTTTTTTGAAGAAATAGGCTACTTCATTGTGATACACCTTTATGACATCATTTTTTATTCAAAAACTGATGAAGAACACCTAGCTCACCTAAGAAAAGTCTTCGAAAAGTGTAGAAAGTATGGCTTATCCTTAAATCCTAAGAAAAATTTGTTTGGCCTTCAAGAAGGGAAAGTTTTAGGCCACATCATATCTAAAGAAGGGATTAAGATAGACACAAAAAGGATTGAAAGGATATTGCAGACCAACCACCCTAGAAACATCAAAGAACCACAATCCTTCATTGGAAAGATCAAATTCTTAAGAAGGTTCATAAAAAACTTTGTGGAGCTCCTAAGAAACATTACAAACATGCTGAAAAGAGAAATGGAAGTCAAATGGACCACAACAACAAATAAATCATTTGAACTGGTAAAACAAGCACTTACCCAAACACCAATTCTAATTAGCCTTGACTTTACCAAAGACTTTTTCATCTTCTCATTTGCATCTAAACATACAATTTCTGCAGTATTGCTACAAAAGAACATAATTGGACAAGAACAACCCATATCTTTATTCAACAAGGTAATAAGAGATGAACCTATGAAATATAACATCATGGAGAAACAAGCTTTTTCCTTAATCAAAGCCTTAAAAGATTTCAGAGTTTACATTTTGCATTCACATGCCATTTCTTTTGTTCCTCATGTAGTTTTTAAGGACATACTAACTCAGGATCCTGATGGTAAAATAGGTTAGTGGATTTTTTTCATCTTAGAGTATTATTTGGAAATCAAACCCACCAAGCTAATCAAAGGGCACGGACTGGCCAAACTGATGGTTGAAGCAAACTTTCAAGCATTGGACATAAACATGATACATTCCTTGGATGAACAAGAGGAGTTGGCAACTCCACCTATGAAGAAGCATTTATGAACTCACTCTGGTATGCTGACATATTGTATGTGCTTTTTAATGTAAATTCTCCTCCTAACTTGTCCAAAACCAAGGCTAGATTCCTTAAACAAAAGGCTGTAAATTTTTTCATTCTAGATAAAGCTTTATATTGGAAAATTTATGTTGGTATCCTGCTTAAATGTTTACTTGAAGACGATGTAGATAGAATCATGCATGAGTTTCATGAAGGAGAATGTGGGGGTCATCTCTATTAGAAACCTACTGCCAACAAAATCCTTTGAGCCAGTTTCTATTGGCCCACTCTTTTCCCTAATATCTACAAGCTAGTAGTGACTTGCCATAAATGCAAAATCTTTGAGGGAAAGATAAAACTACTATCTTTTCCTTTGCACCCTATCAGTGTTGAAACCCTTTTTCAACAATGGGGTTTAGATTTCATTGGAGAAATCCACACTGCATCCTCTCCCCAACACAAATGGATCCTCACTGCAATTGACTATTTCAAAAAATGGATAGAATCCATCCCTTCAAGGAATGGCACTGACTTGGTAATCATAAAATTCCTTGAAACCAATATTCTGTCGAGATTTCATTGTCCGAGAAAGATCATCACTGATAATGCTGTTGCATTTAAGTCCAAAAGAATAGTGGACTTTTGCCACAGGTATCACATCACATTAGGGCATTCTACAACTTATTACCCTCAAGGTAATGGGCTGGATGAGACCTCCAACAAAAGTCTAGTAAACATCATCAAAAAGTTGTTGGAAGAGAACAAAAATTCACGGTACAATAATTTAGTACATGCACTATGGGCAGACAGATTAACAAGAAAGAAATCAATTAACAATTCTCCCTATCAGCTAGTGTATGGCATGGATGCAGTTTTTTCAACATCCTTGGGAGTCCCAGTGAAGAAGCTCCCTCAAGAGGTACAATCAGAGGAGAATGATATACAAATGAGGTTGACCCAAACCATTCATTTGCAACAATCAAGGGAAGAAGTGTACAACAGAACACAATCAGTGCAAGAGAGTATCAATAAAATTTTTTATAAAAGGACCAAGGCAAATGATTTCTAGATTGGAGAAAAAGTGTTGAAGTGGGATTCAAGAAGAGAGGACAAAGGCAAGCATGGAAAATTTGAAAAAATATGGAAAGTTCCATACATCATCCATTCAACAAGAGGTAACAATGCATTCTTCCTACAAGAAATGAATGGAACAGAGTTGTTTGGAGGTCATGTCAATCGCAGGATGCTCAAGCACTATTTTTTTTGAAGTTCTTAGTTTAAACCTGTGTTCATTGTACATAACATTGCTTTAGTAAAAGATCAGAAAAAATGAAAACACAAAAAACAAAGAAAAGAAGAAAAAGAGGGCAGATGAAACAAAAAGGTAAAGCCCCATACCAAAAAAGAATATATCTGAAAGTGTGCAAGTCTAAATGCCACTACTTTGAGAAATAAAAGTCTTGTTCATGATTGAACTTGTTTTAAATTTCTACTGATAAGCTAGAAAATGGAGATTTTCCAAATAGTTTAAACTTGGTTTATCACGTAGACTAGGTTAGGAAAATATGCTGGTTCCCAAACCTTAAATCTTAACCAAAGCAAAATGAGAGGGATGAGTGACAGATTTAAAATTATAGCCCTCAGTATTTCTATTTTTACTTGTACAAAATTAAAATCTGTGTGCCACTTGTCCAAGATGCCATAGCTCATGACAAATCCAACATCTTAAACTTGATTTGGTCATGTTTTAAATTTTATGTTGATAGGTTAGAGAATGAAAATTTGTCAAACTATTTAACCCTGATGGATAAGTAGATTAGGTAGACGATAAAAGCGCTCATCAGTCTAATCTGAGCTCTAGGAATTTATAAGGGTAGAAATAGAAATTTTGTGCTTTCAAAAGAAATGAGGTCAAGGGTTTGCCAATCCAAATGCACCCAAATGAAGAAAAAATGTTAGGAAAAGTATGATGGGTAGGTAGAATTGATGTTGAAGCAATCATGTTTTTTCAGATGTTAAAATATCACAACTCCGAAGAATAGCAGCAAGATCAACCTTGAAAAATGAAAGAACGAGAATAAATCAACAAGCATGTGAGGCTTCTTATCTGCAAAACCAAAGATCTAAACTCTGAGGTTGTTGACACCTCCTGAAAGGAACTTCCATCCCCAAGTGGAGCCACTGTTAGTTATCGGTATTTTTTAGTATCTTTAGATGACTATAGGGTGTTTATAGATTTTTGAAAACAATATTCCTTGAATATCTTGAGTTTTAGAAATATCACTACCTTCATTATCCTTATAGAAATTTTTTCACTATTCTATCAGTTTCCCATTTCATGGTCACCCTGTTGCTCCCAAAAACTGCTTATTGGCTTATACCTCTCATTTTCACCCTCCTTTCCTACCTATGACCACATTGCCCTAATTTTCCCCTCTCCATAACTCCACTTTCCCCCTAGGGTTTCCTATAGCTAACTCATTCCCATTTTCCCCAGGTTCCTCAAGCAGTGATGGTCTCAAAACTATCTTTGTAGGCACTTTAGATAAATCAAGTACATTGGATTTTGGATCTTCAATACAACACTTTTGACAATACTCTGTTTTCACTTGAAAAATCTCTAGATCCAATTTTAGTCAAAACCAGGTCAAAGGAACCTCCCACTAGGTCATTAGGGTTTTTACATGTTTTAAGGTCATCATTGGATGTTTTAGGAACTGCTTTTCCATTGCTATAATCTAGCTCAGATGTAATATAATTTCGAACACATGGTTATTCAAGAAGGACATAACAATATCCAAAGAATATTACCTTATCAATTCATAGTCTGTAAGTGAGGTAAATGCAAAGAGTTTATTTCTTCTACAGGAGTGTTGAAGGATTTGTCAGCAGAAGGTGTTGTTGAGGTAGACTATATACTCCTAAATGAAGACAACTTGTAGCGAAGGAAAGGGAACAATTTTTTCTTGAAGATAACTAGGGTTTTGAGCTTGATGGTCCATTTGAGTGCCAAAACAGTGATCCCTTGTAGAAAATGACATGGAGGAAGCACACAAGGCCAAACATGAAGAAATCTCATTAGAATAGATTGAAGAAAGGTGAGGTGAACTGGACAGAAATGAATAAAATTGAAAGGGATATAGAGAACTTATAAGACAACATTGATGATTATTGTAAATAACTCCAGAAACCTAGGGTTTTCAAGAAAGTGGCCAGACAAGGTGAAAAGCATAAGTTGAACTCCATGGTGGAAGAAAAAGAGGATTTTGAAGCTATTTTTGTGTGTGATCATCCTAAAGGTTTCAAAATAAACATGTCAAGTCTCCAGGATCCAAAGAAAAGAAAATTTCATAACTCCAACAACCTACAAGAAAAAAGGTGTAAAGAATATCAGTGAAAGTGACAAAAAAGGGTTTCAAACATTAGAAAGTGGGTTGCAAAGTTAAATTAAATCCATGAGCCTATTAAAGCCCATTTTTACACTTCAATGAATCATTTTTATCATTCAAAAGACTAAGAGCATTTAGAGGAGAAGAAATTTCGAGTTTTCAAGCCGAATTTGGGCAAGTTTTCTTTAGCACTGCCCACTCAGACTCGCATTGCGCCCCTGGAAGCTGATGTTATGCGCTTGGCATTTCTCCTCCGTTCAATTTGTGAAGGTGATGCACGCCTGGAAGGTGGCACTGCGCACTGGAGGAGGCATTGTTCTCTTGCATGGAACAAACACCTTTCTCATTTTCAAGGGCAATGCGTGCTCAAAACTAGCACCGCGCACCTAGGTTTGGCGCTCTGCCCTCAGCCTTGGTGCTGTGCGCTTGGCCAAAATGGTTTTATAAGTGATCTGACCACTCAAAACACTCCAAATATCTTTCAAGTCTTTTCCAAAGGTCTTCCAAACATATTAAGAGGTAAGTACATCTCATCAACCCATATTCAAGCAATTTGGTCATCACTTAATTGAATGAAAAGGAAACTTTAAGTTTAAGCTTGAAGTCACTGATTTTTCCATTACTTCATCTTCCTATAAAGAGTATCTGTTCAAACAAAGGGTTATTACAATGCTCAAAGGTTGTCATTCATATAAGGTTGCCCCTACACCCATTCCTTTCACTCACTCATTCCCTCATTTGCAAGGGTACCTTTTCTTCATCTCATTTCCATTTACACTCCAGGGTTTTATAAAATCAGAGTTTACAATGCCAGAGGATGAAGATAGTGTTATGGAGGCCCAGATGCCAAAGAGGCATGATCACGAGGGAAGTAAGATAAATAGATTTGAACCCCTAAATAAAAGAGATCTCATGGCATATCCCCTTACTATTTCTTCTTTCAAACATGTAGGTTTCTATGAATTTTGTGAAAAGGTGCAATAGGTGCAAAACCACCCTGAGCTAACTAGACTATTTATCATTAACTTTCATGAAAAACAAGTTAATCTTGCAGGGGTCACCTTTTAATTGTCTACAGGCCAATGCCACAGGCATACCTAGTGTAGGGGAGAAATGGTTCAAACAAGCTAACTTTGAAATGAGTTACTTTGAGCCATACCTTAAGCCCAAGTATAAAGACAACAACGAATCCATCTTTCCTTTCTCTCACCTTCTTGATAGATATGCACCTATGATGAAGATTATAATGAAGTATTTAACATATGAGGGAAGGTTTTTCCGTCTTTACTCATACCACATCAGACTTCTTATGCACTTTACCCTATTACCTTTACCGAAGAATTGATAAAATGGCATACATAGTGCAAAAGAGAAACTACCCTTAGCAGACGCAAAGCCTTTTCCATCGTTCTCTTATCAAGATGGTTGTTATGCACCAACTAGATCAGAAAGGAATTCCATGGGAGACCTTCATTGCCAATGAGGTTTTTGCTTCTCCACAAGGCCATCATTACCCTGATATACCTTCCTCATCCCATCCTCCAAAATCCATTCCTCCATCACTTCCCACTATTAACACATCTCCACTCACTCACTTTCCTTCACCCAATTATGATCCTCCTTCATCACCTTCCCACAGCCCTTCACCCTCATATCATGACACAACATCAAATAGTGAAGAGAGTAGTGAGACAAATGAAAATAAGATGGTTTACATAGAGCCTTTTCCTTTGAACTATCAAAGAGGTCATAGGCAGGTGTTTCCTCCACAAATTGTAGAAGGGGCCCTACCTTCTACATCAACAAAAAAACTTGACGAAGGTAAGGAAAAGGTCATTGTTGAAGAGGAAGAAGACAAGCATGAAACTGAGCAAGAGTTTTAGCTAATTCACCTTGCTAGTGAGAATGCTGATGAGGATGGGATCACAAACATGCCGCTCAAAAGCAAGGATGTCCAAATTAGGGAGCTACAAACCAAGCTTGGAAGGGCCAAAAATGTGATCAACTTCCTTGAGGTAGAAAACTAGCAGTTAGAGATAGAGAAGGCCATCAGTGATGTCAGAGCTATCAGAGCTCAAAAAGAAGATGGAAAGGCCAAGGCTAAGCTAGATGAGACCTTGGGCACTCTTGATGATAGTGAGGATGAGGAAGAACAACTTCCTAGGAAGAGGCCTAGGACAATTGGGTTGAAGAAATCTTTAGCTTGGGAAAGAGAGCAAGAGACAACATCGGTAGAGCAAGTCACTCTAGGTGAGCTACTTGCCATGGAGATCAGCTATGACAGAGAATATTGGCTAGAGAGAGCCAATTTACACCTAGAGCATGAGCTTGAGAAGGAAAAAAGAAACATTGAACTTTAGAAGAATATGGCAAGGCATTATGCCTTAAGAAACAAGATTGCAAGGGCCAAGCTCAAACAAGCCCTTGCCAAGATTCAAGTCCTAAATCAGGTGAAGGAGAAGGAAAATCTCAACATCCTTTCTGATGTATCCCTCCAAGCCTCCCAAACATGATCATAAAGACAAAATCCATTTTTGGCACTTGGTGCAAGTTTTTGATTTTTGACTGTTTGGCTAGCAGAAAAAAAGGGCCAAATGCACAGAGCCACTAGCATTGCGCTCTTTTTTGGGGAATTCAATTGAGAAACAGTTTACATATTCATGTTCCTCAGGAAAACGACATCAGCCTCAGAATATTTCAGGTCATTTGGAGCATAATTGGTCCCTCAAAAGTTCCAAAAACCACCTAAAAAACACCATTGTGCCCTCTTTTCAGCACTGGCGCTGCGCCCTGAGCAGTCTTGGGAGAATGGATTTTTGAATAGTTAAATGGACTTCATTCTAAACACTAAAGGAATATTTGGAAACTATATAGGACATGCTTTCCAATGAGCTATCATGGAGCTCATTTGGACATAGGGAAGGCCTCCAAAACTCTGCATAAAAAAGGGAAAGTTTTCCAGTTTTGGCGCATAACCCTTGGCTTAGCTTCACGCCCTCAGCCAGTGACACTGCACCCTTGCCAGAAAATCAAAAAAAGACACAAGCAGTTATTAAAAAATATATTTTTAAATATTTTAGGACAAATATCTCTAAAATTAGCTATGGAGTTATGTTCGAAGTTATTTTTGCATTTAATGAGTTTGGGATATTTGTGCCTTGGGCCTTGCATGGTCTCAATGGTCAAATGCATTTATTATGTAATTAATGACTTCTAAAACCCTAGCTAGGGTTTAATTCATCATTTTTCAGTTAAATACTTCATGTAAGGCTTCGTAATTTTGTTGGTTGATTGTTGAGCTCAATATCATAGACTTGGAGTTGTGAAGAAATTGTCTTTGGAGTTTTGTGAATGTTTTGATTTGAATGGCATTGGAGCAAGCACATTCATGGGATTCAATAACCTCATTAATGGTGATGTTGTTCTAATCTATTACTTGTCTTCTTATTTTTTCCATATTGTGCATCTTTCCCTTATGACAGAGTAGAAATTTTATATTAAGATATGTTGTTGAGAGGCACCTTAATTATGTCTACCTTCTGTTGTTTATATGTTTTCCTTTGCTAGGTCTGATTAGAAAATTCTTAATTTCTCTCTAGTTCCACTCAGCTCGTTTGCATTGAAAATGATTTAATGGATTCAAGGCAAATAATTTTATGGTATTCCCTGTACTTTGGTGTAGCTTAAAACATTGTTTCTTAGGCCTTTTCTTTGAAGTTCACTAATCAGGGTTTGGTTGAAGAATTTTATGGTTTGTCATGTCCTTTAGTCCATCTTGAGTAGTCACTTTGAAGTTCTTTTATAGTTTGATTAAGGAATTTATGAGTTCCCTACTCTTTAATCATTACTAATGCGTTATCTTGCATGTTTTCTTTCTCTAAAGGTAAACAACTAGCGAAATTAGGAGTTCCCTACTCTCTACGGTTTGTTGGATTGTTGCTTTAAAGTTTACTTGGTGAAGTTTGACCAGAGAAGTTTATGGTGTGCCCTGTCCTTTGGTTATTTCTTAAGCATAGTGATCTTGAAGGCCTTTCTTGTTATGGTATTTGTTAAAGGATTATTAATTTCCCTTTAAAACTAATATGTTCCCAAATTTAATGTTCATTTCACACACATAAACTACTAAGATCCATTTTTCTTTGTTAACTTTCCCTATGAAACACCCTTGATTCCTTGTTGTCCCTTTTAAGCCTTTCACAGACCCCATATCCCAATGGTTTGAATTTCTCTTACTCTATTTTTTCTACTTGACAACCTACACAACCAAACAAAAAAAACAAACAAACCCTATCACTTTAACTAGCCTAAAATCGACATCCTAAAAACATTCAAGTCATACCTTTTATCAAATACAAAGAGAGCCCTCTCTGAGTCTAGTAAGGCTAGGTCTAAGGACTCCAAAGTTGGTTTGATGTTACCCTTGTCTATTTGGTCATTGCCAATCTGCCAAAATTACAGGGACATAACATAATGGCGATCACGGTGGGACTGAGTAAGTAATAGCTTAAATATTCATTCAAAACTCAAAAATCCCTTGTCAAACTTAGATAAATCAAGTGTTAGCCAAGAAAGGTATCTGGTTGATTTTCCATAATAGCAAAATGGAGAAAATACTGGGAAACACTCATTAAAAATAATAGTGTTACATAAAGAACTCAAAAAAACCAAAAATATCTCTAGATTGGTATTCAATTGTTGATGGCAGAAAACAAGAAAATCCTCAAACAGTTAACATCATCCACCTTGTGACTCCACTAGTTTCCGGTAGACCTGGTGACTGCACTGCTTCTCATAGACTCCTCTAGAAATGCACTAATCAGTCCTAATAGTATAAATCACAGTCACATATTGTGTGAATTTAGTCTTCTTATAGATTGGTTTCTTTTCAAAAATCTTACAAATTTTAGCCTCTTTGTGTTGTGGGTCGAAATCTGGCTTCACAAAGAATCAACACCAGATCTCACTTTGACGCAAACCCTCCTACTATATTTGATGACCCAGAAAGAATCCTGAGAAAAACTTCTAAGACTAAAGACTCAACTATTTTTAGGCCAAATCACAAAGCAAGTTTTTTCCTTGAAAACCTTACATCCTTCCAAGATACCAAATTTGACTTACACCATAGAAGAAACCTATTCATAACTAAGTCTCAAAATTGGATAGACTAGATAGACCTTAAGCATACAAACTTATAGCAGAGTCCTAGTAGAGAATCTTCTCCTTCCACTCCTCCTGATTTTCAGCTTCTCCAACACTTTGACTCCTTTCAATCCAAATCTTCTCAATCTCAGCTAGCTGGTCTAGGTACATCTACTACCCCCACTCATACATCCACTATGCAAACCACTCCATTTCATCCTCTACCTCCTCTCATAAACCCTCATCTTGTAAATAGTCCTTGGATTCCATTACCTCCTATCATGGCAGCATGGTATGCCCCCCTGGTACTACCACACCTTTATTGCCTATGCCACAAGACTACCAATCTAAAATACCTCACTTTATTGAAGCTGATTCTACCACTGCCCAAAAACATGTAGACGAGATGAATCATGCATTTGACCACAAATAAAAATAATAGTAGACCATAAAAATGAGAATTTTTGCCCAAATATTAGGAGGAGAAGCAAAGAATGGTTCAAAAAATTAACTCCTAACAGCATTCATGACCTCCCTCCCCTTTATCAAACATTCATAAACAAGTGGGAGACTCAGAAAAATCCTCTTCAAATCTTATCAGAGTATGATTACCTTAAGATAAATGTTGGGAAAATTGTCCAAGACTACCGCACTAGGTTCAATAGTGTATACAATGCACTCCCTCCCCACATGAAACCCGAACAAGGCCTAGCCTTAGTAAAATTTCCAAATGGATTTGATTCAAACATGTCTTATCAATTAACAGAAAGAGATCCCCTTACCTTAGAAGACATGCAAAGGAGATCAATAAGTGTAGAAGCCAACCTAAATGCTAAAATGGATAGATTGAGAGCCGATAAGAAGGTTACATACAAAGAGGAAACTATAGCCTCCACATCTAATGCTAAAATTGACAGCTTAGTTAGGACAATGGAAAGGATTATGGAGAGAATTTATTTGAATGAAAGAGCACCTCCAAGAGAAAACCAAACAAACCCTCAAAACATAAATAAAAACCAAAACTTCATAAGAGACCCTCCTCAAATTAGACAAAGAGAAAATGACCAGCAAATCAGACCTCCTTTCCAAGAAAACTATGTAGATGAAGAGGAAAGAGAAGCTGAGGAGCCAGAAGAAAATCATGTCAATCTAATAGACTCCAATAATGAGGATGATGTTTTTTTGACAGAAGAAGAAGAAGGTATGTTTCCCTCAAACCAAACTGATAGAACATATGAGGATTTTGAAGAATACAAACTTGGGTTTGAAAATTCTATCATGGAGACTCATAGGCAGTATGACCTCAGAAGTAGGAAGACCCAAGACATCCCTAAGAGGAACAAACCAGAAATTTCTGCTAGGAAGACCCCTAAAAAATTCCTAAAAAGACAGCAGAAAATACCAACATAAGGGCTAAGAATCCTGATCAAAGAAAAAAAAAAATAGCCAACATAATGGTGACCAAAGCTGTCCTAGTACATCAACTAGTGGCCTTGAAAAAATTGGTTTAACTGAAATTCCAAATAAAACTCGGCAAACTAAAGTTGCTGAAAAGACCATGTATGATAAAACTGATGTAAATATGCCAAAAACAAAAACATCATTCAGTATTGAGGGAGAAATTACCAAAATCAAAATATCCATACCCCTTACTGAACTAGTGACTCAAGATGTATATAGATCTCAAGTTTTGAAGGCTTTAAACATAGGAAATGACACCAGTACTCTAAATCTAACTGATGACAAGCTAGAGTTGTTGTTTGGACCAGAAATAGAGGGAAAGTTCCAAGAGGGAGCTATTCCTCCATTCTATGTCAGTTTAAACATCCATGACAAAATCCTACACAATGCTATGCTAGACTTTGGTGCTTCACACAACCTCATGCCAAAGGTAGTGATGGATAGATTAGGCCTCGAAATAACCGAGCCATACAAAGGCTTGTACCCTTTTGATTCAAGTAGAGTCAAATGCCTAGGCCTGATCAAAGATCTATGTGTCAATCTGGCACAAATACCAACTAAGAGCCTAGTCATGGACATTGTAGTGGCTGGCATTCCCCCGAAGTATGGCATGCTTTTATCTAGATAATGGGGAGCCAAACTCCAAGGAAACCTCCAAATGTACATGACATATGCTACCATTCTATTATTTAACCAAACAAGAATATTGTACAGAGAGTCTCACATGAAATACATGGTAAGTAGCCAAGATAGGTCAAACAAAACCCCTCCCTATTCTATCCATTCATACCTTGACTCATTTATCTTGTACAATGAAGATGACATTAATGAACAAGTAAATGAAAAAGAGGAAGAGCAAGACCTGCCATAATAGTCAAACCAAACACAAAATGAAGAACATGACAGGAAAAACCCTAGCAGCCATGAACAATAACATAATGGTGAATCTAAACTTGAAACACTTTGGAACATGAGCTTTAATGGCTCTCGTGGCAAAGCTAGTTCAGGAGCAGGTATTTGGATACACAACACCAATGAAGGTCACTATTACAAGCTAGATTTTCCATGTACAAACAATATTTATGAGTACGAAGCTCTTCTCTTAGGATTACAATGGTTGAAAAAACATAAGAGCCAAGAAGATTTTAGTTCAAGGATATTCCAAGTTAATCATTAGGAAAATCAAAGGAGAATATTCAGCCCAAAACCCTAGGCTAAGAGAATATAGGAATACTGCCTTAGACCTCCTCAAAAAATTTGAAAAATATGAATTTACCTTTATCCCAAGAACTCAAAATAGCCTTGCAAATGAAATAGCCTTTGTTGCCAGCACTTTCCAACTACCCCACGCAAATGAACAATACATCGTAAAGGTCAAAAATAGACCTACAGTCTCGGATAACATAGATTATTGGAAAGTGTTTGAAGGTGAAAAACATATTGAAGACTTCCTGCAATCGAAAAATGAATTTGAAATGCCAAAACTGAACTTGGATCATGAAGAAGACTGCTCTGATGAGGAACAAAGACACAAAACAGAGTTGCCTTATGATGCTGATGAAAATATGCTAGAACACCCTCTTGAGGAAGAATTGTTTGAAGACCTGGATCAAAAATACCTTGAGGTATTGCAATGCAAAGATAAATTATTACCAAGAGGTTTTGCCCCCTTAGAAGAGTTGTTTGATTGCAATGATGTTGCTAGGAAGCCTAAAATGGAATCCAGCGAAACAAATGTCGAAGAATGAAACATAGGTAGTGAAGAAGAAGCTAAAATGATAAAGCAGTCCAGAACATTGCCACCCCCTATAAAATAGAAATATATTGAGTTGTTCAAAGAGTGCAAAGATGTGTTTGCATGGGGCTATGAGGACTTGAAGTCCTATGAAACAAACATCATTCAGCATAAAATTCCTCTCAAGGAAATCCAGAAACCATTCAAGAAGAAGTTGCGTAGGATAAACCTTGTTATAATTCCTCTAGTTGAGAAAGACATTAAAAAGATGTATGATGCTGGAATAATAGTCCCACTCAGATACTCAGAATGGGTCTCAAACCTTGTGTCAGTGAGGAAGAAGACAGGTGAAATTAGGTTATACATAGACTTCAAAAATTTAAACAAAGCCTCCCTAAAAGATAACTACCCTTTACCTAAGATGGATCATATACTGCAAAGGGTAGTGGGTTCCAAAAGAATATCTTTGCTTGATGGTTTTTCAGGGTATAATCAGGTGCTAGTATGTTAGGTCCCTATATTACTAATATAGTCCCTTATTGTTATTAGTGTAACCCCTTTATTGTTATTATTGTACCCTTGTAACCCCCATTTTGTTATTATTGTGCCCTTAAATTATTATTGTTAGGTTGGCTAGGATTACATTGTGGCCCACTAGGATTACATTATGGCCACATGGACTCCTATATATAGAAAGGAGGTTTTGTAAAGTTGTATCATCCAAGAATTGTTAATTTATGTAATGTATTGGAGGTTTCCCCCTCGAAGTGGCTTATTTCTAAGGCGTTGATATCTCTTTTCTTCTATTTTTGGAGCTGGTTACACAACATTTGGTATCAAAGGTTTGGATTCTAGGGTTTCGCTGCTCCAAACAGGTCATCGTGGAATTTTCGCTATAACTTTTTTTCTGCAAAGTTTTAGAAGCTGAAATTGTTAGGGTGCGAATCCAAAATCCTGAGGAAGATTTTCTAAAAATTTCAGAGCTTGGTTCACAATATTTTCGGAGATATGATCTGTGGAAGTTAGGTTTTTTTCAGGCTCCTAAACAGGTCATCGTGGCATTTGCGCTATAAATTTTTTTCTATGAAGGTTTAGAATCTAAAAATTTTATGGTGCAAAGCTGAAATCTTGAGGAAACTCATCACAAAATTTCAGAGCTTGGTTCGCAATATTTTTGAAGATATGATCTGTGGAAGGTAGTGCTTTTTCAGGCTCCCGAATTTCATCACAAAGAGGTGATCATGGAAAAAGTTCAATAACTCTCTCTCTGAGCATCGTATTGGAGTGCCGTGAAAAGTGGTCGCAATAACACTAACTTTAGCATCTTTGCTATCAATTTCAGAGGTGAAGGAAGAAACAGTGACACGTGGTAAGTCGTACAAGTTCGCTCTACTGAACCAGTCCATAATTAGGTCATTGTGGGAGATTGGACATAACTTTGTCTTGGAGAATCCAAATCAGGTCAGACCTATGGCATTAAAAAGAGAATTCAGAGGGCTACTTCAGTGATGAATTTAAAATATTGAAGAGCTGCAATCACAGAGATAATCCAATTTCAATATCGAGCTCCTCAAAAGCAAGAAAAAGGTGTGTTTTTTTTTTCGAATTGCATAAGTCTTGTTTGAAGAATCAATTTGAATTGATTCCAAGGGAATATCTTAGAATAGATATTAGTATTGGGTTCTAAAATATGCCCGTAAAAATAATTCAACACCCATTAACCCTTCAGAAGGCTCTACTATGACTCATGAAGATGAAGAATTGCAACATGATCTATCAAAATTACAAGAGAAAGTGCAACAAATCTCACTCTCGCAAAGAGCAACAAAAAATGAAATGGAAGTTTTGAAGAAAGGCATGGAAGCAAAGATGGACGGTTTGAAGAAAGGTGTCGAAGCTAAGATGGATGGCATGGAAGCTGGCGTGGAAGCTAAGATGGATGACATGAAAGACAACATGGAAAACATGAAGAATGATCTAAAAGTAGACATAGAAGGTTTGAAAAAGTTGATACAATAAATGTTTCCTAATGGTGAAAAGATAGTAGAAGAACCTCATGATGAGAACAAAATAAATGTTAATCGTGATTTCATAAACTCTAATGTTGGCGGGAAGAACCACCATATTCCAAAAATGGATATGGGGAAGTTTGATGGAAAGGATCTTGTAACATGGATACTACAGATGGAGCAATATTTTGATCTCCATAACGTGCAAAACACACAAAAGTTACGCATTGCAACTTTACATTTAGAACAAAATACATTTGTATGGTATCAATGGCTTTGCTCCCGTAAAAAAATTGTCACTTGGTCAATTTTTACGGATGAAATGATAGCACATTATGAGGATACAAAGAGCAACACCTTCTTTAGCCAATTGATAAATCTCAAACAAAAGGGTTTAGTGGGGCAGCACATTGAGGACTTCCAAAATTGAATATAAGGGTAACTGATATTCCAGAGGAACACAGGATTGATCTCTTCATAGGTACTCTAAAGGATAACATCCAACATGAAGTTCGTGTTTTGGAACCTGATTCATTGGAGAAGGCATTCAGGTTGGCAAGAAAAGTTGAATGTAAAATTATGGCGACAAGGAAGCCTACCACTCAATTCTATAAAGAAGGAAGTGTTGCCACGCCTAGATTTCCACAACCTACAAGGTTGACACCACAAAAATTGGAAGAAAAAAGAGCAAAAGGGCTTTGCTACAGTTGTGATAGAAAATACACTAAAGGTCATACGTGTGCTGAGAAGAAATTATTTTACATAGATTGTGAAGAGGAAGAAGAAAATGAACAAGAAGAGGATATACACCAGGAACCAGCCCTAGAAGAGGAAGAAATGAATCCGACCATATCGTGTAATGCATTGGCAGGAATTACCACTCCTCAAACTCTCAAGATAGAAGGGCATATCAAGAAGAAAAAGGTAATAGTGTTGATTGATTCAGGTAGCACCCATAATTTTATTCATTGTAAGGTAGCCAAGGAATTAAATTGTTTCCTATACCCAGCACCAGAATGTCAAGTGATGGTTGCAAATGGAGGAACTATAAATTGCTCTGGAAAATGCCATAATATCAAGTTAACCATGGGGAATATGTATTGACTAGTCCAATGCTTTCCATTCCTATGGGAGGTGCTGATGTTGTACTAGGAGTACAATGGTTACAATCTTTGGGGACAGTAGCTTTTAATTTTCAAGAACTTTTCTTGAAATTTTTTTCAGAAGGAAAGGAAGTTGAATTACGGGGTATTGCGGAGAAGCCGAGAAAGATAATATGCTCTAATGTCATGACAAAGCTTCTAAAAAAATAACAACGAGGCGTCATTGCACAATTATGCTCACTAGAAGTTCCAACATCAAAATCATCTATTTCTGCAGATCTCCAACAAGTCTTGGACAATCATTCCAAGGTGTTTGAAACTCCCAAAGGATTCCCACCTATTCGTGATCATGATCATGCTATTCATTTGATTCTAGTAAGTGTTCCTCCAAACATCAGGCCTTATAGATATCCTTACTTCCAAAAGAGCGAAATTGAACGTATGATTGCAGAAATGTTAGAGGCGGGTATAATTCAACTTAGTCAAAGTTCTTTCTCTGCTCCTGTAGTATTGGTACACAAGAAGGATGGATCATGGCGAATGTGTCCAGATTATAGGGAGCTCAATAAGCTCACCATTAAAGATAAATTTCCCATTCCTGTGATTGATGAATTATTGGATGAATTACATGGAGCAATTTATTTTACCAAGTTGAATCTTCGTTCAGGATATCATCAAATTAGAATGAAGACTGAAGATATTCCAAAAACAACATTTTGAACTCATGAGGGTCATTATGAATTTTTGGTCATGCCTTTTTGCCTTACCAATGCACCTTCTACATTTCAAGGGTTGATGAATTCCATTTTCAAACCCTTCCTTAGAAAATTTGTGCTAGTATTTTTTGAAGATATACTAATCTACAGCAGGTCTTGGAAGGATCATGTTGAACATGTTGACAGGGTGCTCAAACTATTGCAGGAGAAACAATTATATGCAAAACATCCAAATGTTTCTTTGGAGTACAAGAGGTGGAATATCTGGGTCATATTATATCTCACGAGGGTGTTAAAGTAGACCCTAACAAAATTTAAGCCATTAAGGAATGGAAAGTCCCCACGACCATAAAGCAGTTGCGAGGATTTCTCGGGTTAACAGGGTATTATCGCAAGTTTGTTAAGAATTATGGGAGAATAGCAGCACCTCTAACAACATTATTGAAGAAAGATGCATTTTCATGGACTCCTGAAGCAACTAAGGCGTTTGAACATGTTAAAGAGGCACTCTACCTAGCACCGGTCTTAGCTACGCCAGACTTCACAAAAACCTTTATTGTGGAATGTGATGCCTTAGGAAATGGAATTGGTGTTGTTTTAATGCAGGAAGGAAGACCCATTTCTTTTTAAATTTGTCCAATCAAAGGAAAGTATTTACAGAAACCTATTTATGAGAAGGAAATGTTAGCAATACTGCATGCACTAAAGAAATGGATAACTTACCTAATGGGAAGACACTTCAAGGTAAAAACTGATCATGATAGTCTTAAAATTTTTTTGGAACAAAGACTATCTTCAGAAGAGTAGCTAAAATGGGTCACAAAGATGCTGGGTTATGACTTTGAAATAATCTACAAAAAAGGAAAGCTTAATGTTGTTGCAGATGCACTCTCGAGAAAGAATGAAGAGGTGGAAGCATTGCTTTGTGCCATTTCTATTATCCAACCAAATTGGATAACCGAAGCAAGAGAGGAATGGAAGAAGGACAAAGATGTATGGACACTCATTCAAAAGTTGCAGCAAGATCCTAGTACATCTAATACATTTAGTTGGAAAAATGATTCCTTATGGTACAAAGATCACTTATATATTTGTAAGAATTCCCAACTAAAACAAAAGATTCTTCTGGAATTGCACACTTCTCCTTTAGGAGGACACTCAGGATTTTTAAGAACTTACCACAGGGTGAAGAAAGAATTTTTTTGGGATGGCCTTAAATCTGATATTCAAAAGTTTGTGGCGGAATGTTTGGTTTGCCAGCAGAATAAAGTGGAGACAATTAAGACCCCGGGACTTCTGCAACCTTTATCCATTCCAAGTCAGCGTTGGGAGGAGATTTCAATGGATTTTATCACAGGTTTACCTAAGTCTGAAGGAAAGAATGTCATCATGGTGGTAGTTGATAGATTTACCAAGTATGCACACTTTTGTGCATTATCTCATCCATTTAAAGCAAGTACAGTTGCTACTACATTTATGGACAGAATTCAAAAGCTACATGGAAGCCCAAGGGTTATTGTGAGCGACAGAGATCCCATTTTTACCGGAAATTTTTGGACGGAGTTATTTTCTTGTTTGGGTACTCAATTAGCTCATAGCTCATCTTATCATCCTCAATCTGATGGTCAAACTAAGATAGTAAATAAATTTTTGGAAGGATATCTTCGTTGTTTTGTATCTGATAAAAAAACACAATGGGTCAAGTGGTTACCTCTTGCTGAATGGTGGTATAACACTTCCTTCCATACTGCAGCAAAAATGACCCCATTTATGGCACTTTATAGATATCATCCACCATCCATCACATCATCTTTAAGAGAAAATTCTAAGGTTCAAGCAGTGGAAGATCACATCGAGCATCAGCAAGAAGTTCTCCAACTCTTAAAGGATAACCTGAATTTTGCACAAAATCGAATGAAACAACAGGCATATCAACATCGCAGCGAGAGAAGTTTTGATGTAGGAGATTGGGTATTTTTACGGCTACAACCATACAAACAAATGTCCCTCAAGAAATCTAAGAAGGATAATAAATTATCACCAAAGTACTATGGTCCTTACAAGGTGTTGCAAAAGATTGGTTGTATGGCATACAAATTGGAGCTTCCTGCTTCTTCGCGAGTACATCCAGTTTTCCATGTTTCATGCTTAAAGAAGGTTATAGGTGAAAATCTTCCAGTTCAAACAATATTGCCAGAACTTGATGAGGAAGGAAAAATCATATTGGAACCCGAAGCGGTCATGGAAACAAGAACTTGACAGCTACGGAATCGATCAATTTCAGAGTATCTCATCAAGTGGAAGAACTTACCCACTGAAGATTCTACATGGGAGGATGAGAATTTTATACAGAAGCACCCAGAGCTATTCAAGCGTTGAGGACAACACTTTTTTGAAGGAGAGGGGCATGTTAGGTCCCTATTACTAGTATAGTCCCTTATTGTTGTTAGTGTAACCCCCTTATTGTTATTATTGTACCCTTGTAACCCCCATTTTGTTATTATTGTGCCCTTAAATTATTATTGTTAGGTCGGCTAGGATTACATTATGGCCCACCAGGATTACATTATGGCCCCATGGACTCCTATATATAGAAAGGAGGTTTTGTAAATTGTATCATCCAAGAATTGTTCATTTATGTAATGTATTGGAGGTTGCCCCCTCGAAGTGGCTTATTTCTAAGGCGTTGATATCTCTTTTCTTCTATTTTTGGAGTTGGTTACACAACATAGTACTTCCAAGTGATCAGCATAAAACAACTTTCACTACACCTTGGGGCACCTTCATGTATGTTAAAATTCCTTTTGGGTTAATGAATGTCGGGGAAACTTTTCAAAGAGCCATGGACATTGCTTTTTCCGAATAAATAGGCTACTTCATTGTGATATACCTTGATGACATCACTGTTTACTCAAAAACTGATGAAGAACACCTAGCTCACCTAAGAAAAATATTATAAAAGTGTAGAAAGTATGGCTTATCCTTAAATCCTAAAAAAACTATGTTTGGCCTTCAAGAAGGGAAACGTTTAGGCCACATCATATCTAAATAAGGGATTAATATAGACCCAAAAAGGATTAAGGGGATATTGTAGATCAGCCACCCTAGAAACATCAAATAACTATAGTCCTTCATTGAAAAGATCAACTTCTTAAGAAGGTTCATACCAAACCTTTTTGAACTCCTAAGAAATGTTACAAACATAATGAAAAGAGAAATAGGAGTCAAATGGACCACAGAAGCAAAGAAATCATTTGAAATGGTAAAACAAGCACTTACCCAAACACCATTTCTAATCAACCCTGACTTTACCAAATACTTTTTCATTTTCTCATTTGCATCTGAACACACAATTTCTGTAGCATTTCTACAAAAGAACATAATGGGACAATAACAACCCATAGAATTCTTTAGCAAGGCACTAAGAGATGCACCTCTGAAATATAACATCATGGAGAAACAAGTTTTTGCCTTAATCAAAAACTTAAAAGATTTTAGAGTTTACATTTTTCATTCACATGTCATTTCTTTTGTTCCTCAGGTAGTTGTTAAGGACATACTAACTCAGGATCCTAATGATAAAGGAGTTAAGTGAATTGATTTCATCTTAGAGTATGATTTGGAAATCAAGCCCACCAAGCTAATAAAAGGGCAAGGACTAGCCAAACTATTGGCTGAAGCAAACTTTCAAGCATTGGACATAAACATGATACATTCCTTGGATGAACAAGAGGAGCTGGAGACTCCTCCTATTGAAGAAGTGTTTCTGAACTCACTCTGGTATGTTGACATATTATATGTGCTTTTTAATCTAAATTATCCTCCTAATTTTTCCAAAACCAAGGATAGATTCTTGAAACAAAAGGTTGTAAATTTTTGCATTCTAGATAAAGATTTATATTGGAAAAAATATGTTGGTATCCTGTTTAAATGTTTCTTGAAGATGATGCAGATATAATCATGCATGAATTTCATGAAGGAGAATGTGGAGGTCATCTCTATTAGAAAAATAGTGCCAAAAAAATCCTTAGAGTTGGTTTCTATTGGCCCACTCTTTTTCCTGATATCCACAAGCTAGTAGTGACTTGCCATAAATACCAAATATTTGAGGGAAACAGAAAACTAATACCTTTTCTTTTGCACCCTATCAGTGTTGAAACTCCTTTTCAACAGTGGGGTTTAGATTTCATTGGAGAAATCCACCCTGCATCCTCTGCCCAGCACAAATGGATCTTCAGTGCAACTGACTATTTCACCAAATGGATAGAAGCCATCCCTTCAAGGAATGCCACTGACTTGGTAATCATCAAATTCCTTGAAACCAATATTCTATCTAGATTTGGTTGTCTGATAAATATCATCACTGATAATGGTGCTTCATTCAATTCCAAGAGAATGGTGGACTTTTTCCACAGGTATTACATCACATTAGAGCATTCTACAGCTTATTACCCTCAAGATAATGGGTTGGCTAAGTCCTCAAAATTTTTTTTGATAAACATCATCAAAAATATGTTGGAAGAGAACAAAAAGGCATGGCACAATAAATTAGTACATGCACTATGGGAAGACAGATTAACAAGAAAGAAATCAATTAACATGTCTCCCTATAATCTAGTGTATGCCATGGATGCAGTTTTTCCAACGTCCTTGGGAGTCCCAGTGATGAAGCTCCTTCAAGAGGTACAATCAAAGGAGAATGATATACAAAGGAGGCTGAACCAAACCATTCATTTGCAACAATAAAGGGAAGAAGCGTACAACAGAACACAAGCAGTGCAAGAGAGTATCAAGAAAATTTTTGATAAGAGGACCACAGCAAATGATTTCTAGATTGGAGACAAAGTGCTGAACTGGGATTCATGAAGAGAGGACAAAGGCAAGCATGGAAAATTTGAAAATCTATGGAAATGTCCATGCATCATCCATTCATCAAGAGGTAAAAATGTATTCTTCTTACAAGAAATGGATAGAACATAGTTGTTTGGAGGTCCTGTCAATGGCAGGATGCTCAAGCACTATTTTTGTTGAAGTTCTTATTTTAAATATTTTTTCATTGTACATAACATTGCTTGAGTAAAAGATCAGAAAAAATAAAAACACATAAAACAAATAAAAGAAGAAAAATAGGGCAAATGAAAAGAAAAGGTAAAGGCCCATACCAAAAAATAATATGTCTGAAAGTGTGCAAGTCTAAATGCCACTACTTTGAGAAATAAAAGTCATACATCCTAACCATGATTCAACATGTTTTAAATTTTTGCTGATAAGTTAGAAAATGGAGATTTTTCAAATAGTTTAAACTTGGATTATTAAGTAGACTAGGTTAGGAAAAGATGTTGGTTTCCAAAACTTAAATCTGAACCAAAGAGAAATGAAAGGGATGAGTGAAAATTTTCAAATTATCTCCCTCAACCTTTCTAGTTTTACTTGTACAAAAATAAAATTTGTGTGCCACTTGTCCGAGATGCCACAGCTCATGAAAAATCAAACAGCTTAAACTTGATTTGGCCATGTTTAAAATTTTGTGTTGATAGGTTAGAGAATGAAAATATGTCAAACTATTTAACCTTGAGAGATAAGTAGATTAGGTAGAGAATAAAAGGGCTCATCAGTCTAATCTGAGCTCTTGGAAGTTGTAAGGGTATAAATAGATAGTTTGTGCTTTCAAAAGAAATGAGCTCAAGGCTTTTCCAATACAAATGCACCCAAATAAAGAGAAAATGTTAGGAAAAGTATGATGGGTTGGTAGAATTGATGTTGAAGAAATCATGTTTTTTTAGATGTTAAAAGATCACAGCTCCCAAGAATAGCAGCAAGATCATCCTTGAAAAAAGAAAGAACGGGAATAAATCAGCAAGCATATGAGGCTTCTTATCTGCAAAATCAGAGATTTGAACTCTGAGGTTCTTGACACCTCCTAAAAGGAGCTACCCTTCCCAAGTCGAGCCACTGTTATTCATCAATATTTTTCACTATCTTTATATCACTATAGGGTGTTTATAGATTTCTGAAAAAAATATTCCTTGAATATATTGAGTTTCAGAAATCTCACCACCTTCATTACCCTTATAGAAAAATTTTCACTATTCTATCAGTTTCTCATTTCATAGTCACCCTGTTGCTCCTAAAAACTCCTTATGGGCTTATACCTCTCATTTTCACCCTCCTTTCCTACCTACAACCTCATTGCCCTATTTTTCCCCTATCCATAACTCCACTTTCCCTCTAGGGTTTCCTATAGCTAACTCATTCCCATTTTCCAAGGTTCCTCAAGCATTGATGGTCTCAAAACTATCTTTGTAGGCTCTTTAGATAAATCAAGTACATTGGATTTTGGATCTTCAATACAGAACTTTTCACAATACTCTATTTTCACTTCAGAAATCTCTAGATCCAATTTCAATAAAAACCAAGTGAACAGAACCTCCCACTAGGTCATTAGGGTTTTTACATATTTTAAGGTCATCATTGGATGTTTTAGGCACTAATTTTCCTTTGCTAGAATATGGCTCAGATGTAATATAATTTCAAATGCATGGTTATTCAATAAGGACATAACAATATCCAAAGAATATTACCTTATCAGTTCATAGTCTACAAGTGAGGTAAATGCAAAGAGTTTAGCACTTTTGGAGGAGTGTTGAAGGATTTGTCAGCAGAAGGTGTTGATGAGGTAGACTATCTACTCCTAAATGAAGACAACTTGCAGCAAAGGAAAGGGAAACAATTTGTTCTTGAAGAAAACTAGGGTTTTGAGCTTGATGGTTCAGTTCATTGCCAAAACAGTGACCTCTTGCAGAAAATGACATGGAGGAAGCACACAAGGCCAAACATGAAATTTTTTTATCAGTATAGATTGAAGAAAAATGGAACATGTGAGGTGAACTAGACAGAAATGAATGAAATTGAAAGGGCTATAGAGAACTTAGAAGACAACACTGATGATTGTTGTAAATCACTCCAAACACCTAAGGTTTTGAAGAAAGTGGCCAGACAAGGTCAAAAGCATAAGTTGAACTCCATGGTGGAAGAAAAAGAGGATTTTGAAGCTGTTGTTGTGTGTAATCATCCTAAAGGTGTCAATATAAACATTTCAAGTCTCCAGGATCAAAGGAAAAGAAAATTTCATAACTTCAACAAGGTATAAGAAAAAAGGTTAAAGAATATCAGTGAAAATGACAAAAAAGGGTTTCAAACATTAGAAAGTGGGTTGCAAATTTAAATTAAAGCCATGACAATATTAAAGCCCATTTTTACACTTCAATGAATCATTTTTATCCTTCAAAATACCAAGAGCATTTAGAGGAGAATAAATTCGAGTTTTCAAGTTGAATTTGGGCAAGTTTTCTTTGGCGCTACGCACTCAAACTAGTGTTGCGCCCCTGGAAGCTGGCGTTGTGCGCTTGGCATTTCTACTCCGTTCAATTTGTGAAGGTGCTATGCGGTGGGGGAGGCGTTGCGCTCTTGCCCAAAACAGACACCTTGGTCATTTTCAAAGGCGTTGTGTGCTCAAAACTGGCGTTGCACGCCTAGGCTTGCCATTGTGGCCTAAGACTTGACGCTACATGCTTATCTAGAAGGGTTTTCTAAGTGATCTAACCACTCAAAACACTCCAAATCTCTTTCAAGTCTTTTCCAAGGGTCCTCCAAGCATATTAAGGGGTAAGTACATGTCATCAACCCATCTTCAAGCAATTTGGTCATCACTTAATTGAATGAAAAGGAAACCCTAAATCAAACCCTAAGTTTAAGCTTGAAGTCACTGATTTTGCCATTACTTCATCTTCCTATAAAGAGTATCAGTAAAAACAAAGGGTTATTACAGTGCTTCAATTTTTTCATTCATCTAAGCTCGTCCCTAGACCCATTCCTTTCACTCACTCATTCCCTCATTTACAAGGCTACCTTTTCTTCGTCTCATTTCCATTTACACTCGAGGGTTTTATAAAATGTTAAAGGGAAAAGATAGTGGTATGTAGGCCTAGATGCCAAAGAGGAATGATCACAAGGGAGGAAAGATAAATAGATTTGAACCCCTCAGTAAAAGAGAGTTCATGGCATCTCCCCTTACTATTTCTTCTTTCAAACATGTAGGTTGCTATGAATTTTGTGAAAAGGTGCAGCAAGTGCAAACCCACCCTGAGCTAACTAGAATATTTATCATTAACTTGCATGACAAACAAGTTAATCTTGCAGGGGTCACCTTTGAATTGTCTACAGATGCCATTGTTAATGCCACAGGCATACCTAGTGTAGGGGAGAAATGGTTCAAGCAAGCTAGCCTTGACATGAGTTAATTTGAGCCATACCTTAAACCGAGGTATAAATACCACTGCAAATCCATATTTCCTTTCTCTCATCTACTTGATATATATGCACTTATGATGAAGATTATAATGAATTATTTCACATGTGACAGAAGGTTTTCCTATCTTTACTCATACCACATTAGACTTCTTATGCATGTTACTAGAGTGAGGATGTTGCACATACCCTATTACCTTTACCGAAGCATTGATAAAATGGCATACATAGTGCAAAAGAGAAACTACCCTCAAAAAATGTAAAGCCTTTTCCATCATTCTCTTATCAATATGGTTTCTATGCACCAACTACAGTAGAAAGGCATTCCATGGGAGACCTTCATTGCCAATGAGGTTTTAACTACTCCACAAGGCCATCATCAACAAGATATACCTTCCTCATCCCATCCTCCAAAATCCATTCCTCCTTCACTTCCTATTGTTCAGATATCTCCACTCACTCACTTTCCTTCACCCCATGATGATCTTCCTTCATCACCTTCCCACAGCCCTTCACCCTCATCTCATGACATAACATCAAACTCAGAAGAGAGGAGTGAGACATATGACACTGAGATGGTTGACATAGAGCCTTTTCCTTTGACCTATCAAAGAGGTCATAGGTAGGTTTTTGCTCCACAAATTGTGGAAGGGGCCCTGCCTTCTACATCAACAAAATAGCTTGACAAAGGTCAGGAAAAGGTCATTGTTGAAGAGGAGGAAGACAAGAATGAAATAGAGCAAGAGTTTCAGCTAACTCACCTTGAAAGTGAGAATGAGGATGCGGAGAGGATCAAAAACATGCTGCTCAGAAGAAAGGATGCCCAAATTAGGGAGCTACAAACCAATCTTGGTAGGGCCAAAAATGTGTTCAACTTCCTTGAGGTAGAAAACTAGTAGTTAGAGACAGAGGAGGCCATCAGTGAGGTCAGAGCTATCAGAGCTCAGAAAGAGGCTGGAAAGGGCAAGGATAATATATATGAGACCTTGGGCACTTTTGATGATAGTGAGGATGATGAAGAACAACTTCCTAGGAAGAGGCCAAGGACATTGGGTTGAAGAAAGCTTTAGCCCAGGAAAGAGAGCAAGAGACAGCATTAGCAGAGCAACTCACTCCAAGTGAGCTGCTTTCCATGGAGATCAGCTATGACAGGGAATCTTAGCTCGAGAGAGCCAATGTACACCTTGAGGATCAGCTTGAGAAGGAAAAAAGAAACATTGACCTTCAGAAGAAGATGGCAAGGCATTATGCCTTAAGAAACAGGATTGCAAGGGCCAAGCTCAAACGAGCCCTAGCCAAGATTCAAGTCCTAAATGAGGCAAAGGAGAAGGAAAATCTCAACACCCATGCTGATGTATCCCTCCAAGCCTCCCAAACATTATCATCAAGACGAAATCCATTTTTTGGCACTTGGTGCAAGTTTTTGATTTTTTCTTGTTTGGCTAGTAGAAAAAAGGGCCAAACGCGTAGTAACACTAGCGCTATGCTCTTTTTTGGGGCACTCAATTGAGAAACGGTTTGCATATTTATGTTCCTTAGGTCAAGGACATCAGCCTCAGAAAATTTCAGGTCATTTGGAGCAGAATTGGTCCCTCAAAAGGGCCAAAAACCACCTAAACATCATCGTTCTGCCCTCTTTTCAGCACTGGTGCTTGCCCTGAATAGTCCTGGGAGAATGAATTTTAGACCATGAAAATGGACTCCATTCTAAAAAATAAATGCATATTTTGAAACTAGACAGTACAGGCTTTCCAATGAGGTATCATGGAGCTCATTTGGACACCGGGAAGGCCTCCAAAACTCAGCTGCAAAAGGGAAAGTTTTCCAGTTTTGGCGCTACGCCCTTGTCTTGGCGCTACGCCCTCAGCTAGTGGCATTGCGCCCTTGCCAAAAATTCAAAAAAAGACACAAGAATTTATTAAAAATAATATTTTGAAGGCTTTTAGGACAAATATCTATAAAATTAGCTGAGGAGTTATGTTAGAAGTTATTTTTTCATTTAATGAGTTTGGGATATTTGTGCCTTGGGCCTTGCATGGTATCAATGGTCAAATTCATTTATTATGTAATTAATGACTTCTAAAACCCTAGCTAGGGTTTACTTCATCATTTGGAAGTTAAATACTCCATGTGAGGATTCATAGTTTTTTTGGTTGATTGTTGAGTTCAATATCATAGACTTGGAGTTGCGAAGAAATTGGCTTTGGAGTTTTGTGAATGTTTTGATTTGAAAGGCATTGGAGCAAGCACATTCAAGGGATTCAATAACCTTTTTAATCATGACATTGTTCTAATCTAGTACTTGTCTTCTTATGTTTTCCATAGTGTGCATCTTTCCCTTATGACAAAGTAGAAATTTTAGATTAAGATATGTTGTTGAGAGGTACCTTAATTATGTCTACCTTCTGTTGTTTATATGTTTTCCTCTGCTAGGTTTGATTAGAGAATTATTAATTGCTCTCTAGTTCCACTCAGCATGTTTTCCTTGAAAATTATTTAATGGAATCAAGCCAAAGAATTTTATGGTATGCCCTATCCTTTGGTGTAGCTTAAAACATTTTTTCTTAGGCCTTTTCTTTGAAGTTCACTAATTAGGGTTTGGCTAAAGAAGTTTATGGTTTTCCCTATCCTTTAGTCCATCTTGAATAGTCACTTTGAAGGTATTTTATAGTTTGATTAAGGAATTCAGGAGTTCCCTGCTCTTTAATCACTAATAATTTGTTATCTTGCATGTTTTCTTTCTCTGAAGGTAAATGACTAGAGAAATTAGGATTTCCCTACTCTCTAGGGTTTGCTAGATTGTTACTTTAAAGTTTACTAGGTGAGGTTTGACCAGAGAAGTTTATGGTGTGCCTTGTCCTTTGGTTATTTCTTAAGCATAGTGATGTTGAATGCCTTTCTTGTTATGTTATTTGTTAAAGGATTCTTAATTAACCTTTAAACCTACTATGTTCCCAAATTTAATGTTCATTTCACTCACATAAGTTACTAAGATCCATTTGACTTTGTTAACTTTCCCTATGAAACACCCTTGATTCATTGTTTTCCTTTTTAAGCCTTTCATAAACCCCATAGCCCAATGGTTTGAATTTCTCTTACTCTATCTGTTCTACTTGACAACCTACCCAACCAAACAAACAAAACAAACAAACCCTATCACTTTAACTAGCCTAAATT
This sequence comes from Pinus albicaulis, assembly GCA_034641835.2. Classification (NCBI taxonomy): domain Eukaryota; kingdom Viridiplantae; phylum Streptophyta; class Pinopsida; order Pinales; family Pinaceae; genus Pinus; species Pinus albicaulis. The sequence goes on along the minus strand of CM076584.1, from coordinate 595,047,739 downwards.
CAGCATCCTAAAAACATTCAAGTCATACCTTTTATCAAATATAGAGAGAGCCCTCTCTGAGTCTAGGAGGGTAGGTCCTAGGACTCCAAAGTTGGTTTGATGTTACCCTTTTCTATTTGGTTAGTGCCAATCTTCCAAATTACAGGGACCTAACAATGCCAACTAAGCTTCCTTTTGACATCCCGAAGTTCGAAGGAAACACTGGAGAGGACCCTACTAATCATGTCCACTCCTTTCACATGTGGTGTTCGTCCAACTCCATTGCTGATGAATCTATACGTCTTTGGTTATTCCAACGTACGTTCAAAGGTGACGCTGCTAAGTGGTATGTCGACTAGGCCTCTTCCTCTCATTCCACTTTTGCGACTCTCACAAAAGCATTCCTATCCTACTTCCAGTTACCTCTCTTATATGATACCAGTATCGAGTTGTTTACCACATTCCATCAAACTTTTGCCACCTGCCTTTCTGACCATGTCCAAGAATGGCGTAGAAGGAGGAGCTTATGTCAAGCTCCTACATTCGATGACTGTGTCTATATGGATTGGTTTCTTAGGACACTTTTTCCCGCTATCAGTATAAATGTTACATCTCACTTTCCTAAGAAAGAGGAAGAAGCTCTCCAAATCAACTTGAAACATGACCTCATCTATGCTTAGTCTAGTTATGTTTATACCATCGTATCAGATCTTCCTAGACCTGCTAGTGCCAACACACATGGGGAATCTCATGCAGTCGAAGGTATCGTTGGAGCTCTTTCACATCTTGATACTCATCCTCCCATGGGTTATGATTTCCCTCAGGGAGGGGAAAACTCCTCTAGCACTTAACGCCCTCTCGACAACATGTATCCAGGACACAACACATTTGCCCCATTGCATCATCTTATGCTAGGGCCTATAGTTTCTCAACCTGTTTACCCCAATGTTGCTCAACCTCCTTACTATCTGTATCAAAAACCTAGTTCTCTAGCCCCTCCTGCATTAGAACCCTAGCCTCCTATGCCTTCTCATCCTCTGTCGCAGCAACCACCTCCCACTCCAATTTAGGTGTATACATAGCAAAGCATGACTGATCCCACAAACTCTAAGAAAAAGAGGAGAGGCAACCAAAATCAACCAGCGCAAGGTAACCAAGGGTGTCAACCTAATCCTCCAAACACTAACAACTAGCAACAAGGAAATCGACCCAAGCAAGACAAGCCTCTTCATACAAATAAGCCTTGTTCTTTTGGTGGTGTGCATGGCCATTATACTCATGATTGTCCCCTTTTACCCCAAATGCATCAGTTATGGGAATCACAAGTAGCATATAGAGGACAACATGCCTTAGTTTTAGCACCTCCAAATACTACGCCTATTCGACCAGATGTTTTGATTGATCCCTTCCCTCAGCAAGGGTATGTGGTTGCCCAACCCCCTCAAGTTCAGGCTGCCCCTCAAACCTGTTAGTCTGGTACCTCTGATTACTAGATTCTAATAATGAATTTTGATGTGGTTAATACCACAGATGTCAACCTTCAAACTCGGTCGCGCCAATATGGCACGCCCCCTCCTTCCTCTACAACCAAGCCTCAAACCACTGCTTAAACAGAGTCTAGTTCAACACTGAATGTCCCTTTATAGTTCCCTCAGCCACATGCATAGGTCCTTCCCAAGATCCACAAAGGGCTAATATGCCAAACAGCTTCTTCCTCCAAATCCACCCATAACTACAACATAATAGATGACTTAGCATAATCACCTGCTGCTATGTCAACACTGGAAGTCCTCCAGTCATGCCCTTCACAACATAAAGCTCTGTTATCTACTTTTGGCACTGTGGATATTTTAGATGATCATTTGATTGTCTTTGATGTTGAAAAATCAGAACATCCCCCCTTACCTTCATCCATCACCTTCCAAATACCTGTCAAGATCTGGAATGCCCATGTTTCACATTGTATCATTGACGAGAGGGCATCCACCTGTGTGTTGTCTACCTCAGTTTGGAAGAAAATCGGATCACCTGAGTTAGTCCCATCCACTATCACTTTGTGTGCTTGGGACGGTCACTCTTCTCAACCCCTTGGTATGTTCCACAATTTTCTTGTTACTCTTGTAGGAAAAATTATTTGCATTGACATTGATGTCATTGATCCCCCCTTGGATTAAAACATCCTGTTGGGTCGTAGAAACACCTATGCGATGTTTTTTGTCGCATATTCAGTTCACTCTTGGATGTGATTTCCTCACAATGGAAATATCATCACCATAGATCATTTTACATATTACGAACCGAAGTCTCAGCTCTCTCCCAAGTCTATCATCTCTTCAGTGGAAAATAAACAAACATTCACACCTCTTACCAGTGTTTCACCTAGAGTCTATAAATATTCCACCTTACTTGGTGCATTCCCTGGTCCCCCCCTCTTGTAGCAGAGCCCAGCTCATCGAATATTTTCATGATGTAATCGTCTCAAACTAACCATAAGTGGTCTAGTTCAACCAATTAGTAGGCCAAGCCTCCACAACCTGTTGTTGGTCACTCGATGAAGCCTGCAACGCCTTCCTTTGAAGAACCCTCCTCTTCTGCTGGTGTCTCTTCCACTCCTTTTCAACTAGGAAATATTCCCCCTAGTCTTAACCAGTTGGGATCCTTATTCCAAGTGATTACCCCTCCAATTAGATACTGTTTTCAGCTCCCCCCTTTGGAGTGTTTTCGGTACTTGTTATGGCTATGTTGAGCCTTCCTAATTTGACCCTAGGGATCTTATTTTGGTAAATCGATCCCCCAGCCAAAACCCCTCCTAGTCAGCTCAAACATTATATCGCTTTAACCCTGGTCTAACTGGTCGCCACAACCCCTACCTTTGCTTCAGTGCCTCCGGCACCTCAACAAGAATCTACTTCTATTGCGAAATCATCTGTTAAGGGGGGAAAAGCTATAAAGAAGGGACCTAAGGACAAGGTAGCCCAAAAAACTCATCTTAAGCCTCCAAAGAAGTCACCTCTATGTGCTTTGTGTGATGTTATTGGGCATGCCACCCATAACTTTCCTGAACTTCCTCGTCTTAAACCTGTGGTCAACGAGTCATTTCCTGAATCCAATATCCTGAAGGTCCATGTTACCTTACCAAATTCAGCTAAGAAACTCACATCATTATGTACAAACCAGCCTTGTGCTTTGTGTGATATTTATGGCCACTATTCTCACCTTTGTCCCCATATTGACAACTTTCGTGACACCCTTGAAGTTGTTCATGAAATAGAGGTCACTCGTAGTGGATCTTGTACCCCTCTACTTGTGCGTTCTACTTCGGTAGAACTGGAGGAAATTGTCATACCTCCTCCCAATGCTGATATGATAGATTCTATGACCACCATCCACTATTTGTCATCATCCATGAGATCCTTGGTGGAACACCCCTCCGAGGAGTTCCCTTATGTTTCTACTGAACCTCCTTCAATGATCACCTTAGGCTCAACATCGGTAGATGTTTCATCTACCCTCCATATAAATGCATATGTGAAGCATATCTCTCATGATGATACATCAGGTAGCCCCACCACGTCATGTGGTCTTTCTTCTATCAGTCCCCCCATCTTTCACTCTGATGAAGACATTATGGAAGCAATGACCACCCCTGAATTTCCTTGGGAAGATATGCACCACCATGCATACCTCTTTCCATAGAATTCTCTTGACCAATATATTTTGGAGTATAAAGGATTTATCTCCACTGAAGTCGATCGTTTTAGAAATCCCATTCCTGCACCAGATGCTTTCGATGAAGAAAACATTACCTTGGGGGGCACCTTACACCACAGATGAAATTGAGGCTTACACTAAGCTACTCAAAAGATTCTGTAATGTTTACGATAGGTCCTATTTTGAGAGGCCGAGACATTATCCTGCCATTGTTGACCATCATATCAACACAGAGCCTGATGCCTACCCTTTCCGTCACAAGTTGAGACACATTTCTCGACAAGAGGCTCTCAAAACCGCAAATGATAAGCTCAAGTAGGATGGTTGTTCCTATCCCATTTTCAAGAAATCAGGAACCATCCATGTCTGTATGGACTTTCGTGACCTAAAAAAATCTTGTCCCCATGATAGTTTCCCTACACCATGTATCAACCATATATTTACCAAGTGTAAGAGGCATAGAATTTTATCCATGACATCCCTCATGTGTGTTTTAGTTCTGTCATGGATTCAATATTCTTTCATTTTCCATCATCTTCTCCTTTGTTTTCTTGTGATTCCTTTCATATGGATCCTTCATCCACACCGTAGATCGGCTATGCCGACGGTGCAAGTCACTACTCACAGAATCTAGCCTTGGTAGCCTTGGCCATTTTTACCCCCATACATTCATTAATCCTTTCCAACGGCGTATGTATTTGATCTGCCACCAATAATGAGGCCGAATATGATGCAGTGATAGGTTTTTTAGTTGATTCCATTGATCATCACATCCTTCATCTTCATGTTCATTTAGTTTCCCTCCTTCTTGTCATACAATTGAATGGAATTTATCATGTGCATAACCCTGCCATTTTTAGAAGATATTTATGAGTGAATCTCTTAATGCGTGAATTTGAAACCATTACATTCAGTCATGTACCTAGAGCCCAAAATCACTATGTAGATAGCATTGCAAGAAATATTCTATGTTGGCACTTATCACATGCATTTAACACAAGACAATAACATTATGAAAAAGGTGAGCCACATGCTCGTCATATATAAAATATGCATACCCATAGTATGTGTATACAAATTCATAAATTTTTTGGAATCCTCTACTCTAATACATCCGACATGCCCATAGCATGTTACAAAACAAAAAATAGGGGCACCCCATGCCCCTACATGTAGTCACTATCTAGAGGGTCCCAAGCCAATGGCTCGGCTCCTGCAACCTGCAGATCCCGCATACCCTGACTAGCCATCGCCATGCACCGCATGACCCCTCACCACTCTGAGGGTAGACTAGCACATGCCTCAATGTAGCGGTCATCTAGATCTTGAAAGACACACTCTGATAACCTGGTCATCAATACCTCACATCTGCGGCAGACATCCTCTAATAGTGCATCTGAATCAGATTGGTCGGCTCCTCTAGCTTTACTAGACCCTGTAGCCCCTGGCGCTGTAGGTCATCCCATATACCCAGCCAGTCTCACCTGTGCTATATATGCATACTAAAAATAATGAACATGTACCATATACATCATTATAAAACTTTAAAATGCATCATGAAATATAACAACTTGTTACTTACCATCTGGTCTCCATGCTCAACCAAACGGAAGTGGCAAGTCTGGGTCCCCCTAATAGTTCATACCAATATATGGATAGTTGTCTATATGTGCAAAGAAATCGGGTCGGAACACTCGCCCGACTCCCCCGCCTCCTCCTCTCCTCGGTATCTGCCCCAACGGCACATCATGGGCTCCTTTGGGCCCCCATCCAGAATCTATACATGTGGACGAAGCGTTGGGATCTTCTCAAAGAAGAATGACACAACACTGTCCCAAAAGTGCAGTCATGGTTCACTTGTCACTTTCATAGTGACAGTTGTCATTTCAAGGACAACATCATCATCTAGGCCCACCCATAGTAGGTCCCACTTAACAAACTCTCAACAAGCATCATCTGCACTCTGGTGATGTGGTGGAAGGCCTGCTTGCCTAAGATTTGCAACACTGTTGCAGCAAAAACCCAATTCTCTAGTTTGTCTAAGTATTTGATTGGTATAGACGTGCCCTTGACATGAACATCCAGTCGACAATGGCGTTCCACAAACTCACAAATATTCTACCCTCGTGATAATACTGGCTGGATGTTTCCCACCATCCTCAATGGTGGGAGACCAGTTAGGAAATAAATGGCATGAACAATCCACTCGATCTGGTGCCCTTGCACTATAAGTACCTCTAGGTTTGGACCCTAATAGCTGAATATCCTAGCTAATAAGGTCTCTCTTGCCATCATCAAAGGGTTCCCAACCAACTTGAGCACCCCATATCTTTCCAGCGCACCTCGAACAACCTGATCACCCTGGATCTCAAAACGAAGCACCTCAAGATCTCTATTTCTTCGTGTTGATCCTTAGCTTTTCCATACCTGATTTGGAACAAGGGAAAACTACCTCAACAACATCAAGACCCAGTTCCCAGCCAAAAAAAATAAAGAATCCAACTTTTGGCAGCTTGTAGCTTTCTCAGTTATGTACCTGTGAGGTCACAATGTTTCCCTGAAACCTGCTACCCAAGTCACATAATAGGCCCCAAAAGGTGCGAGTCAGCCTAGAGGACGTCTAAAGTGTTTTTCCCGGGCTATGGGCACCTAATCAGGAATTCTAAACCATTGAAGTTGAAGAGTATGGTTTGGCCACCTACCTCCAACTAACGGATCTCGATTTCGATGGTCGGTTTGTCCACTACAAACGCTGCAATAATTATGGCCTTCTCCTCTTCCCCACATTCACCATAGCTACACTTGCAAATGAATCAAATTGGAGGGAAATTGCCCTATTAAAAGAGAAACCCTAATTTTCTTTCACCAATTCCGACCACATCGTAGCTCTGTTTGATGAACCATTAGAACCGTTCGAAAGCTCTCACCGAGATCTAAAATGGGTATTCGTTCATTTTTGTTGATTTGATACTTCACCTGGAAGTCTTTTTTCCAAGAAGGTTCACTTCACCGCATCTCAAAATCGAATTTTTGCACTTGCACCACTTGTACTTGGGGCACCACTTAGCCTTCATACTTGTTGATTCTTGTGTTTATTTTCATCATGAGTAACCATCTTTTTCTCATGCTTTTATGGTCCCCACTAGGCCTATTTTGTGTGGCAGCATCATCGATTCACCCTTGATCAAAGCATTGAAGTTGAGTCATCATCACATTCATGGAGTCTATCTCGAGTCCATTTTGCATCCCGTTGTCGTATTCCATCCATTAATGCTTTTTCCCTCTCTCGTGTAGCCCTTTTTGGCCTCTAGTCCCACTATCCCCCATCCCCTCAGGATTCAAGTCAGTCGCTACTAGTTAATCCATGATTTTTATGCTCTGACAAGGGAAGTCATCTGTTTTCTACTCAGTATCCCCCCATTCCATGATCATCCCTAGTTTCAGTCCATTAGTCACTCTACTATATTCCTTCGTGCCTTAGTTGAGGACCCTTATTGCCTCACCTATGGTAGACCTCCTTCTATCGACATCAACATATTCATTCCAGAAGACAGGTCTAGAGGGAGGCGTATCTTTGTTCCAACTTCCATCATTGTTCAATGCCTCAGATCAGGAAAAGGGACTCCTTATTTCCCTTTGACTTGATTTTTTCTCATCTGCTCCACTTCAGCATGCTCAAGATTCATATACTCAATATTTCGGTGATCCAACAGATTGATCCAGTGATTCCCAAGTGTGTGTGAGATGTTTCAAACCTCTTGAGGGGGTGGCCCTTTAGGTAGCCCCCCACATGCCCGGATGGCCTCATACTCTTCTACAGCCTCAAATGCAGATCTAAAGACTTGATGAGCTCGGCCCCAGCTGCCTGCAGTGCCTCTAGCATGCATGTATCTCTTAGATGAACCGTTTATATTTTCAGAGCCCTTTCTTATTTATCAGGGCTTCTCTGGTTGTTATTATCTCATGTACATAGATATTATTGTATTCAATCATGGTTGTTGTCACAGGCGTAGTATGTATGTGGGATTCATTATGTTTTTGTCTAGCCCATGTTTATGCCATCATATCATGTATTTTATAGCTCAACTTCATTTTACTAGGCGAACCATTATTATTTGTACTTTGTCATCTCGGCGGGCATAAGTATGCCTCCCCCGCTTCATTGTATACATGTACTCAACCATAAAAGGAAACTTACAGTTTCCGGTCTCGCCCCCTAAGGGTTATTATCCTCTCTTGCTTTGCTTCGCCTATGTATCTCTATCTCTATGACTTCCCTTCGGTGTCTGGTGATTTTTTTCTTACAACATACTTCGATCATACGATTAGCTCCTAACACTCATACGTTGGGGGGAAATATATTACACCAAATTTTAGTCATCTAACCATGTAGAATTAGATGGATTGAAATGAACCATGTAAGACCAATTTTACCATAGTAAAATTGCTTTCGCTAAGAAATAATTTAATAAACTATAGTTTATTCAGTTATTTTTGGTCCAAAATAGAAAACCCCATGAGGAATAAATAAATAAATCCTTATTTACTTGATTTTCCTCTAGGAATAATTAATTAAATCTCTGTTTAAATATATTCCTGGTCATATTTAACCGAATTAATGAGAAATAATTAGATAAATCATTATTTATCTTATTATTCTCTAGGAATAATTAATTAAATAAATATTTAATTAATATTCCTTGTTAAATTTGACTAATCATTTTGGAATAATAAATTAAATCATTATTTGTTTAATTATTCCTTGATCCCATCCTTGAAATAATAAATAAATATTTTATTTTTTTATTGTTTCTAAATAAAGGGATTTAACCAATTTAAATTCCTTTTCCATCCAACAAAATATAATAAAATATTCCAAGCAGTTAGATCTAGATTTAATAATATTTTATCATGCACCATTATCAAGGATAACTCAATATTTTGTTATAAATAGGAGGGTCTTCCATTCATTCCCTACCTTTGATCCTTTTATCTTGGTCATATTTTGATCCTCTGATCATTGTCTATCTTTGGTTCACTTTTATTTTCTTTTGCTTATTGAACTCCCTTTGAGTTCTACACATCTTGGGTATTGTACAACCATTGAGGGTGAAGCTCTGAATCTGAAGCGTTTGAGGATAAACAAGAACCTATCCCATTGAGGGGGATTGTATCAGTTCTCTTCCTAAGTGTTACATAATATAAAAAATTATTTATAATTATTGTATCGTCCATTGGATATTTTAGAGAAACTATTATTCCATTTTGCAGTTTAGCTTCTTTATTTTCATAGATATGGGTTTATTTTTCATTTGTTTCAACCGTCTATTGAAAATCTAAGAAGTTTGACAACCATATTTGTTGTTAGGGTTGTTTTTCATGTGCAGCTAAAGTGATCTGTTTTCGTACACTTGTGTTAAGATTTCATACTAACACCACTTTTAACTCCACCTTTCTCTTCACCTCCATATTCACCATCATCATCTTCTACATTAACCCCTTCACAAACACCTCCACATTCTCCAAAGGGACATGGTAAATCTCCACTTTTTAAACTTGACATAAATTTTTAATTTCCTACGTATAATGGAGAGGTAAATGCTGAGAAATTAGATAATTGGGTTCATCAACATGAAGAGTATTGCAAGATACAAAGGATCAAGGATGATGAGACCAAGATTCAACTTGCTTCATTAAGTTTGGAAAGTGAAACTCTCATTTGGTGAGAATCCAAAACTCAAGAGGACATGACGAAACATGGTAAGGTTTTATCTTCTTGAAATTATTTTTTTGTTGCATTAAGAATGCAACTTTATCCATTAGAATACATGCAGAAAGCTATCATGGATTGAAAAAAAATTAGGCAATTAAAGGGTCAAAGTGTGAAAAGTTATACCTAAGAATTTATAAGGAGAGCATTGATATTGGATTTAGATTTATCATCTCAATAAAATTTACTCAAATACATTGGAGGTTCACATAGGTAGTTGAAACACACTATTCTTATGTTTAACCCTACCAGTTTAGATGAATTTTGTGTGCAGGCGACACATACAGAAGTAAGAGGGAAAAATGTTTGTGATGAAACAAGTGAGAACACCTTTGAGTCTTGAGACAATGGAAAGGGTAACTGAAAGGAAAAGGGAAGAAGAATGCTACCATCAATACGAAGAAAGAAAAACTCACATGCAAACACGATTCCAAAGACATCCATGATGAAGATCATCGCTAGAAATTTCATCCCGAGATGAGACCCAAAAAGTTTAAAAAGGAGAAGGAAAAGATAATTGCAACTACACAACATCATTTAGGTTCTGATTCAAGGGATGAAAATAAGATCGCAGCCATGGGTTTTAAAGGTAATGACATTGCAACTACTAGTTCTTCAAATTTTCTCATTGAAACTCAAAGTGAAAAAACAAGAATTGAGCCTTTCCACATTAGATTTATTTCAAAACATACCAAGATAGACACACTATTCGATAGTGCTTCACAAGAAAATATTATCTCTGAAGACATTGTCAAGAATTTTAATTTAGAAACCATTCCTTATCCTAAACCTTATCCTTTAGTTTGGGTATATGAGAATGAAAAATTGCAGTTGACAAAGAAATGCATACTTAGATTTGCAATCATTGAAAACTTTCTTGATGTGGTTGAACTTGATGTAGTTCTGCTTGATATATGTGGTATTGTTTTGGGAAGCCCATATATTTATGATAGAATAGATATTTTTCATCACCATGAGAAAAAATATCATTTTTTCAAGAATGGGATTGATTACATTGTTAGGTCGCATAGCAATAAATTGAGTTTGTCTCTTGTGAATGCTAGACAAAGGAAGAAGATTGTTAATGTTAGTCAGAATTTTCATTGTTAATGATCAAGCACAAGGATGTTGTGAATGAAGCCTTCCAAGGATATGAATCAAGTTTGAAATATGATTTCATTAAGGTTTTGAATCCATGTGATAAGATGTTTCATAAATCTAATATTTTTCCTCCAAAAAGAGGTAAACAAATTGAAGTGAATTTGCAGCAGGATGCATCATTGATGAAGATTGGTGTGAAAAAGATGCCAATGTTAAAGAATTCAAGGGTCAAAAAGAAAACGCAAGAGAAATTTGACAAATAGGACATTGGTCCCAAAGGGTCTTCTTCTGAGTTTCATAATGTTTTGGCTTTGAAGAAGGATGGTGCATGGCGATTGAAATCACATTTGGTAAAGAGTTGAGCCAAGTGCAAGGCTAGACATGTTAAGCAATGTTATGGAAACAATGTTCAAGGTGAAGTGAATTTTAAATTGAATAAGTTTCCTTTGATTAAATACCAAGAAGGAAATATTCATATTCCTTCAAGGGAATTTTTCTGTTCTGGAAATCTTGAAAAATTGCAGCAAGATGTCATCTTTGACAACAAGACAAGGACTCCAAAATCAAGGAAAGTGATGTACTTTCATGAAAAGCTAAAAGTGAAAAATCCAAGCAAAGCTAATTGGATTGAGATTGGAAGGGTGAGGAAAATATACCCTCATCTATTTTTTGACTAATAATGAGCTTTTCAAGGTCCAAAAGCTTTTAGGGGGAGGAATGATCTAGTGGATCAGTATAATTCTCAAATTTGAATGTGCTCGAAACAAATCAAACCTAGAACCAAAGCGAAGATCTCATCACCCTTAATCCAACACAATTAATTCCACTCAAAACCAATATATTATGCTCCAAACATCGTGTTCTGACTGAATTTAAAAACAGGTAAAATTTTTGGGTTTTGAGTTGCAGGCACACCTAGTCAGTAGTTTGTACATCGACTGGGAATTTGACTGGGCATGTGATTATACTTTGGTATGACAGTCATTGGATGACACTTGTCTCATTCTTATTGGTTGATTTTTTGTGATTTCATTGGTTGAGTGTTGGACGGATGAGGAAGAGACATGTGGTCCAATCGGTGGTTTCCGTGTGGCCTCCTCTTATTTGGAAAATTTTTGGTGTATGGTCAGGCAAGGCTCTGCAGTGTTCAAACGTTGGACCTCGATGGTGGAAGCACAATTCTCCACCACTTCACCACTAATGGTTCTTAACAACCTTAGTGAAAAGTTTGTATTTAAGGTTTATCACATTCCATCATGGGGGTCGAGATCAGGGTTAACCCGTATCCCCTGGTCCAACCAACCACGTAACGCTGCAAGAAGACAGGCCCTAAGGTTAACCCTGGACCCAACACTATATTTTAACAAAATTTCCAAAGCCTTGAACCATATGTTAAATAAAATATGTCAAACCAGATGTTATTTTCATGAACCAAAGTTCTTTCCACAATGTTCAAACAATTCTTAAACCTTGGCGATTGCGGGAGATATATGTTACACCATGTAATCATGCTATATGTTAATTTTTATGCCAGGTGGGTTCAATAGTTATGAAACCATCGATGTTATATACATCTGAGCACATGCCAATAGTGAAGTTGTGGTTAAGTTTGAATGGCACAATTAATGTGGCTTCGTTAGCAGTTGTGGTTAATGTTATGACAGAGGTCACCCATATCACATGTTATGGATTGGGGTTGCGGAAAATTTTAATGTTATGGGTGATATCCATACCACTGGCGAAACCCAACTAGAGTCGTGGATCCAACTCCAGTTCATAGGCGGGTTTGGTTTGAAGCTTTGGCATAGTCTTGTATGTTAACTATGGTTGGTTTTAACCAAACCATAGCACCGAACCCCAAGCATGAGCAGAGCCAAGAATTTTAGAAGGAATCAGTTCAATGAATCCCAAATCCAATGGCCTCAAATGCACAACATGGCGATATTTCTTTGGTTCATGAGTGACATAGGAAATTTAAGGGTTTCACAATTTTCAGCCGAACAGATGTGAATCTCGTCGGCGCAGGGAAAATTTGTCGCACCACGTAGCTCAAAAAGGCGGATTTTGTAGAACATTTAGTAGGTGGGGGCAATTTGCAGGAAAGTTAGCAGGAAAAATTCTCTAGAGCATAACTAAGTCATTTTTTTACCTTTTTTAGTGCAGAAAGAGACGAGCTAGGGTTTTTTATGGTTCTTGAGGCATTGGAGACATTGTTTTTCATTTTGAGCATAGTAACTTGATGTAAACACATAGTTTTGAGCATAATGAAAGAGGCCCAACATTGGAAGTTGGAGTAGGAGATGTAGCCTAGGAGGGGTGAACTCCTTCATAATTTTCTGATTTATGTATGATGTTATGGTACTGATGTCTTCTCTATTTTCTGCAAAATTGAGTTAAAAGTCATGTTTATGTTTTAATGTAATTGAAATAATTGGATAAAAACCATACAAATTTCACTTGTAATTTTCACCATAAACTCTCAAGTTTACATATACATATCACATGCACTTCATTAGTTTACAAGCTCTGGTCGATAATTTATGAAGTGATTTAAGACTAATTAAATTACCAACACCTGTTTGGGTGGTTGAAACTGACTACAAGAATTAGCAGCAACAACAAAAAGGAACTGGAACATGAAGTAGTATGCTAATAAAGAATTCAGGAGCAGGGCCATTTCGGGAAAATGGTACCTAATAATTTCCATTGATTTCCATGAGCATGCTATCACCAGTATGATGGTTTTGATGTATGGATATTCCTTTGGTTTTATACCTTTTGGTGTCAGGAAACCTTGTCAAGGGAGGGTTCACCCAAGGCACTATGTAGTGGAGAAGGGGATGCCCATGACACTTGGAAGGTGTGTGACCATATGGAAGGGGGCTATTGGGTTTCTTGAGGGACTATCATTAAGGGAATTTTGAGGTCTAAAACAGGCCTCCTAAGGAAATTATAAAATAGTAGTGGAAATAATAAAATAAGATTAGATTACATCATCAAATTTTAGAGTGAAAAAAAAATATTTTTCCAACTCGTATTTTCAACTTATCTCCCTATGGGTTTACTCAAATTTTGAGCAACAACACTCATTGGATGCATAATTTTATTACTCATCCAAGGAGTACCCATGTTTCATACTTTTGATGGACCCTTCTACATGAAAAATTATAAATATGAAAAAAGAGATTGCAATAACGCTTTTTCATGTATTTCTGATTTTTTGTGTAGCAGGGTCCAACAAAAGTATGCAACATGGGTACTCCTTGGATGAGGAATTACATTTTTCATCCAACGAGTACTCCCGCTCGAAATTTGAGTAAAACCTTTGGGAGAAAATTTGAAAATGCGTGTTGAAAAAGTAGTATTATTATTTTATTATTTTTTAATCTTTTTACTTTTTTACTCCAAAAATGGTGAATCATCCCCCATGGTAGACACCATCATATTTAATCCTATTGGTTCTTATAAGTTTATTTTGGTTGTACAGTTTTCTTAGGAGGCCCATTTTAGACCTCAAAATTCCCGTAATGATAGCAAAGAATGGAAGGATGAGGAATGAAGGTTTTTTGGTCATTATCATTTCCAAATGGAATCAAAAGAAAATTGGGAGTGTGCCCTAGAATAATGATTCGGTAACTGTTCACTCAAAGGACAAGTAGCACAGGATCGTAGTGCTATACATTGGATGTTGTTTTGAATTTGGTAGTGGGTTTTTTACTTCCTCGGAAGGAGGTGAATCCTAGTACTACTTTTGAGGGTGGAGGCGTGAGCCTTTGGATTCCATTGTTGTTGATTCAGGCATCATATCCTTTTATTTGCTGGTTAGAGCGAATGTGTATATGTATATATTATTGTAAATATTGTAAAGAGTTGTGTTATAAAGCTCCATAGACAATATGGTTATTTGTTGGTTGAAGAAAATGTGCATGAGTATATATGTGGTTGTTATTGTAAATACTATAATGAGTTGTGTTATAAAGCTCCAGTAAATGGTATATTTGTCATGTCTTTAGCAGTGGCCATTGTAAATACTACAAGGAGCTAGGTTATAAAGATCTATGGAAAGTATATATATAGGCAGAAAGTGAAGGGGTGTTGGTGGGTTTTTTTTTTTGTGCTCATTTCGCATTAAATTTTTCCACTCCGGTCTGTTAGCATTTTGAGGGTTTCATGTTCTAGCACTAAGTCAAATGAAGGGTGAACATACAAGTAAGTGATGTATCTTACTTTGCCTGATGGTGCTAGTGAAAATATACTTTACAGAGTGTTGAGGCCTTATAATTTCTTTGCCGAAACATGGGGGAAAACCACCCGGTCTGGACCTTAAAGCAACTCCTTTTCCTTTTGGTGTAGCGGCTCCGATTGGGGGTAATGGGACCAGTTTCCCAATAAGGATGATTTTGAGGATGTGTGATTATATGGCATGTAAATGGAAATGATTTTAATCTATCTTATGCATCTATCTAAACTATTTATTCTACTATATACTTGGGATGTTTTTTCCTTTATGCGATCTGAAAAGATATCCTTCAAATGTTAGTAATATAGATCATTTAACAGTTGAAAGAGATGAAAATTATGTGAGATGATTCTTCTAACAAAATAGTTTGAATAGAATAATTGTGAACAATATATCACATTCATGTGTGTGATTATACTTTAAATAAGAAACTACAAACAAAAATTATAACATAAGTGCATGTAACATTCAACTATAATAACGTTTCGAATATAGAATGCAATAAAAAGATGACTGTCAAATTATAAAGAAAGACTTAATACAAGTGAATAAAAGTACCATATGTGCAAAGTTATACTCATGTAAACTGAGTGTAATTTATCTTCTCCTTCTCACTTTCAAGAAGTTTAAAGAGTATAGTAGTGCAACATCAGTTAAACAACTTTAATTGTCAAAAGATAACAAATGTGTTCCATTAATTCATCAAAGTGTTCACAAAATTACAATAGTGCATTCTTTGTAAATGTTTTTGAAAAATTTTTGGACCCTTCTCCAAATGCATGAGAGGCATTTAAATACTAAACTAACTATGTTCTAAAATATATTATTACAAAAATATAGAGGAGGTTTCAAATAACTATCCTCGTAGGACTAACTTAAACTACAATCTAGGAAAATAAAATAACAATTTTGATTTATGAATTCCGCCCTTTCTTCTTCTGGATTTGATCATGAAGTTGAAAAATATATATCATTGGCTTGAGATGATCTGGCTGCAAAATCCTCGAACTGACCTGTCCCTTGAATACTACGTTTGAATGTATGGGCTGCGATTGTTTTGTTGAATCTGTTAAGGATTGCAGAATCTGAGACTGATGATAAGGTTTGATCAAAAAATTCTAATATTTTTCTTGATCAAACTTATTTACCTTTTTAATTACTTCATCTTGTGTGTATGCGTTCTACTTCAACTCTGTTTCTATCTGTTTTTCCTCTGAGAACACTTTAGACGTGTACTCTTTGAGAAGTTCTGCTTTCACTAGTTGTTCACATACAGATTCAATAATTTCATTTGATAACTTAGATTTTTTTCGTTTCAACTTTCTCTGCCTACGTGATTTGTGCTTCCCAATCCTTAAATATCATATCCTTATGAAACTTATCTACATGAGGTAGATTATATTCCTTTCTTAAGTCTGATGCTTGCCATCGAATGTGTTCATTGATTTTCTTTTCAAGTCTTTCACATTCAAGTTTCTGGATATCTATTTGTTGGATCGGTATTTTATTTGAATCACAATAAGAGTAAATCATAGAAGCTTGATGGCAAAATACTTCTTGTTCTTTCTTTAACTTAGCATTTACATCTAGTGCTTCTTTAATAAACTTATCTAGTTGCAGTTGGCTCTGTATCCTGGTCATTGTTGTTTCTAGTTGTGCTTGTTTCTCATTGATTTCTGTTTGATGCTGCAATTTAAGGCTTTCAAAATCCTTTTGAAATTGGGCCATATTTTATTTTATTTTCTCACTGGAGTTGGATTGTTCTTCATTTAACAGCCTCTGTAGTTCTTGTACTCTTGATTCCTTTTGCTTCAACAACACTCTAACTTCAGTAGCTTTATCAACGGTGGCAGTAGCATATGGCCCTGCATACTGTGATAATTTAGTTAGATGTTCTATAGGGTCATATGATGAATCCTTCCATAGCACATCAATTGATTCATCTGTGAGGTCTGAGACTATTTCATCAGTTCTTCCTCTTTTGTTCCTTTTAACTACAACCTGATGGCTAGGACTGTAGAAAATGTCCAGTGAAGGAATTTCTTCAACTTGTAAAACTATTTTTTATGTAGGTTAGGCCAGTATGATCTCTTGATCACGAGTCTTTGGAACTTTTTGTAGTGGATTAATAGTTTCTACTATCTTCTGGGAATGTTCAGGAGTTGGGATTAGATTGAGGAGTTTTTATTGCTTCAAAAAACTCCTCTGATTCACTACTACAATTATTTTTTTGGGACTTTTTAGACTAATCTAGTGTGTCATGACTGTGTTGAACTTCTTGAGAAGTTGACTTTATTCCATTAATTTATTTTCACTCATGTATCTCTATCTCTTGGATTACCTAATCAATTATCTTTTCTTGGTTATCCATTATGTATTCGAATTCATTTTAAGAGTGATCTGAATTGTGAGATTGATGCTCTTATTGACCTGATTCATCCTTCGATATTTCTTTTGCTTCATTATTCAAGCTGATACTTGGAGCAGGTCTGTTTACATCTTCAATAGTTAACAAATTCAGAGGAAATCTCTCCGATCTCTTATTTCTATATACTTTGAATGTTTCCAAATAATCTTGACTCAATTGGTTCGATGCAAATTTAGTTATATCTGAAAAATTTTCCATGCCTTGGAAGAGATCATCAAATCCATCTGTTTCCTTTACAAAAGGCTTCATTTTGAGCTATGTGGTGTAGTTTTTAATTACATCATTTGGATCGTATAACCTCTTTGGCATTTCTTCCAATTTCAATAGATTAATCTTGGAAACCTCCTTGTAGGTATGGCCAATATCATAAAGTGAAAAAGTGCTACACTGTACAGCGAAATTAAGCCAAACGACCTTCTTAGCATCTTTCATCTATTTAGTGATACCATTAACAAGCTGGTAGGCTATCTCTTGTGCAAGTAACTTATTAGGAACATTATATGGTAGGACATGGGGAGAAGCATAACTCCCGAATACTCTGACATATGTAAAATTCTCTTCTTCAAACCACCTAGCCACAGAAATAATATCTGCGCTAGCCTCTTCAGAAACCCTAGGGGCCTTCTTATTGAATATCATTTGTTGCATAGGCAATATGACTCCATAACAATTTTTATAGAAATGCAGGTGGAATTCTAAATCCCAAAGGTCTCTATGGTAAATTTGAATTGGGGTAGGGTCCTGGGTAGTCCATTTCCATCCCATGGTAGGAAAACTAGAAGAAAATCAGATTGTGTCCTGTACATAGGCATACATATAAAAGGGAGGTTTTCTTTAGATGAAATGCTCCTTTTATTCCTATATTTTGTGACGTGTTTGGCTAAACTATCAGATAGGATGTTTACCCAATTCAGAATTGAGGAATTGACGATTGCGTCTATCAATGGAATTCATTCTAATGAGAACCTAGTGGTATTAGGTTTGGCAAACAATCTACACAACATACCAACAGCATAATAATAAGGGGAAGGAATTTGAGAAATTGGGTACATACCGAGTTTATCTCGCTTCAACTTTCCCTGGTATTCCTTCCATTCTTTGATGGCTTTCATGAGATTTGGATGTTCTGCTTTTAATTTTTGCAGAAAAGCTTTGTCATATTTCTGTTATGGGTAGGGTAGATGGTACATTGCTTGTAAATCTTCTGCCCTGAAAGACCATATGTTTTATCCCTTTGAATATTTTAATTTCCTATCATCTATGCTTAAGTGGTCAATGACCCACTTAACCATGTCTGTGTAAGGGAGAATTTTTGGTCTTGCGGCTAACCTGTGGAAGAATGAACATGCAACATTGAAGTAGGTCGCGTCTGAAGTATATGGCGTACCTGTTGTAGAGACTTTGGTTATTACTTTTTGGTTTTCGTCTTTGAACAGTTTATACATTGTTTCCCATGATAAACTGTCGCAGTCCTTGTTACGAGTAGTATCTGAAAATAAGGAAGACATGTCTGAGTCTTCAGTAAGTAGTTTTTAAGAAATCTCCTTCCCCTTCTTGCTCATTTCAATCTTCCTTAATATGTTAATTAGTTTCCCGATTTCAAGTAAACATGGGGAGAATTAAAAAAACAGAGATCAGAGAGTTAAATATTTTGTTCATATCAAACATGCGCAAATAGATATGAATATTATCAAATATGATATCAATCATCGATAATCATTTCAAAAATCAAATCTCTTACACCTTCACATGAAATATCTATCAATCAACTTAAAGCCATTAGATCTTGAATTTCATTTTCATACGACATAAGTCATTTCACATACTCGAGAAATTAAATGTCGCTAATTGGCACACCATATATAAATTTTACTGTTTGTAATGTTTACTCATAAATGTTACGAAATGCGATGTGCGCAAACCACACATTGCAACTTTTATGTGATAATGAATTTTATTTTCAGTAAAGTGATGTGAAATGCAAAATTCACATTTAAAATTCAAGTGGTCACGCTTAAAATATTTTAGAGATTTATCTTTGATTTTTTTTTGGCTCGTCAGGTCTGCACGGTCGCTCTTATATCGAATTTCTTTATGAGTTGGTTGTTTTAAATAAGGTGTGATTCGATAAAGGGTTTGTAACGATAATTAGAGTGTTTGCAAGCTTTTTAAAACATAAATTTGAAAAAGGTAAGCGCATTTCGCATCCTACGTATCTTTAGAGGTTTGTAAGCCATTTTAAGTTATAAGCTATGCGATTTGCGATGCGCTAAAGAAATAAAGTAGAAAAATCAAAAGAAAACTTTTATTTCCTGATTTTTTTGTTTTTAAAGCTAAAAATAAATTTCCTATTTATTTCTAAAGGGTCTCTATTTATTAAAATAAAATGGGGGGTGTTGTATAGCACAACACAAAGATGGTATTTTATTTACACTATTCTTTTTTATTGTCAGTGGCTAGTTTGTGTAACGGTGCTGCGAAATTCTTGGAAGCATATTCGGAAATGGTCTCAAGGAAACAACATTTTTGGGAGTTGGTTACAATGCTTTTTTTAATGTTTCTAATGGGTGGTGAGAGGGTTGTCGATTTTATGGGTAAATATGATGGGAAAGGAGAAGGTATTTATGGATTTGGAGCCGGCTTCAGAGGATTTTCTGTCAATATGGGGGATGGAGCCTACGAAGTAGAACCTGGAAATGGTCACCCTTCTACCGAGGTCTCATACTGGCATGGATGGGGAGGAAAATATGAGTCAGATTTCGATGGAGGGGTTTTCCTCCTTGAAAAGGGTTTACCTGAAGGCACAAGTTTCTTGGGAGCCTGACAAAACTCTGTCAGAAGGTCCTCAAGGTGTGCCTATGACAGAAGCATAAAATTTTAGCCACTCTTTTATACCAGAGGTAAGTCAAAATTTCTCCAAAATCTTTTTTTTACCTAATTTTCATTCTAGGGGACTGAAGGATATTGTCTATGGGGTGATATTTGAAAGGAAAGCGGGGTATAATCCTGGGTAATGTGTTGGAAGTTTTTCTGAAACTATGGGGAAGACTTGGGTGGCACATGGATGGATGTACATGCAAACCTAATATGGAGTACTAGGATTGGTACATTCCTAACTTCAGGGTTTTGTGAGAAATAAAATGCCAGTTTGGAGGGTTTGGGCTAGAGCTCTCATGGGGTTTTTGGAAGTTTCACTTCTAAGAGGTGCACACACTGGTCCTTTGGCGGATGTCGAGGAAAGAGTGGGGAAAAAATTCTATGAAATATCATCGGTGAAATGGGGAGACTATGGGGCGGAAATAGAAAGAGGGTTTGGAGGTAAGCCCGAGGGTAGGAGGGGTTGATGGTGTACTAGAGAAAGTGGTATAGGAGTTAGCTGAAAAAAAACAAGCAGAGGTCTCTATTGTCGGGGAAAATACAAGAAGGAATTTTGCGAAATCAAGTGGACAGACTGGGGTGAAAAGAAAAAATGGGAAATTGATTAAGTAAAGTGTTGAGTGCCCTAAACTAGTATTCAGTGTCGATATGCACTTTGACAATGTGATGGAAGCATCTGAGTCTATACTTTTGGGAAGGGAGCGCGGGAAATACTATTCGACAAAATATATTACGGAATGGATAAGGAAAAACTGGGACTCAACTCTGGATAGGGAAGTGGAAGTCATTACACTATCGAAAGGTTGGTTTATGCTCAGATTCAAGAATGCCACTACCCTGGAATGGGTAATGGAAAGGAAATGGGGTTTCATCATTGCCCCGATCCTATTCAAAATATGGACACCTCTATTTGACTCTAACAGGGAAATATTGGATGAAATCCCAGTGTGGGTGCAACTACCTTCCCTCTCACCCCATTTCTAGACAGTTGATGTATTTCAAGCGATTAGGAACTATTTGGGTACATACTTGGATGTCAACATGACATTTATGGAGATGAGGGTAAGTAACATTGCTCGTATTCTGGTGAAAATTACTCCAAGGGAGGGGTTTATAGCTAAAATCCTTCTAAATGTGGAGGGGCATTCATATGTGCAATTGATTGACTATGAGCAATTTCCCTGTCAGTTTCATAGATGCCAAAAACATGGGCATTTGGCACAATATTTCCCACTGGGATTTAACAAAATTAGGTGACACAAAGGCAGGACAAAATAGGGTTCTCGACACCACAGAGATAAGTATACATAAGAAGAGCTAGAATATAAGAAGGAAGATGGTGGTATGGAGGCACCACAACAAGTGGAGGAGCTAGCACCAATACAAGTAACTGAGAACCTAGACAAATCAATGGAGAAAGGAAATGAGATGGATTACAACAAGGAGCAGATAGTACCATTCCCTATTGATCCTGCATCAGATTTAGCGGGTAATGCTCCCTGCCCCTCATCTCCTATTTTCAACTCTTTTGATCATGTGTTAACTTGTATGAATATGTCTGGTCCCTCCAGGATGAGTTCAAATGAATCTCCGTGTGTTAGTAATCTCTCAATGGCCATGGATAGCATCATTAAAACAATCACCAACCTCTCCATTGATACTATCCCCTACAACCTGAGACCAAGGGAAAAAAAATAATGTAAATAAAAATGTTTCGGGGGTTAGGGAAAATCCACCAAATTGAAAAATAAAAAAGGATCAGAGGCATAAAAATAGATATTTCAAAATCCCAACTGAGGGTCATGCTTTACATAGATGAATGAAAATAGTTGTCATTAAAAGGGGCACTTAGAGTAGCATGTTCCCTTGACATTGTGACTAAATGATTATTTTTTCTTTGAATTGTATAGGTCTTGCTAGTGCACCTTAAAAAATAACTCTAAAATCTCTCATAAAAAATTATAAGCCTAATTTTTTGCTACTTGAAGAGACTTTGGGACAGGGGGATTAGGTGTCAAAAAATATTTATTCCTTCCTCCTAGGATGGACTTTTGTAGTATCTGATGTCAGACGAAAGTCAGGTGGTTTGACCATTTCTTTAAAAAAAAACACGACTAAGTTGAATATTCCTTGGAATTCTAAACTCTTGATTGGTGTGGATGTTTTTTCCATTGAAATTGGATCAGATATTACTCTTGTTAATATTTATGGCCCTTGCTCAAACGAGGTTACTTTTTGGAACAACCTTCTTTCCAAATATTCCATGCATGGACTAAACCTGGTTGTGGGAGGTGATTTAATCTTCTCACTGGGAATTTCAGAGTCTTGGGTTCCTCATGCTAGGGCTGATCCTTTAGAATATTTCTTTCTAAAAAAGATAACAGAAGGAAATTTAATTGAATCAAATCTCATCAATATTACCCTGTTAGTCATCAGTATTTTTCACCTATTGATGATGACTAGTTTCTTAAGCTATGTTTTCTAGAAGTTGATTTCCAAACTCTCAAATCTGTCATCTAGAAAACACCCCTCAATTTTTTTTGTCCTCCTACCCCTTTCGGTCAGTCTATGATGAGAAAAAACCTATTTGCCAAGTCCTATCTAGTTTCAGCCATATAATCCTGTCCATGAGCTGTCATAGCTAAAATTTAGCTGCTGTCATTCACCCTTATTTCTCAAGCCATTCATTAATCAACTATTGACAAAGTTTCTGCAACCCTATCCCTGGTCATCTATCATTTGAAGATCTAATCATACCAAAGAAAACACTCAAAATGTGTCAAGATTGCCCTTAAGTTAGATAGTGGTGCTTTAAGGAATCCCTTCCTTGGAAAAAACATCCTGAGCCAAAAGCCTTTGTTTAGTACCAGCCAGCCCTGAATTAGAACCTAATCTACAAAAACAAATATTCATCCATCCAAAGAAGAAGATCAACAAAAATCCAAAATAGAAGAAGATAAGTATGTTCACTATCTAAAGAACATGCTTAGGTCAGGAAAAATCTCCATAAGACCCCAAGGAAGCTCTTCAGAGTTCAAAGTCATATGTTTGTTACATCTCTGCAGGGGTGTGATTGCAACAATGATCAAAGTGTAAAAGAGCAAGAGAACAAGGTCAAAAGGGTTCTTCATGATGAGTTAGTTCGCCATTAGTAAAACAAATTAAATATAGTAATTGAAGGGCTGCTAACTGGTGTAGTCTGAAAGCCAAAGTTTCCTAAAAGCAAAGAGCAACATCCAAGTCATATGAGTGTAAAGACTAGTGTTATGCTGATCAGCAGTGTTCTCAGCACCTCCTCCAAAAGAAATCTGACATGCCTCTGCAAACACAGCCAAGGGAGGTTAGTCAAATATTTCTAGCAAGCAAATACTCTCCATATTCAAATCACATGGTTTCTATTCTAAAGGTTCACAGGGATGTTTTACAAAGGATATATATCTCAGACCATGTCTCATAAAGAAAAATGTCAAATTTCACCTTCTTGCCCCTTTGATATGATACCAAGCAGACATATGATTTGCATAAAGATGACACAGTTTTGAAATAGATGAAATTTCATATCTACAGGGCTAACCTCCTTCATTAAAAGAAGATGGTTAAGAGCATAGTGAGAACCTCCTCCAAAAAAAGAGCAGATGTTTGGGAACATAATATGACCTCCTTCATTGAAAATTAGATGGTTAAAGGCACAGTGTAACCTCCTTCATTCAAAAAGCAGAGGGTTAAGGTGTCAAATTGATTTCATAAATTGTGAGTCACCTCCTTCCAAGAGATGAAAAAAAGATGCATCAATAGTTTTTCATATGGCTTTTGAGCAATGTTATCTATTTGAAAGACGGGTTTGAAAAACAATGATAAGACAATAAGGGTTCATAGGTCAAAAACCTATTTCACATCAAGCAAAAGGATGGCATTCTGGTGTTAAAAGTCTCTGTTTCCTCTGTTTATAGAGGCCTCCTTCAAACTGTAATAAGGGTGAAACTTGGGCTAAGGACAGCCTCATCAAAATGTCAAAGAAGACCTACATCGGAAGACAAGGAGAAAGGCCTCACATGAATCTGAAAGGCCATTTGTAAGGACTGCAATAGTGGTTTCATGATAAATTTTCCATTGAGGACTAATATGAGAAGAACACAGTTTTTATAGCCCTTCTATACCAATCAAAGTGCTACACTCACCTCTTTTGCAAAACTAGCCAAAAACATCACGGTGTCAAAAGGCCTCCTCCACAGATGAGCAGAGGGCCCACCATTGTTTGAAAATATTCAAAGTGGACAAGTGAAGAAGGGGGGCCTCCACAAAAAACATTATAGAAAAAGCACAAATTAAAAAAGAAAAAAAGGGTTTTCCAATTTTAAAAAGAAGAGAAGGTCATTAAAAAGGCCCTCATCAAAGCTCAAAAGCTTGAAACAAACATTCATTAGCCTCCTCACCTAAGAAAGAAGTCTTTTCGAGTGATTTTGAAGTTTTCAGGCTCAAAAGCTCTGCGCGGCGCGCCTATACACATGTGCAGCATGCCTGTAGGTGTGAGACCACATAGTTTTAATGGAGGCACGACGCGCCTGTAGCCTCACGTGGCACGCCTATGTCGGCGGTCACTGGGTGCCCGAGGTCAACCCAACACCCTTCTGTGCGGTGCGTTCAGCTCTAAACGCCCACTCATCCACCGGCTTTGAATGAGTTTCTTTGCACACTGCGCCAACGATCAAAGAGGCCTAAAACTCATTCCTCAAGGTATTTCTCCATCTCCTATCAAATTTGTTAGTCCTGAGGAGTGTTTTTGAGTCAAAAGAAACATTTTTCTTGAGCTGTGAGATAGTAAAAAAATGTGTACAGTTTCCAGTAGAAAACAGAGCTTGTGAAGGTTTTTCAAAGCAGTTTAAAGAGATATTTTAACAAAGGTTTCAAAGAGCACTTTGTTTACATCATCAAAGAAGAACAGTGGTTAGAAAATAGGGTGTCTGTCAAAATTAAAGGAGGTTTTTCTTGTTGTATACTGCAAAGGATAAAAGACAGAGATTGAAAGTGAAGAAATTGTGTGCCAAAACCAAGAAACATTTGCCTCCAAAATCCACTAACAAACCTTGTCAAAACCTCATTTCTCTCACACAGTATTGAAGAGGTGAATTTGTCTTCATTCAGATAACACTTGTTTGCCAAACAAAAAATAAAAACAGTGATCATTTAAGGAGAGAGAAAGTCTGTTAGAAGGTTCATTATTTAGTGACAAGGGGTTGTCTTTTGTTGTGGAGAGACATTAATCATCATAGGAGGGCAGTTTTATTTCAAAGCAGAACACAGTGTTTGCTAAAGGATACAATCTGTGTTTTAAATCAGTGCCTTGAAACAGTTATACCAAAGGAGACATTGTTTTTCAAAGGGACCTCTTTCTTGCTTCAAACAACCACACTAAACAGTGAATTAAGGGAGAGGAATTCATATTTTCATGGTCAGAAAGAGTTGGTTTCCTTTGAATAAGTTTGTTGGTTAACTAAGGACAGACTTAGTTTTTCTCAAAGAGAAAAGAGTATTGATTGAAGATTTATCTCAGTGAACATTTGAGACAGTTTTCCTTGGTGAATCAGCCAAATATCTCATAAGAAAAATGCCTCCTAAGCCAGATAACATAAGTGGTCCTCAAAAAAGGTATGAACCTTTTTCAACTGAGGAATTGAATGCCTCTCCTTTAGTGCTCTTTAACTTTCATGAAGTAGGATGTTTAGAATTTTGTCAGAAGGTTCAAGAAGTGAAAAATCATCTTCCTTTGACACATCTATTTTCTTTAAGGCTGCAAGGGAAGCATATTCATCTGGAAGGTTTAGACTTCAAGCTCTCTCCTAGAACTATCTCCAAAGCTACCAAAATTCCATATATTACAGAAAAATGGTTTAAGCAAACCTACCTAGATTCAGATCAATAAAAACCCTTCTTGAAACCAAAACATCGGGATGCATGCTGCTTGTGCCGGTGGTCACTGGGTGCCCGAGGTCGACCCGACACCCTTCTGCGCGGCGCGTTCAACTCTAAATGCCTGCTCATCCACCGGCTTTGAACGAGATTCTTTGCACACTACGCCAATGATCAAAGAGGCCTAAAACTCGTTCCTCAAGGTATTTCTCTGTCTCCTATCCAAGTTTTTAGTCCTGAGGAGCGTTTTTGAGTCAAAAGAAACATTTTTCTTAAGCTGTGAGATAGTCAAAAAATGTGTACAGTCTCCAGTAGAAAATAGAGCTTGTGAAGGTTTTTCAAAGCAGTTTAAAGAGATATTTTAACAAATGTTTCAAAGAGAACTTTGTTTACATCATCAAAGAAGAATAGTGGTTATAAAATAGGGTGTCTTTCAAAATTAAAGGAGGTTTTTCTTGCTGTATACTGCAAAGGATAAAAGACAGAGATTGAAAGTGAAGAAATTGTGTGCCAAAACCAAGAAACATTTGCCTCCAAAATCCACTAACAAACCTTGTCAAAACCTCATTTCTCTCACATAGTATTGAAGAGGTGAATTTGTATTCATTAAAATAACATTTTTTTTCCAAACACAAAATAAAAACAATGATCATTAAAGGAGAGAGAATGTATGTTAGAAAGGTTCATTATTCAGTGACAAGGGGTTGTCTTTTGTTGTGGAGAGACATTAATCATCACAAGAGGAAAGTTTTATTTCAAAGAATAACACAGTGTTTGCTAAAGGATACAGTCTGTGTTTTAAATCAGTGCCTTGAAACAGTTATACCAGAGGATACATTCTTTTTCAAAGGGACCTCTTTCTTGCTTCAAACAACCACAGTAAACAGTGAATTAATGGAGAGGAATTCATATTGTCAGGGTCAGAAAGAGTTGGTTTCATTTGAACAAGTTTGTTGGCTAAATAAGGATAGACTTAGTTTTTCTCAAAGAGCAAAGAGTATTGATTGAAGATTTATCTCAGTGAACGTTTGAGATAGTTTTCCTTGGTGAATCAGCTAAGGATCTCAGAAGCAAAATGCCTCCTAAGCCAGATAACAGAAGTGGTCCTCACAAAAGGTATGAACCTTTTTCAACTGAGGAAGTGAATGCCTCTCCTTCAGTGCTCTTTAACTTTCATGAAGTAGGATGTTTAGAATTTTGTCAGAAGGTTCAAGAAGTGAAAAGTCATATTCCTTTGACACATCTATTTTCTTTAAGGCTGCAAGGGAAGCATGTTCATCTGGAAGGTTTAGACTTCAATCTCTCTCCTAGAACTATCTCCAAAGCTACCAAATTTCATATATCGAAGAAAAATGGTTTAAGCAAACCTACCTAGATTCAGATCAATACAAACCCTTCTTGAAACCAGAACATCAGGATGCATGCCCATCTATTTTTCCTTTTTACTATTTGTTGACCAGCTATGCTCCTCTCATGAAAATCATCATGAAGTATTTCACATGCGAAAGGAGGTTTTCCCGAGTTTATGCTTATTGTATCAAGCTACTCATGCACTTCACAAGAACCAAATTGCTAAACCTACCCTTTTTCCTCTATAGAAGAATTGAAAAGATGGATTTTACTGTTCAAAAGAAGCCTTCCTCTCAGCAGCAAGCTTGTCTTTTTCATCATTCCCTTATCAAGATCGTCATCCTCTATCAACTTGAGAAAAAGGGAGTTTCTTGGGACTCTTTCATTTCACATCCCAATTTCGCCACTGCTTCTTCATCTCAAACGCCTTCCTCGCCATCCACTCATCATGTCTATCCTTCTTCCAGAAAATCCACTCCTAATAAGCAAAAATCTCCTATAATTGAAAGTGAAGAAGAGAACAGTGAAAAAGAGCAAAACAGTGATCAAGAAGAGCACAGTGAAAAAGAGAAAAACAGTGATCAAGAAGAGCATAGTGAAAGGAGGCAAATAAGTGATGAAGAGGAACAAAACGAAGAATCCAAGCACAGTAGTGAGCATGAAGAAGGAAATGATGAAAATATGGAACAAGTTGATGAGGAACACAGCAGTCACAAAGAGGAAACTATTGGCAGCCCACACAGCAGTGAGCATTCTAAAGAAGGAAGCCTTCAAAAGGAGGAAAATAGTGACAAAGATGATGAGGGGAGCAGTAAAGGCAAAGACCAAATAGAGCATGTGCTAGCTACTTCTCCTAGGCAAGGGGCCATGCTTTCTTCTCCAAAGGTAACAAAGCCCCAAACATCAAGAAATAAAGTGGCTCAAATTGTAACTCCAAATGTTACTAGAGCACTCTGAAGCAAAGGAAAGTTGCCCAACCAATCCATTATTGAATTACCAAAGAAGAGGAGAACCAAGAAGGCCACCCAAAGCAAGGGAAGAGAGAAGGAGGAAAGTAGCCATGAGAAAGAAAGGGATTTTGATATAATTCAGATAAACAATGATGAAAATGACAATGAGGCTAGAATCCTTGAGTCCCTCTTGCGAAATAGAGAAGAACAAATTCATGACCTAAGAGTTGATCTAGAGAGGTCTAAGGACCTCATACATTTTCTGCAAACAAAAAATAAGCAAATGAATGTCCACATGGCAGTTTATGAGGCACGAGCTATGAAGTACCAAAAGGAAGCCTCCAAAGCGCAAATCAAGTTGGAAGAAATTATGGGTGAATTCAATGACACTAAAGAAGAAGATCAGCCAAGGAGGAAGAGGCCTAGGACTATGGGACACAAAAGAGCTTTGGAGAAATAGAAAGAGGAAGAGGTTTCCCTTTTCCGATCCTTTCCTCTTACTACTTTATTCACCCAAGAAATAGAAAACAATAGAGAATCATGGCTTGAAAGGGTGAATAAACACTTGGATAATAATTTGGAAAGAGTTAATAGAGACTTAAGCCTTCAAAGGAAAATGACCAGGCATTATAAGAAACTAAATCAATTTGCCCAAAGGAAATTGAAGGTTACACAAGAAAAGCTCAAGGTGGCCCGAAAGAAGCGCATGGTACAAAAAGTGAAGAAACACATATCAAGCCTTGAAATTTTGGCCTCCGCTTCTTAGCATGATTCTGAAAACCCATGAGGGTCATGCTCACCAAAATTGGGCATAATTCGACAAGTTTTTGTTTTTTGACATTTTTGGGCTTTTTGCACAAAATCATGGGCATCGCCATTTTATTTTGAAGCATCCTCAAAGGTTGACAGTGGTATCATTGGATGCATTAATTTCAGGGGAATCTACTCAGAAAATTTTAGATCAATTGAAGATGTTTTGGTCCCCCAAAGTGGCGAAAAACAGCCACTTTTTCAACACTCTGCCTCACATATCAGCAAAGGGTAATTTCTAGGTTTTTTCCACAAAGGTAATATTTTCATAAGCTTATAGTGATCAATTTGGGGAAAAAAAAGTATTTTCTGGAACTAGACATCCAGGGCTTTCCAACAAGCCATCACAGGCCTCATTTCGACATCGGGAAGTCCTCCAAAATTTTCCCACAAGACAGGGAATTTTCTGCTGCTATATTTCTGAAGCATTTTTGTGAAAAATACAGTTTTCTGAAGTGGCTTTTCCAAATGTGCGTTTAGCCTTTTTTGGCCATTTTCAGTTAGGGAAGGTCAATTTAATTTCCTTTTTTAGCATTTTTAGGATGTTTTTATAGATATTTTGTACCTTGGGATTTGCAAAGCCTCAAGGACAAAATCAGATATTTTTGATGGGCCAATGAGCTTGCTAGTTGCACTAGGAGGTTCTCCTTCAAGTTGGCCTATATATTCCAAGAGAATTCATTGTAAATAAGGCTGAACTTGATGATATAGAGCAATATATCGTTATACAAGCTTGGAAGAAATACTTTGTCTCATGCATTGGATAGTTTCTTGAATGTTTTGGATGATGAAAGAGGACTGCTATTGGATTCCTTGACTTGGTAAAATGGTATAGTGTTCCTCTCTGTTATGTTTCCTTAGTTTTCATACATATTTCATGTTCTTTTCTTGTTGTAAGACAGTAGAGAATAGATTTGAGACATGCCCATGGAGGCACCTCATATTTCCTGATTCATTACAACTTCTATGTTTGTCTTCTTTCTTAGTTATGTCAATGATGAATTCTTAAATGCTCTTTGCTACCCTAATAACTTGTTTTCAGTTTCATTTATGGTTGTTATGCATGCTAAGTATGATTCACGGTATGCCCTGCTTACTCATGACTAGTCAAAGTTCCATCTCTGAAACCTTTCTTTGAATGTTTGATTGTCCTAGTTGAACCAAAGAGGTCTTGTATCGATCTTGCCCTTTGCCTTAAACTCTGCAATCTTAGTTCAAAGTGCCCGATAGCCCAAAATACTATGTCTAGGAGTTCCCTCTTAGTATTTTGAGTTATTTGTTTGTCTTAATTGTTTTTCCCCAAAGTCTGATAGCGATTTTCCTAAAATTAGAGAGTCATATATCTCTATGTATCGCTTGAATGTTTATTTTATGCATCTATCAATTTGAAGTGACATTTATCGTGATTATTGGTTAGCCCTACCACATAGATGTTGCGACAGAACTATTTATGTTTAAAAGTCTTTGTCCTTCACAAAACTTAGTGTCCATCCCACTTCATTCCACCTAAAGATCCATTTTACCTTGATCAAATCGGCTCTTCAATATACCTTTTCCGCCATCCGAGGATTTCTCGATATTTTTGACCCCATAGCCTAGTTAATCTAACAATATTTTTATCTATTTAAAACTTTGATCAGTTTCTCACTCAAAAACCTTAAAACAAAACTAAAAACCTACTTCACAACTAACCTAAAATCAAAAACATAAGAAGCAAATAACTATACATCCCTTGCACAAATAAAGAGAGCCCTCTATGAGTCCAGGAAGGCTAGGTCCTTGGGCTCCAAAGTTGTTTTGATGTTACCCTGTCACTTGGCTTGCCAATCAACCAAATCACGGGACACTAACATACCCCAACATGGAGGAATAAAATATTTGGGGAGGCTTAGGTGGCTAAGATACTTGACCACTTACTCCTAAATGATCACCTGACTAGTCGAATCTCTGGTTTCAGGTAATGGGTAGGCTCAGGGGGAAAATTGAATCACTCCCCAATCCTTCTGCAATTGGATGGACCAAATAAAAATACAGGCTCCACGTTCAAATTCGATGTAGCTTGGATTAAAGAGGAGGACTATCAAAAGTTGGTAGTTGACACGTGGCATCCAGTGGATGGGGGAGAGAAATTTTCTTTTACTCATACATTTGTACAAAATTTGAAAAATATTAAGAAGGCTACCATACAATGGGAAAAAAAGAATGCTATGAAGGATATGCTAAATTTAGATAACCATGGTGTTCTATGCTTGATGCACTTTTACTTCAATATTTCTTAGGCCTAATACAAAATAGTAATCATATAAACTTTAAATTAAGATGCTAATAGAACACAATAATAGATCAATAGGAGAAAATCCAAATATAGATCAGATTTACAATTCCTTTTGTCCAGCAAAGATATGAGATACAGTGGTGTTACGGCGGTCAGTAGGATGTTTCAACCAGAAAATTCTTTCTAGGTCAGCCAACACTTTTATGTGTCACACCCATAGCCCTCAAAGATAGCTCATCACAATTCAAACCAAGGACAGTGCCCAAAATTCAACACAGGTAGCTTCAGGAAAGTCAACACAACAAATAAGGGATTTGATCAAACAACCTGGAATTCCTCGATTTTAGTGCCTAGAGGTACAAGCTCATAAAATTGAAATTTCTATAAAATATTGAGGCCAAATGACCAAGGGTTGACCATGGTTAATGCTGGTCAACGCTACAGTAGAAAATCCCTAAACAAATCAACACAGAAAACAGAAATCCCTAAACATATCAACTCAAAAAACAACAGCTTCACTCCACATGTATGAGGGAAAAAAATCCTCCAAATGCTCCAATCAGATCACAATGAGAGAATGTGTGATGAGATCATGAGAAAAGGACCTCCACGTCTCTTTAATTTAAATTCATCAATGAGGGTGTGTGACACATCTCTTAGGCTAAATCTGGCCGACCTTGCACATGTGGAAAATAAATTCAAAATCAATGTTCTGCTCATCTGATCAAGATGATGTTTAGATCAATATTGCACCTCTCCGAAAGAGGAATCCAAAAAAAATATGACCATCGTCATATGAGCAGTGAAACATGGAGTTTGGACCTAGTTGCCCAAAATTAACACTCCTCTCAACTACAGAGAACCCATATGTCCACAAGTGCCATCCATCATGTACCAAACCAAACATCGTGCATCATCCTGTTGTAACTTGATTTTTTGGCTCTTTATTTCAAAACAAAAGGTGAGTCATAAAGAAATCATACATAGTTGACCCGAAGTCATCTTAGAGTTAAAAACCTCTCTCGAACTCAAAAACAGTCTCATACTAACCCAACGTTAGTTCACTGACTCGAACTCAGTTTAGAGGATAAAATCTCATCATACTTGATCCTAGAGTATTGGCTCGAGGGGTCCTGACCCAAGTTTGGAGGTTAAGGTTTGCCAACAAACCCCTATACTACTGGCCCTATCAGAAGTGACCTGCTTGCATAGCTCAAAGTCTCACCTGAAGCAGTATGGGTGGATGCTGGAACCAGGTTTCTGCACCCTAAGAGAGGATAGGTAAGCCAAGTAGAGCTATGTCTGGCTTTATAATGACCATATCACCTATCTTAGAACCAGATCTATAGATATCCTTCGCATCCACGTGCGCAAGGTCAACTATACTTACTATACTCAAAAAATCATATACTTCTAAAACAGTAGTGCAGCATTACAATTATTCTTTGCATAAAACATAACAGAACAGACCCAGATGTAGAAGAAACACTTAACATAGTACTTTCACAGCTTAACACAAAATATGCATAACACAACAGCTATCAAAGATTCGCATAAATAATACAAATATATTCAGCTACGCAACAACATTTCTCATTCATTAATCCTTCAGTTCCTTCTTACAATACCCAAACCCGACCTACACACACAGCAGCAGGGTCCACACACAACATGACTTGGGATCTCTGCACACACAGCCAGCAGGAGTCCTTTCCCCAAAAACCCAAATAGATCTACTAAGCCACAATTCGCATCAAGATCTCATCATCTTCTTCCTTATAATTCAAAATGTCCCTCTATTTATAACAATCTAGCCTAATCTTTCCTATGGTCTGCAACCCATGGTTTGCGGACTCTAGGTCTACCCTTTGACCCGTTACAATGCTTTCGGGGCTTTGACCCACCCCAAAACCCTTGTGCTAGACTAAATATAATAAAAAATATACAAAATCGGACCAGTTTCGCAGCTTGTAGGAGACCCTATTCCAACAGTCCCCCAGCACAATATTGTGACTCGTCTCGAGTCACTGTGGTGGTGTGGTCTCTACCTACGCACGTAGGGAATTGATAGCTATGATCAGTGGAGGTAAAACTTCTTGACTCTGAGCAGCAGCACTCTGTGTAATGTCTACAAGCTTTTGGGAGGTCGGTCCTTCAGTTGCTGCGGTGACACTCTCTAGTGTCTAAGTTAGTCGCTTGATCGTACCATCTACATCCTATGAAATCTGGAGGGCTGTGGCAGCCCAAGGCTTTAGACGTTCCACAATGACGTTCCTTTTGTGCCAAATTTCCTCAATCTCATCCTAGAGATCATTGCTGTTCTTCAAACATGTGAGGCGTTGTGTAGGCACCAAGGTGGGCAGCGTAGCTTTGACCTGTTTGAAAGCTTCTTCCTTCTGCCGTGAGTCCTGATTGATTTCATGGAGGACCACATCACGCTGGACCATAGTCCAGAGTTGCATGGCTGACTCTAGCAACTGGGGGCCTTGAGAAATCTGCCCCAAAATAACGTTCGTTGCTTCGGTTACTAGTGCAGCGCACTGGGCTCGTACTTCCGGAGGCATTTCGAGCTGTAATTTGGCCTGTAAGTCGGTGATTTGCTGCTCCAGCTACGTCTTGACGATGTGAATTTCCATCCTATATGCTTTCAGTGCTGCAACCAATTTTTCCACTTTAGCCCAAGGCGTGGCTGTGGCCGAGATCTCATCTGTAACCTCCATGCAGAGCTGGTGGATCACTATTTCGAGCTTCGCCTGCTGTGAAACGGCAAGGAGTAAGTCTGCGACCTGCTGCGTGATGGTCTGCTCGGCCATACCAAGCTGTTGGTGTATTTTTTGGTCGTGATGGTTAATCTCCTGGAATACAACATTGTGGAGGCCTTGTAAGGCTTCGTGGGGCAGCTTAGCCAAGTCCAGCTGGATCCCTGTTCCTGCTTGGATCCGAGTTCCTATCAGGGCAGCGCTAGGTACAGAACAAAGATGACTTTCTTTTGTAGCTAGCGCTATACTTCTAGTTACCAAAGGAGTCCATGCCTGGTCGATGCTGGTCTGCAGCATATCTATTTTTAACTGCAGGGCATGGAGATCAGCCTGGATGGTGTTGATCGCAGCCTTTTTTTGTTCTTATATGGCTGCCCACTTATCTTATGTAGCCATCATAACTACATCCGTGATTTTCTCGAGGTCACCATTAGTTAGTGTGACCATCGCATCATATTTCTTACAGTGGGCACATTGTTTCTTTCAGGGCCCTAGTGCAGGCTCACGTGACCACTTCATACCATGGGGGGGGTGGTATCTTTGTCATACCCTACCCGAGTCTCGGCCGCGGTGGTTTGTGGTGGTTGTGTATCCTTTTCCATGGCTAAGTCTGAGCCCTTCTGGCTGGGCTCTGTGGGCTCCCCATGGGTGGCTGTGAAGCCTATTTTCCAGGTAAGGGGACATAACATGATCACCAGGTCAATCTCTTCATCTACTACCATATACGGAAGTGTCGTCCATGTCTTATTTTTGAGGCTGCAGATCTGAATATGCTACATGGTAACTTGGAATGCTGCAACACTTTTGTATTTGTCATATACCATCAGGGACAGCCGGGGTCGGGAATTTATGGTTACTGCCACACTTCTCTAGAAAAGGACCCAGAAATTTTTTTTATCCTCGATGCGTTATGCATCCTTAGAGTCCCATAAATGAGCATATCGAGCTCCTTCACACATCCCTGGGGGGATCTCGGGGAGGACCAAATCCTCAGGGGTGTCCCAGGCGACTAGCGTTATAAGGAGTAATAACCATGAATAGAAGAAGGACGTCCCCTGCTCCTAAGATTCGCAGACATTAGCCAGAAATTCATCGCATAAATATTGAGCCCAATTGAAGGAGACTCCGTTCACACACCGGCCGCCTAACCAAATAACATAGGCGGGGACAGTTGCAACCTGGAACTTCCTCATTATCTTGTAGGCTAAGACCCTAGTACCCATCTGTGTAGCAGGATCATTGATAGTCTGGATCACAAAGCCTCGCTTATTTCGTCTCACCTTGTAGGTCTTCCACACAAACGTAGCGGTATCTGCTTTGTACTTCTTACCTACCTGCTCCAGAGGGTGTGGCCCTTACATAGGGAGGCCTGTAATATTGTGGATCAACACAGCATCAATAGGGAATCTCTTCCAAATCCATAAGCAACCATCGTGAATTAAGGCGAGCAACTGCGAAGCCAACCAATCTATGATGTTGTAATGGCCAAAATGGTGCATCCGGAGTAGATTCAAGAGTCCAGACCCGGCCAAGCCACATACCCAACGCTGAGGAACCACCATGACTCCATCATTTGCACGGATCATATCGAAGTACAACGCGAGGGCCAACTCAGGGAGGGTTTCAGAGTCCACCAAGTTGTGATCATCAAACTTGACCTCATGGAGTCTTCCACAAGGATCACTGAGGACAGGGACTTCTTCCGGGGTTAGAGGGGTTTGCAAATATGTGACCAAGCCATCCAACTTATTTTGTGTTCACGTGGACAGCTACGTGGGTGAACGAAGGGAGGTAACCAATTGATCAGATTGGCAGGCAGAGCACCATCCTATGCATCTTTATCCAGAGGTGATGTCGGCGGGGACCTGGCATGCCTCGGAGAAGTCCTAGGCTTCCCAATAACCCATCTCGCAGCTTTCAGGGCTTTTCCTAAGCCTTGTGCTTTTTCTTTCCCTTTCCTTGTGACTGGTGTAGAGGGAACTTCTTCCAGTTCAGACTCAACTTCCATTATTTCCTCAATGTCAGGCCCTGTTGGGGCCAAAGGTTTAGCAAGGTTAGTGGCCGTCATCCTTGCGAAAAAAATGAATCCCAGCCCAAGGTGACTACTATCAGATGGAGCAGGTTGACCAGACATGAGAGGGATAGTGCAGATATGGGAAATCTGATTGCTCAAGTTCTTCCAAGAGAAGAATGATGACTGCAAGCTGTGCAAGTGAGATGGAACCTCTAGCTGAACTATCCTGCTCCTTCTATAATACCCACAATCGTGCAACGGTAAGGTAAACTTTATACAAGATTTATCCCCTAGGAAATGGTAAAATATCCCCAAAATTCGCTTCATTAAATGCCCGGAGGCTGCTCCTTTTAACTGTAATTTTTTCTTTTTACCAATGTTCATCGTTCCAACGGCTAGTTTTCGCATCCCCTGTGTGCTTGGCCTATCTGCTATGCTAGGGTCAATTATCTGCATCTTATGTGCATCCTCCCCCAACACAGACTTGCTTCCTAGGTAACTTATGACCAACGACAAAGTTTCCTAACATTTGTTATCCCAATAGAACCTTACCTTCCATGTAAGTGAGGTTTTAAGAGGGGCTATAGTCAGAGCATATTTCCGAACGAACCTCTTGTAATAAACGCAACTGTTTTTTTGTTGTAGGGGCTGCCAGATAGATGAGATCTCTGCTTTCTGTACCTATAGCTTCTGTAGGGTGCATTTTAATGCTACTTGCCAGTGGCTAAATCAGTTTGGTGCCCGTGCGCAGCCCCGAGTTGGAAGTAGCTCGTGGGTTAGACCGACCTTCTTCTGGGGTTATGCCATAGTAGTCGATTATTCCTAGCTCATTCAAGTCCCATGTGGGTATTTCAGGTGCGATATACAAGTGTTATTTAATCCATTCCATCGTTTCAGTATCCTGCAGAGCTGCTGGTCCTTCAAATCGCAGGGTCAACATAGCGCGACACTCTTCCCAATCCTCGAATGCTTCCTTCTGGGTGTCCCACCATCGTGTAGGTCTCTTACACATGGCTAGTTTAATGGCCCATAGCCTTTGTTACCTTGGGACCGCAGCTTCGAAAAATCATAAAAATTCCTTAACATTACCCGAGTCGTCAGAGTAAGGTAGGTCCCTTACCTCTAAGGAAATGCAGCGGAAGTCTTTTGTGACCCGAAGACAACGCATCGCAGAGACATCATGTAACTGGTTCTGCCAATTATCTGTCTCCTCATTGGGATCAGAGAAGCATTCATTATCCTCCTCCCATCAAAGTACTTCATCCACTGTTGGGTTGACCGCGTCCCACACAGTTAACTTATAGATATAGTCCACATCTTCCTCCTTGGGTACTGGTTCAATGTAGTGTTTACCTTCTGCAGGGTCTAATGGTACTATCACCCTTGTGCTGTTATTTTCAAACACCATGCTTCTCTTTTTTAAGTTAATGATATCGCCCATGTCGGTGGCCCAATCCAATCCTAGTAGCACAAGGTAGGGGTCCGCATCTTCTACAATCTGAATGACTTCAAAGTTAGCCCAGACCTTAACCCCTGTGATATCTACCATAATCCCTGATAGCCTCCCTAAAGGTACGATCTTCTGTTGATTATCCATGCATAGCTGGATAGTGGACCATTCCAAATTTGGTTTGCCCATTCATTGCCAAGTTTGTTTAGGTAATACATTGGCATCCAATCCTAGGTCCAAAATAACCCGGTCCATCTCGTAATCGCTGATCTGTGCCGTTAGTCACATCTCCCTCCTAGTGCATTTCTTATATTTGTATAGTTTTTGCACATCATTAATATCTAGGGACACGGTAGGGCATGTTGCGCAGCTATCTATTAATGCCTGGAGATTTTGCACAACTTTTGGGCTGCGCAGCAACTTCATACATGCCTGCAAGAAAGGTTTGACCTCCTCATCTGCCTTAAGGTTTGCAGGGACTAGGGACGTAGATTCCTCTGTCCCGATAAAGTCCCTGCGAGATACTATAAATGTTTCTCTTTCTTTGTCTAGGTCCAGCCCTTCTTGTTTTCTAACTGCCTTGTGGATCAGAGGTTCAGTTTCAACCTTCTCCCTAGTCCCTTTAGTATCCAATCCACTGCGTGTAACAACATTTACTCTTGGATCCTTATCCCGCAGCTCAGTCTTAACCCTCTACACATTTTGTGTAGGCAGTAGCTGCTTCTCCCATATTTTTTCTATCAAGACTAGACAGTCTTCAAGTGTAGTGGTCCAACTGTCTGCAGTACCTGCAGGACTGTCTTGTATGGTTTGGAAAATCCCTCGCAAAGTGCCCTGTGTCTCCACAGTTATAGCAGATTAATTGCCCCCAGCCCCGACC
Source organism: Pinus albicaulis (assembly GCA_034641835.2). Classification (NCBI taxonomy): domain Eukaryota; kingdom Viridiplantae; phylum Streptophyta; class Pinopsida; order Pinales; family Pinaceae; genus Pinus; species Pinus albicaulis. The sequence goes on along the minus strand of CM076584.1, from coordinate 595,009,238 downwards.
TGCACTTCCACCTCAGCCTCCTCCCCTGCTTCCTAAGGGGGAGTTTCCCATGCCTGCGGGGGTTTTTGGTGACACGGGGTCTGACTATACCCTATACAAGTTCCCCCAATCTATCATTAGATCATAAGTTCAACAATTTTTCTCATCATGCCCTACTTACCGACAGAACCGACACCATTTTTTCTTTCGCTCTGGCACGTATGCGCCTAGACAGGGGCAGTAGTTTGTATCATGCATCCCTACTACATGGAAATCCTCGCACCATAACGTAGGTCCACTTGGGCCTAGTCGTACTGAGCTGGGTCCTCTGCTTGATCTAGGGTGCATCGGGCTAGGTCCTCATGTTTACAGGTAGTCTATCGACAATGGGCATAGATCCTTCATATGTCCTGATACTCGACATCGTATGCACCATATATCTACACTAGCTTACCTCCCTCGTTCCTTTTGTAGGTCTTGAATCTCCATGTGCATTGCCCCGAGCTGCTCCTAAATTTTTTGTACTCCTAACGAAGTATCTTCTCTAGGGAGTGGCTTCTAGTTTCATAGAGGCTTCCAAAGCTTTGTCCTGTGTTTCAAAATTCTGGTGACCCATAGGTAAGCGCAGGTGAGGTAGCAGCATAGTGATGAACCACTCCTATGCTGTCTGTCATCATACTTAAAGTCTCCTTCTCTGATAGCTTTCTTTAGGTGCTGATCAGCCACCCATACAGACTCACTCATTCCTTGCTTGAAATATTTCACATCTGCTACGATCTGCGAATAGGACTTAGGCTTTCGAAATTGTTGTTTCAGAGCGTCCTTAATATCTTGAATAGATGCGCTTCTATTTTGAGATATGTATCGCATATACCAGTCCAGAGCTCTTCCTTCGAAGGCCAGGGATAACTGCTCCATCTTCACAGTATCACTTACCACATTTTGCGCAGTCCATACCGATCTTGTAACAAACCAAAATCAGTCCATGTCCTCATCTCCCACACCTTTGAAGGTGGCTAAATTCAAGTGTGCTGCCATATCTTCTTCTGGTGGGGTTTCGGATGAGGTTTTACCCTTACGTGGTCCTGAAGGCGGTGTATCTGGCAGGCTTTGCACAACTGTTCCATCTAACGAGCTATAGACAGATCTATCCCCTTCTTTTCGTACCTACTATGCTTTTCTTCTCAGCCTTCCAATACTTTTCTTGGCATTACCCAACCCCCTTCTCAAAATTCTCCCGATCCTAGCAATGGAACAATTTGTTGGCTTGAGGGGTCCTGACCTAGGTTCATAGGTTAAGGTTTTCCAAAAAACCCCTATACTATTGGCCCTTTTGGCAGTGACCTGCTTGCGCAAGTCAAAGTCTTACCCATAGCAGTATCGGTGGGTGCTGGAACCAGGTTTTTGCACCCTGAGATAGGACATGTAAGCCAAGTAGAGATGTGTATGACTTTATAATGACCATATCACCTATCTTAGAACCAAATATATAGATCTCCTTCGGATCCATGTGCGCAAGGTCAACTATACTTACTATACTCAACAAATCATATAATTCCAAAACAGTAGTGTAACATTATAGTTATTCTTTGCATAAAACATAATAGAAAAAACCTAGATGCAGATGCAGAAGAAACACTTAACATAGTACTTTCGTAGCTTAACATAGAATATGCATAACACAGTAGCTATCAAAGATTCGCATCAACAATAAAAATATATTCAGCTACGTAACAACATTTCTCATTCATTAATCCTTCAGTTCCTTCTTACAATACCCAAATTCGGCCTGCACACAGAGAAGTAGGGTCTGCACACAACAAGACTTGGGATCTCTGCGCACACAGCCAGTAGGAGTCCTTTCCCCAAAAACCCAAACAGGTCTACTAAGCCACAATTTGCATCAAGATCTCATCATCTTCTTCCTTATAATTCAAAATGTCCGTTTCTTTATAACATTCTAGCCTAATCTTTCCTATGGTCTGCAAACCGTGTTTTTCAGACTCTAGGTCTACCCTTTGACCTGTTACAATGCTTTCGGGGTTTTGACCCACCCCAAAACCCCTGCGCTAGACTAAATATAATAAAAAATATACAAAATCGGACCACTTTCACAGCTTGTATGAGACCTTGTTCCAACACAGATCAAGGTGTTTTACACATTCCATCCTGGAAATAGAGAGTACATAAATATATGATGTGTCCATTGGTCTTGCTATGGTCTCTATCCACATTTCCCACCTCATTGACCAAATTAGAAGCAATTCCCATGAGTTTAAAACTTCATGGGTAGGATGCATGCGGGGCATAGATCAGAGAGAGGTGAACCAAATTAATATCATAACGGTGAGGTAGAAGAACCACAAGGTTCAACAAGCCTAGCCCTGTGAGTTCTTATAGCTCCAAGAAGCTATAACCAAGCCCCCTCGAGCTCCTAGAGCTCATAGTCAAGCTTAAGCAGGACCCTTAGAATGGGGTCTTTCTATGATTCCAATATTTTCACGAAATGTTAGGAACTTGACCTTCCTCGATGGCTTCGTGATAATATTAGTGACCTACTCATCAGTTCCTATATGATCAAGCCATATGGCACCTCAGCGTACCATATCCTGGATAAAGTGGTACCTGATATCAATATGCTTGGATCGATCGTTGAACATGGGATTCTCAGAAAGACGAATCCCACTCTGGTTATCACAAATGATAACAATGGTATCTACCACATGCCCTAACATCTCATTGAAGAGCTTTCACAACCAAACAACTTCACAATAGGACATACTTGCTGCAATTTATTCGGCCTAAGCGGTGCTCAAAACCATGGACTTCTTCTTCCTTCTCATCCAGGATATTGAAGCAGAACACAAGGTGAAGCAACATCCAGATGTGCTCCTACAATTCACCACACTGCTAGCCCTATCGACATTAGCATATCCATGGAGTCTCAAACTTCCAGCAGTGTATCTCAGCCCATGGTTTATTGTGCCCCAAAGATATCTCAACAAATTCTTGGCACCAATCCAGTGAATGTGATGAGGTTCAACCATATGTTGACTCAAAGTTTTCACTGAAAAACATACGTCTGGATGGGAGTTCACTAAGAACATTAAGGCCCCCACGAGTTGTCGATACTCAATAGGATTTTCTAGCATGGGCCCAATAACGTTTCCACTCACCTTTGTAAATTTGAGTTACATTGTTGTCGACACAGACTTACATTCCACCATACCAAATTTCTCCAGTAGCTTCATGACATATTTTCCTTGAGAAAGGAAGATCTCTCTTGGCATCTTCCATAACTTGAAGCCTAGGAAGTAGTGCATAAGTCCTAGGTCTTTCATCTCAAACTCAGAAGCTAGCTCCCTCTTACATTGATGAATGAGATGGTCAGCACCTATCAGGAAGAGATCATCCACATAGAGAACCAAAATGAGAGGCATTTCTTTATCAACCTTAAAATAAAGGTTCATATTAAGATTACTTTGAGTGAATCCCAGCTTCATTAAGTAAATATATATCCTCTTGTACCAAACCCTGGGGGCTTGCTTCAACCCATAGAGGGATTTCTTCAACCTGCATACATGGGTGTCTCTATCTCAGACTTCGAAACCCTAGAGGTTGCTCCACATACACATCTTCCTTTATATATCCATGCAAAAAAGTGGTCTTCACATCCATCTCATGAAGACTCCATATTCCTTGCATAGCAGCAAGGGAAATAATAGATCAGATGGTGGTATAGCGGGCCACAGGTGCAAATATAACATCATAATCTATGCCTTTTTTTTGATAGAAGCCTCGGGCAAAAAATATTGACTTGTACTTTTCTGCACTTTCATCAGATCCATGCTTGTTCCTATAAAGCCATTTCAAGGTGACAATATATTTGTCCTCTAGTCTCAGGACTACTTCCCAGACATCATTCTTCATAATGGACTCATACTCTTCGAGAATAGTGTTCTGGCCCTATAATTTATAAGATTGACAAGAATAAATGATAGAGAACAACATCAGACCACTTTGGAATCTAAGACCTAGCCTTCCTAGACTCAGAGAGAGGTCTCTCTATTTATGATTTAATTTTACCTTAATATTATGAATGTTGATATTAGGCTAGTTACAGCGATGGTGGTATTGGTTGTTTTGATTGATTTTGTTGATTGGATGAGCAGGGCTGCAGAAGCTAATCCATTAGGCTATGGAGTCAAACAGGGGCTGGTTTTTTTGCATCAAAAGTTCAAAAGCATCACAGGGTAAGCTAAATTTGTGTGTTTGATCTTAAAGTAGCAAGAATTGTGAGGTGAAAGAAGTAGTGAATTTTCAGTAGTGGTTAGAAAGAAATTAATAATTTATTAACCAAACTTCATGAAGAAACATCCAGATTGTAACCATAGACAGAATTAAGGTGCTCCAGCAAAAAATCTTAATGTAAATTTTTGTTTTACAATTAACTTAAAATTATACGCAGTGAAGAAAAATAGTGGAAATATTCAACATAGAGAAGAGAATCACATCACCGAACATACATAGCTCAAGTATCCTGCAAATGGTTTCTTACTATTGATGCTCTAGCTTCCAAAAATTACAACGTTCCAATGCAATAGTTCTTAAAATCCAGGTTTCAATAGGGTCCAATCAACCAACCCCTGATACTGCCAATGTATGCAGTATTTAGCTAACAACTATGTCAATTTCCCTAATCTACTTCAGCAACTTTCATTAATTATAGTTAAACTAAAAGTAGACAAGTGTGGCCATGCAAGGTCTGAAAAAAAAAATATATCTAACAAAACACCGCCTATGGAATTAACTTCGGTAGCTCTTCATGAATCCAAAAAATTTGGCAACTCTTCATGAGTCCAAAAAGTAGGATGAAGGTGGCTGAGGTGGTCACGAAGAGGCAATGATGGGTGGCTCTAACATCTAGCTCAACTTTTGGGCTGCCTCTACTGGATCATTAAAGATCATGCGATGTTGGAACTTCTAATCAATCGGTGGTTGTGCTAATGTATCTACTGTTCCTTTTCAATCTTGGTACATGCACAATTTTCACCACTCCTTCTTGCCTAGAATTCTTGTACCTATGATCTATCGGTACACTTCATCCACCTCTATGTATTTTCTGAAAGTGGGACTAGTGGGGGAATCATGCTTCAGCTCATGTTGAATAAATATATTATTGCTCAGGAGATCCCAGACAACTTTCCTGGGAATGTTCCCTTTGATATTGGAAAATTTGGTGGTATCCTTGGTTTTTCTCCTAAGCTTGGTCATATAATCTCCCTTTTGGGCTAGCTTTTTATTAATTACATATAGTCAAGGAAACCATTTTTCCCTCATGGGCTCAATCTTGTTTAAGAATTTGTTGATGTCCATGTCCAATTCATGTAAATTCTCCTCCATTTGTCTCATCAAATTCCTCTTAGTGAGGACCCTTTTCACCTCTAATATGGTTTTTTTTTATGTCTAGTACATCCAGCTCTTCAAGCTCATAACTTTTTTTGGAGTTCAAGAATTTTATGATCTTGGGGGTTGTGATTGGCATATTTCCCAATTCCTTATTTTATTTTTCAATAGCCACTGTGCATTTGTCAATCAACTCTTTCTGTTCAAAAATAATGTGGATGGAGTGCCAGATTTCATCCGCCGACTCTATGATACTGCCCCAAATTATCATATTCATTTGGCCCAAAATGCTGCCAGCCGAAAATTCCTTCTCTGCTTTCTCCAACCTCTCAATTTGTTTTTTAGCTATCTCATGGGTAGTTTCTGATCTTGCCTTTTGATCCCTCAGGCTGCCAATCTGTTCCTCCAACTTCTTGATCTCTTGTGATTGTAGGGTCATAATTTCCATGGCCTTAGACAATTAATCTGTCCCACAGGATGCTCCAACAACTGCTGGTATAGCTGATGGAATTGATGAAATGGGGAAAAATTCTAGTGGGATGAGTGCCACTCGTGCTGCTTCTTTTTCCTTCAGTAGCTTCTCCATCTCGGTCTCCATCTGTTTGATTTGGGTAGACTGTTCCATGACTAGCTTCATTAACTCTGCCTTTTGTGACTCATCCTCCTTAATTCCTTTAGCCAAGGGGTCTCCTGTTGCTGACATCCTGAGTTGTTTCCTAAGGGTTGTTGTGTCAGCATTCTCTTTCTTTAATATCTCCTCCACAGCTTGAACATTGGTTGGGTCATACCCAAGCTTCATTATTAAATCTTCTAAATACTTGATCCTTAAGTCTTTAGCCATGGAAGATATCTTCTCCATCTTGAGCTATGATTGAGTATTGGATAAAGATTCCTGCAGTTTTGACAATCTTATATCAGCACTTGTCAAGGTGGAAGCCACCATCTCTCCGGTCTACTTTGGTAATTACATTTGGTCAATAGGATGGATGTCCTTGGTATTGAACTCGAATGATGCCTTCTTATAATCTCCTGCTACTTGAGGTTGTGGGACTAAGGATTCTAAAAATGCCATCTACATCCTTCCTTACTCAATTTCAAAGGCAGACAACAGCCTGCTTTGTGTACTTGAGGTTTGCTTCTAGAATTTATTGTATGTGTTAGTATTCAACACCTCATTCCTCAAATTTGTCTCCTTGAATGTGTCATAAACTGATTTCTCTTGGTCTTCTATGGCTAGCCTGGAAGTATATTTCTGCAAACCTTGTTGCTGCAGAGACATTTTGGCTGAAGATGTAGGGGAGGCCATTGTTTGACCACCCACTAGAGATGACCCGGGGGTGTCTACAATGTGAATCATTGTCTGTTTCTTTGATTCTCCTCCTTGATGAATATCCATGTGAATTTGGCCCTCTCCCTATATTTCAATTTGAATTCTTTGCTATAGGTATCAATCCTCTCTTGGCCTCTTTCTTCCTATATCTTTCTCTTTCTCTTTCCCCTTGTCTTCTTTTTCTTCTTCACTCTTCCTTTCTTGTGGTGTTGGGGTCTAGATTCCTGAAGTTGGGATCACATGTTCTTCATCTTCTTGGAGGGTGTTGGTCACCCATTCTTCTTGATTGGCAAACTGCCTAATTGCAAGTCTTTGTGTGTGAACATAGAGTGTGGATATTTTTTCCACCCTTTTCTTGGAGATAATCCTTGTAGGGTCATAAGACCAAGTGAAATTGTGGCTGAAACCCATCCCCTTCAGTATCTTCTCTGCTTCCTCCCTTGCTGCTCTACTATTACAAATGAAAGGCCCAATTTGTGTCTTGATCTTGAGCTAAGCCTTCTTCTTTTCATAAACAAAGTGGAGCTCATCTTCATGTATCATTTGCATTATGTACTCTAGTGCAAATACCCTCATGGAGAGGAAGTTTGGAAATTTGTAAGGGGCTAGCTCACTCCCATAAACTCGAATCTCTGTGTAATTTTGGTACAAGTACCAATATGTTGTCTTCACTTCCTTTGTTAGCTGCATGGTTTTCCTGATTTCTTCACTTATCCTTGGCTCTGTTGCACTACTGAGTGTGATGATAGCTAGATGCACAAACAAATCCACAAAATCCTTGTATGTATAGTTCTTCTGGTCCTTAAATAGCAGAGTGGTACAGAAAATGACAGGTTGATGCTCAACATCTTAATTTGCCTTGGTCATCTGAAATTGAAACCTGTTGGACTGGAAATAAACAAACATATACACCAATATAGAGGTGTATTTGAAAACCTACTCTGTATTGAACTTTAAAAACTTTTCATGAATGACATATGCAAGAAACTGATCAAATTTGAACATGACTGTAGGTTTGGAATCCGGGGAAAAAATAGATAGGAAACCAATCAGGGCTTCATCCACCCATTGATAAATGTGATACCCTAATAGATAAGACAAAATAGTAACAATGTGATGGCTCCTATCGCGAAATATAGATGAAGGATAGGGTAGATTCTTGGCAAGAATTGGGGCATCAGTGGTCATGAAAAGCTGCAAAGTTTTGGCTCTGCTAGAGAGTCACATTTCTGATAAAGTTCCCTAAGAGCTTCAAAAGAGAAATGAATTATTTTCTCAAGAGTGGGGGCCTGCATCGTTTGCTAGATGGATTGGGCATTAATGGTGAACAATATTTCTCCTGTTGGGGTGACTATGGTTCTCTAATTAATGTCATAGTTGGATTAACATTTTCGAATGAACTTTGGGAAGCCATAGGTCTTGGGGAAGATGTAGTAACATAATTTAGTGTTCCATAGGCCAATTTCATCAGCTTCATCGAGAAATTTTTCCTCGAGCCAGTAGTATACATTGAATAAATCAAAGTTTGACTCTGTCTTGTGGATTTTGTAATCTCGGTCTGCGACGGCTATATGATCTAGGTCCACCTGAGGGTAAACCATGGGGATAAGAGGCTCCTAGTCTTTCTTAGGAGGCATTTTGTCTTCTATGATTAACTTTAATTGGTCTCCTTCATTGTATAAGAATGAATGGGAATAAGGAAGAGGGAATCAGAGAAGGAGATTTGTTACAGATCAGTACTGGGGAGGGGATAAATTAAAAGGAGAACTGGGAAGAGTTGAAATAAAACCTTGATTGAAACTTGTGGAAAACTAATGATTCCTCCTTGCTAAATGCAATCCTTCCTTCAAATGTGGTTCTCTGTGATCTATATGTGAGTTCAAAAACTTTCAACAATTTGACACTAATAAGCATAGTAAACCCCGTCATTATGCCGAATTTGAGCTTAAAACAATGATTTGGTGGTCATTGATAAGGCATGGGCCCGTTGGATAATAGAATTTCCATTAATGGTACAACGGCTTGTTGGTGAGAGATGATGTGATTGAGTGAAGCGGGTAGGCTGGAGTGGACATGGCACCAACGATATAGACAACGGTAAAAAAAAGAGTAGGGGTTTGGTGGACAACAAAAACAACTTTTCGGAGGGGCATGAGAGAGGTGAGTGGTATCAAAAAGGGGGGGTGTGAAGTATTATGGGGGCATCATGTAGCAGAGTCAGCAGTAATGGATACCGCCCATTTTGGAACCCCCCCCCCCCAACCCGTAGTTAAAGTTCGGAGGTTGAGGGGGGGGGTTGAAATAGCTTGTAGATCGTCGGATGCAGGAAGATATGTGGAGATGGGGAATAAAGTGACAGACAATTAATGCAGATGGGACATGTGACATGATAGTGGGGTTGGGGAATAAATAAGTTTCAGGGGTAGTATAGAACTTAGGATAAATGAAAAATTCTAATGTTTAGGGGTGGGGTAAATGGAGTAATGACATTCTCGGGACTTAAGATAAAATTAGACATAAGCTATGCCTAAATAATTTTGAGATAATAGTTCAGTCCCCAAACTTTAGAACATAATCATTTTTTCCAATATTTTGAGTGTATACTCATCCTCTACTTTGACCTTCTCCCATCACAAGAAACATGACATTTTAATGTTGTGTCTGGTGGAATAAATTTCACCTTTTCCCCTCATTCTTTCTCATTGACTTATCTACCTAGCCAAAATAAAAATATAACATTTTTTATTCTCTAAAGGGTGCATTTAGACTTGCAGACCCTGGAATATTTTTCTTTTGAAATTCTAACCTAACCCTTATCCCTTATTTCTCCTATTGTTTCAGATTAAACTATTGAACCACTGTCATTTTCTATGTATCTACTGATAAGCCAAGATTAGACAGTTTGGAAAATCTTGATTCTCTAACCTATCAACAAAAATTCAAAATTGAATAATCATGCTTAAATTGTATGATTGAACAAACTTTTCTAAATAGTAGTGGCATTTTTATTTGCAACACTTTCAGAACTATTCATTTTTTGTGGGGTTTTCTTTTCCTTTTTTTTACACCCTATTTTTCTTTTTCTTTTTTGTTTCCTTTTATATTCTTTTGGAACTTATTTGAATATATGTGTGTGTGTGTGTGTCTATGAAAACATGCAAGGAAGAAATATTCAATCACCTTGTCATACTGTAAATTACAAGACTCTAACACATAGCATCCTTCTAAAATTGATGCTTTACGACTTCTTCAAATGTTCTAGGCTCAGATTACACTATCGTACTCATGGCTACTTGATACCCTTGGCATCTCTTTGGATTCTTTATTTCACATAATGCCCCCCTTGGGGCAATATGTCTCTTGGCATCTTCGAGAGTATCCCGAAGCCATGAGGGTCTTCTCTTATTTGAAGGAGGTGGATCAATGGGATCCATAGGTCCTTCAAAATCGGGCATTAGGTCACCCTTCGGCTCTTCCACTTTCCTGCTTCTTCATCTTCTTTTTCTTCCTTGGATCTAGGAAGATTTCTCACTTTCTTGAGGGTAGCATCTTCATTGAAGGTGACATCATGGCATATCTCCACTTCTCTTTGACCAGGCACATAGATTCTATATGCCTTCAAAGTTTCATTGTAGCCCACAAACATTCCCTTATTTCTAGAATCATCCAGCTTGCTTCTCCTTCCTTTTGGCACATGAAAGTAAAAAGGATAACCAAAAACTCTAAAATGAGAAACATCAGGTTTCTTAGTAGAGAACACTTCTTCGGGAGTTTTGGAGTCTAGATCGAAATGCCGGCATCTATTTTGAACCTACACAGTAGTGTTCACAACTTATCCCCATAGAAAATTCGGAAGACCTTGGTCACATAGCATGGTGTGGGAAGCTTCCACAATGGTCTTGTTCTTTCTTTCAACAACACCATTTTTCTCAGGATTATACGCAGTTGTGGCCTCCTTCTTAATTCCAGCTTCTCTAAAAAAGTTAGTAATCTCATTTGACTCATACTCGGTCCCATTATCGGTCCTCAAAACTTTTATTTTCTTCTCGATTTGATTTTCCACCAAGGCCTTGAAGGTACAGAACCATTTGAATGCTTCGTCCTTCTTCTTTAAAAAATATATCCAGGTCTTGCAGGAGAAGTCATCTGTAAAACTCATGTAATAGGAACATCCTCCCAAGGATGTCATAGGAAGCATACCAGATAAGTCAGAATGTATCAACGACAAAAATTCACACCAGCCCTTCCAGTCCACGTAACTTGAACACATTTGGAAAGTCTTTTTCCACCTCCTCTGCTGCTCAAAAAACTTCTGCAACTTCAGAATGCTTGCATCTTCAGTGTCTCAAACTGCCAATATCAATATTATAGATGCGTCTAGAATGACTGAACACAGGCTCATGGATCTGCCTTCCAGAAACCCTCCTTCTCCTCCAAGAATGGATAACTCTTAGGGTATTCAACAAAACTACCCTCTAGCACTAATAAGGCACCTCCAATATCACTGCTCATAGGGACTTCCAAAGCTGCCCTCCTATCATTGATTTGCACCAACAAATCCCTAAATTAGGGCATCACCAAAATATTCCTTCTATCAATAGTTTGACTCTTCAAACCTATTAATCACAAGGAATTCATCAACCATCCCTCACATCAAGGATATTCCTCCTACACATGCTTATCTTAGGGCTCCAAATATTTCCCTCTTAATAGTGACAAGACCGCTTCTTATTCATTGTACTAGGGCATCCACAAATTGTTCCTAACATATTAACTTTAGGACAACCCTCCTAGCAGCACCTTTGTTCAAAACCTTGAGTCTTACCTATGGCATAATAAACCATAGAACAACTCGCATACCTTGAAGCACCACAACCCTAACACGATAAAAAAACCTAGTCATTTAGGCCTTCCTTGGATGACTCAACATCCCTTCTGCCATGCACAAATATAGCCAATTAGCCAAACTTCTATACAATCTTCAATGTGGCTATATATATATATAGAAGAGGTCCTAACTAGTGCACATAAATTGTTGTCCTAAACCCTTTAGGATAGACCTTCCAACAAGCACTTTCCTCCAATAAATCTACTCCATGCCAACCCTTTATTTTCTTCACTATATTAACCTTATACTTTGTCCTTTAACTCGCACTTCTATACAATACTAGGGACTGCTTTTCGGCCCAATTTAGGACATACATATATATAGGTTTTGTATGAAAGATACTCAGAAACTACGGCTTAAATCATAGGCATATGTCTCCTTCTTAGGCCTCTTCCCTCTATCCTTCACATAGAAAATTAGAGCAAGACTTCCAGACCACTGAACAGACTTTACAAGGGCTGCGTACCACAAATGCAAGCCCTAACTAGGGCAGGACTAAATAATATAAAGTGACCTCCAAATATGCCAAACATGCCTCCAATCTAGGGATGAACTTCATAGGGATAAGCTTCCAAAAATCAGAGTTAAATTAGCCTTCATTTCACATTTTAACTATACCATCCTTGCTCCAAATCGTCCCCCTTTTGGATTTGTGGCTCCTGAGGTATTCAACCTTCATTTGGGTAGATTTTTTTTGAGGAAACATGCTTATATGGATGTGTTCAAATGATATTGTCTCACCTCCTCTCATAGTATTCTATGAGAGTAACGTCTAGCCCTGATATATTGATTTCAGTAAACCCTTATAGGTTGTGGAGGCCATTTTTCCGTTATAGGATTTCTTCCTTCAGCCTATAGCTTCTAACACCAGCTTGAACTCTTGGACTTTGTCTTCACCTCAACTCCAATTCCATGTTAAATTTAGATAACCATGGTGTTTTGTGCTTGATTCACTTTTACTTGAATCTTTCTTAGGCCAATAAAAAATAGTAATCATATAAACTTGAAAGTAAGATGTTGATAAAACACAATAATAGATCAATAGAAGACAAGCCAAATATAGATCATATTTACAATTCATTTTGTCTAGCAAAGCTATGAGATATTGTGGCGTTATGACAGTCAACAGGATGCTTCAACCAGCAAAGTATTTCTCGATCAGCCAACACTTTCATGTGTCACACCCACAGCCCTCAAAGATAGCTTATCACAAGTCAACGAAAGTCAAATGAGGGACATCACAGAAAAATTCAACATAGTAAATAAGAGCTTCAGTTAAACATCTCGAAATTCCTTGATTTTAGTGCCTAGTTGTACGACCTCCTAAAATCGGAATTTCTACAGAAGATTGAGGCCAAATGACCAAGGTTTTACCATGGTCAACACTGATTAAAAAAAAATCCCTAAATAGGTCAGTGCAGAAAATAGAAAGCCCTAAACATATCAGCGCATAAAACAACATCTTTTCTCCACACGTGTGAGGGAAAAAAGGCCTCCAAAGGCTATCAAACCAATCAGATCACAATGAGATAATGTGTGATGAGATGATGAGAAAATGACCTCTAGGTCTCTTCGATTTAAATTCATAAATGAGGGTGTGTGAAACATCTCTTAGGCATGTGGGATAAATCTCACCGACCTTCCACATGTGGAAAATAAATTCAAAATTAGTGTTCTTCTCATCCGATCAAGATGATCTTTAGATCAATATTGTACCTCTCCGAAAGAGGAATCCAAAAAAACTTTGAACATCATCATATCAGCAGTGCAACATGGAGTTTGGACCTAGTTGCCCAAAATTAACATTATACGATGAAGCTGAGGGCTATCGAGGAGGCATTAGACTAGAGTAACAAGCAGGGAGCAGAGGGCTACATGGATGAGGAGCTGAGAGGTTGGATAAAGGGGTTAGAGATGAAGAGAAAGAAAATACTTTTAGATAAGGAATAACAATGGATATTAAAAAGCTGAGCTATTTGGCTCATATCTAGTGATGATAATACTAAATTGTTTCAAAATTATGCAAATGGAATAAGAAAATCCAATACCATATGGGATCTCGATAAACTAGAAGGTGGGGTTGCCAAAAACTTTTACGAGATTTCCTTAATGGGGAAAAATCATTTCAGAAACCTATGTGGAATTTAGGAGGGAGCAACGATTAGGGAAGTGATTAAGCTGGAACAATTCTTCCCTAGGTATGCGGATGAGGAGGAAAATAATCATCTTTTGGCTCCCATGGAGAAAAAATAGGTTGAAATGATATTGAAAGCAATGAAAAAAGACAATAGCTTGAGCCTAGATGGGTGGATAGTGGAATTATTTACATTTTTTTGATCTAGTGGGGGAGGCTATTACAAATGTGGTGGAGGAATCTCGAAAGAAGGGAAGTATCTAAGATCCTCTCAACTCGACTTTCCTTGCTTTCACTCCTAAGACATATTCTGTCTCATATTTTGATGACTTTAAACCCATATAGTTGTGTAATTGTATCTATAAATTCATTTCCAAAATGATTGAAAAAAAATTAAAATCCCTCTTATCTTGCAATATATCTAAAGAACAATTTGGTTTTTCGGATGACAGACAGATCCATGAGGCTATCGGGGTAGCTAAGGAAAATTTGCATAGTATTAAGTTGTCAAGGAAAAAATGTATTATAGTTAAGATTTATTTATCAAAGGCCCACAACTGAATCAATTGGTTATATCTAAAACTTATTCTAACCCATCTTGGGTTTAGAATAGAATTCATTAACTGAATCATGGGTTGTATTAAAAATGTGTCCTTTGATGTCCTTATCAAGAGGTTGCATCTCCTTTCTTTCATAATCAAAGAGGCCTCAGACAAGAGTGTCCCCTATCACCTCTGTTGTTCCTACTAGCTGCTGAGGGATTAAGTTAGTTGATACACTATGCAAAGAGAAGAGGCAAACTAAAAGGCATTGAGGTGGAAACAAACTTGTATATCTTGCACTTATTATTTGTGGACGATATACTATCTTTCAGCAATGGGAACTGGATGGAGGTTCAAAGGTTGAAAAAAATTGGATTTATTTATGAGGGCAACTGGTATGGCTATAAACAACCTGACATCATCCTTGAAACATGATGGTATTTTAGATACTGAACTTTCTTGGGCTTCACATGTTATCCCTTTCACTCAAAACAGGTTGGGAAATAACATCAAATACTTAGGGTTCTTCTTGAAACCTGACACATACAGTAAACAGGATTGGCAATCGTTAGTTTCAAAAATTGAGAAATGCATAAGCCTGTGGAGCTACAAATGGCTTTCTAGGGTGGGGAGGTTAATACTCATCAAATCAGTTGGGATGGCAATCCCAATGTACTATATTGCTTTGGCATGGGTCCCAAAAGGAATTATAAACAAAATAGGGAGTACATGTAGTAGTTTCCTTTGGTCAGACAAGGAGGATAATAAGGCACTCCCTTGGGTGGCTTGGGAAAATATAGCCAAGCCAAAGGAATGGGGGGGTTGGGACATAAATAATTTACACACTTTTTCTATGTAACTGGAAACAAAATTAGGATGGAAGATTCTTACAAAGAACAACCTATGGATGAGAATGGTATAAAGAAAGTATATAGATCCACTCCCATTTTATGGATGGATCAGAATGCTAGACAAAGGTATTACCAAGTCTTATACAATCTGGAAAGCTATTGTGCTGGCACATGGACTAGTGGAAAAATGATTGGCTTGGATAGTAGGAAATGGAGAAATGTATAGGATTGGCTTAGACCCATGTGTTGAGTGTAGTGAATAGTTTACACTCTCTGAGGGCATGGTGTAGGTCTAGATCAAAAATGGGTCTATACTTTGAGACATATTGGAAAGTATGAAGATACCTCCATTTGGGCCCAAGCATGGAAATCGGCAGAGGACCTGATGATTGACCAACATTGGAGACAAGAGTGGTTGGGATATATTCAGTAACTAGTCTACTCGAGAGTGAGGCTAAAAGACTTTCTGAATCCCTTTTTCTAGGTACACACAAAATTAGGCATTTATAAACCAAAAGAAGGCTATGGTTTCATAATGAAAAGTAGAGAAAGGGGAGTTCAAGAATGGTGGTTCAAAACATTGTGGAAACTAAAGGGGACTACAAAAACAAAACTATTATTCTGGTGCATTCTGAGAAAGAAGATTCCAGCCTGGGATATACTCCAAGGAAGGTTCTTAAATGGCCAGGTTGGTGCTTTTTGTGCAAGGATGTAGAGGAGCCCATAGAACACTTTTTTCTTTCAGCAACCTTACCAAAACGTCTGGGAACAAGCTCTTTCATTGTGAAAATTTAGGGCTATTTGGCATGGGGAAATTTGTGGTGAGGCATGGCGTATATGGTGGGAGATAAAAAAATAACATGATTTCATAAGTATACCACTCCTAATTACATGGGGTATATGGCTAGCTAGAAACAAAGGAATATTTGTGGATGCAAAAACCTCCCCTTCAATTGTGGTTGTGGAATGTGTGACAATTTTTTCACTACTTCCTACCTCATATCAATGCAAAACTCCAAGAAATGTAAGTATCGAACAGACTAACCATATTTTTACAGGGTAGCTTATAATGAAAGGAAATGTGGTGCGGGCATGATAATTCATAAAAACCAAAATGTCTCAATTGTTTCTTCTATGGGAATTGGAGAAACCACAAACAACTTTTATGAACTACAAACTCTAAAAATCCTTATCTGTGGCCTCATCCAACTAGGCATTGATTCAGTACAAATTTTCATAGACTCCATGAATGTCATAAATTGGGTTAACACTTCACATAGATGTCAAAATTATTTTTTACTTACAATTATAGAAGAGATACATGAATTAAAAATGCATTTTCTACTTATTTATGTATGCCATATTTACAGGGAGCGAAATGGGGTCATTTAACATATTTCTGAGGATGACATACAATAGGATTTTGACTCATGGAACATAGAGGAGAAGGAAGAGAATGGGGTCCTTGTGTCGGAATAAAAGTCGTACTTTTTTTTGTGGATTAGTTGCATGGGTGTACGAAATTTCACAAGCTTATAGAGTGTGGTCTACTCTCTAAACTATTGGTAACAGGCAGAAAGTGGGCGAGCTCAAAAGCACAAAACTTAATGGAAATAGTATGATGAAGTATTCTCTGGTTAAACTAAAACTAAAAAACACAAATATACAGAAGCTATATAGAGAGTTACAAACAATAATGATGCAAACGATGGCTCGATGGCCTATTCTTATTAAATGTTTGAAATGAAGAAGAATTTTTACCCACTTGCCAAAGGGCACCTAGGCAATGGCTCTAGGTCCCGATCCAAGGATGTTGCCTTCCAAGCTCTGCCTATGATGCAGTCTCACTCTCTCTCTCTTCTTTGGTGGACTAAGATGTTGGGTGGCCAACTATCGAGTCCTCTTTAGCTCCAGCTTCGGGTCACACACAATGTTGGTGTTGCTTGGGCAACTTTGGCCAGCATAACCTTGTGATCACCATTTTTTCATCTCTTGGTCGGTTTATATAGGTGATCTTCAAATCCTCCTTCCCTCCCTTGGTACATGATGGATGGTGACGTAAGGGAGAGGTGTGATTCCATTGTGTGCTCAAATATTCTTTTTTGTGCTCACATAATGTCTAAGGAGGCGCTGGTGGCTGTCCTTAGGCATCTTTCACATAAGAAGTAACTATCCTTTGCTTGTTGTGGTCCCGGAAAGTGACTTTTTTCCATTTCCAGGAATGCGCACTTATCGGGAAAAAAGGCACACAGAAGGCGCTCTTCTCAAAGGATAAAGCGCGCATTTGAGCATTTATGACTAGTTCAAATCTGATTTTCTCAAAACCTTGGATATTTTAAATACTTCTTGATTCCATAATGTATTCCTATCCTGTAAATCCTTGGGCTCGACATTAATTGATGTCGTCTTCTGCTATACGATTTTCTAGTGTTAACAGTTGCCCCCTAATGTGTGAGGTCTAGGAAGAACTGTATAGCCGAAATACATTATAGTTTCTTTTTTGTATCATACAGAGAGAGAGAGAGTGAGAGAGAGAGAGAGAGAGAGAGAGAGAGGTCTGTGTGTATTTTGGAATTGAAAAGACCTTGCACCATTTCCGAGATAACCATGGCCTAAGGGACCCCTTGCAAGAAGAAAAAATATACAACATATTTACAAAATTTCAACGAGGCAGGCATGTCCCATGCTCATGATGCTATGGCTAGTTAAACAAAATTGACAGATACATGTGCTATCTATGTCACTACTATGGTAGTGATGCTGGTGGTTGTTGATGACAACTCTTGATTCCCTCAGGGGAGGTTTTTCTTTTACGATAGGTGGAATGTGGTACCCATATGTGTAATCCTGGTATGGCATATCAATGTGCCATGTATGCATATGTATTGGTTGGGACCTTCCCGTGTAAGCATTTTTGTCAGAGACGCTTATGAAGGCACGGGTCTTCGATGGATCTTGATCAAAGTGAAATGGTTGTAAGGTACGATACCATCTTGACATGAAAGTTATTTCTATAGTCGAATTTCAAGGGGATCAATGACATCTGTGGACAATGATGTCTCCCACAGTGCCACCCAAGGATACCCCTTTGCATGGGGAGGGGTGATCCAAGGTACCGATTCCTTTTTGGAAAAGAGGTGTTGAGGTCGACAAAAAGGAAGCCTTAATCTAACCATGAGTGACTGACCTAAGGGGTCAGGGATCGAGATATGATGGGTTTAACATAGGCATGTTGGTGAGCGGTGACTGGAAATGGATGATGGTGATTCAGTGGGCCAAGGTCGAAGTATACTTGAGCCGCTTGGCGGAAGTCATAGGTATTTCTGAAGGAAAAATCCTTGGAGTCGGTAGGATTTCCAGGGCGGGTGTGAACCAGCTATGATTGTCGTAATGGTGCATGTATGGGGGGTGAAATAATTTGATAAAGGGAGATGGGGTACTGCTGCCATGGGAGGAAAGGTGAAATATGAGGGTGAAGTGGTGAAGGGCATCATTTGTAGTCTTTGTACACTTACCAAAAGAATAAAATAATGGGGTTTGGTTTGTACAAAACACAGAGATGGGTACGCCAAAACATGAAAGAGGGTCGCTCACTAAAGGTGTGAGGACGGTGTTTTTTTGAGGGTAGGGGTCCCATTGGTTGGTCTCATGTGCGGGGTTGATGAACCAGAAGATTTCGCAGATGGGATTATGCTAATGGAGGTATGGCACGCCAAATGCGATGCACAGAGGTGCGCTTTCAATCTTCTTGTACAATCTGATCGTCCAATAAGGGAGTTGAGTTTGAATGGTGAACTTGACCTTATGCATGATATGTGGATGGGCATGAGGTGCTTCCCAGACTAAAATGGTATGGCCATGGCGTCACTTGTGGGGTGATATATGGTATACTTTGGATGACGATCGCCATGGAGGGGAGGCTCTACTGACCATCGCAGGTGTTTATCATATGCAGGGTGAGGTGATGATAAACATGGTTGGGTATGAGGACCCTATGGTTTATTTCTAATGGAGAAATGATGTCAGGATATGCAAAGTTCTCTAGGACTCTATCATGCTGAGGGTAGAATGATACCTGCTCCGAAACTTTTAGTGGATGGTGCTGTGAAGGGTTTGCGAGTTCTTCCTACAAAAAACAACTACCTCAAGTGAAAGCATCTTATTTTCATCCAATATTGTTGAAAAACATGAATTTTGGAAAGGGAGATGGGAGCGTGCATACATTCTGGTGCTTGAAAAAATATTTTTCCAAAAATCAAATGTGGGGCATCGCTTTCGTTCATCATGGTATACTGATGATGGTGCAACTTACGGTTTGCAGAACGGACCTTCTGATCTCCTGTTATGGACCTTCGAAGTTCTGGAAAAGGGTGATAAATATGGAATTATGGCCCTAATCCTATTCATTTTTACTTGTTGAGTTTTGGGAGATCAGAGGTCATTGCAGAGCCTTTCTTTTCGTTGCGGTCAGCTTGTGTACTGGGGATTAGCGATATTATGCCGAGGTAACTTCCATGATGTCCTGCATTTCAATTTTTTTAGTTTGGTGATGCCAGGAGCCCTACAAATTGGGTTTGTACAGCCTCAAAGGGGATTTTTGTCCTAGATTGCACGGACGATATAGGAAAAAAGGTGCCCCCCTTGCGCTAGTTTTCGAGGGACATCCACACGACGGTGCACTATTCCCTCCTTTTTGCATGCCTGTGAATGAAACATGTGCGCAAGGGTAGGGTTTTTTGTAAAAACTTGGGTTTTTGTTGTCCCTTTTGATGTTTATTCTCTGTATTGATGGGTGCCTATTTCTTGGCAGGTTGGTGTGGAGAGAGAGAGATTGGCCCGAGATCTGGACCGCTCTAGCTGTTGATGCTGGGGCACGTTGTCAGTTGGCCGCATGGGGTCTTCTGAAATTTGCTAAGAATGAGTTCCTTCAGTCACAGGGCTGATTGTTATGTTATATCATACATAATTGTTGCAGGAGGCAAAATATGTTCATCCTGAGGGAGAAAAACTTGATTATCCGTCCAGAGATGAATATATACTTTGTGAATGGATTACTACCTCAGGGTGAGGTGCTGAGATATCCACTCCCTGCTGGGCGAGTGAAAATGGACATATTCTGGAGGAGGCATTATGGCGGTGCGCCTCTTACTAAGGGGTGCATCAATATTTCATCAGTGACAAATGTGGCTGAGCGATGTGCTCTGGCCATTATTGTACGACTAGTGGGGTCATTTGCGCCACATCGGGCATCGGGCCCACAGGTGGGAGTTTTACGCCGCTTGAGGAATGGACATTTTTTCGATTTTTCCCGCTTCTGTTTTGATGGTATGGTGTCGCAACTGAACAAGGTCCAACGTGGATCCAAATCATTTGTGTACGCTAGCATATTATGTAGCATTATGTATGAGAGGGTCATGCTGCTGAGGCCCGTTGTGGTTGTGCTTATTGGGGGGCCGAGGGAGCCACGTATGAGGAGGTGGACTCTAGTGATGCCACACAATAGTGGTGGCATGGTGGGTCATTATTGGAACGATATGAAGGAGGCCTGGTTTGAGGCCAATCCACAGATTCTTTTGCCATACCCGTATGTGGGGATGGACTTTCAGGATGATCTAGATATCGGTCTCCATTTCGGTTATGTTTAGGGTCTCGCAGGTATGTGCTATATTTCTGCATTTGTTTGATTTTTTATGTACATGAGTGTTTTTATTGACACTGACATTATTTTAGTTTCTCGTGCAGATGTTGGTGAGGTGGGATGCCCAGTGGCCCGACTGGTGGGTCATGATCCTCTGCCGTGACTGTGGGGTGGTCGGGGAGGAGGTGCCACAGGTGGACCAGGTGGTGCCGATGGACCTAGCGGGGATTGTGCTAGCCCTTCTGGTGAGGGGAGCTGCTCGGCTGTAGCTGAGGTAGTGGCTGAGCGAGCTCATGCAGATGCGGCTGAGGTGTGCATCATAGTACTTATGGCTCAGGTGGCCACTCTACAGGACTTCTGGGGTCGATTGGACCATTTGACCCATGGGGTGCTTGCCCAAGGTTTTATGGATGATCTCGAGGATGTTTGGCAAGAGATGGTGATGGCCCGTGAGAGAGATTACCGACCCACTCTACTATGGGTAGCTATTGCAGTGGCGACAACAGCTCTGGTGGTGGCACCAAGAGATGTGGTGGGCCCAGGTGCTCCTCTTAAGGGGGCACCCCCCTAGAGTAGCTTTGTACACAGGGAAAGTACCTGTTATGAGGATGCTTCCCTTAGTTTTGATGACCCTTGTATCTTTGGGTTGGCCAATGGGCCAGTGATATTATTTTTGTATTCAGATACACATATTTTTTGATATGTATAAGAGAGATCTTTTGCGGCTCTACATGGTGTGCTATCTATTTCAGTTTATGGATTTTGTGTTATGCTGATGGATATCTATGTTTTTGGTTTTTCATGTATGGTCGTTTATTTGCGATGCGTTCCAGTCTTGGATATTGTTAGCTATGCGATCAGCTGCTTGGTTTTGATTCCTTGATACATGTGAGAATGTAATGTAATCAAATTGTCTTCTTAATCTTTTGGCACGCAAATATTTTCTACACAGGTTTGTGTCTCTGGTTTCAAATGTTTGGTTTAACTATGATACCACTAACTAGGAATCTAGGTAGACATGCATATGGCGGATGCCCTGATGGAGGGCCTCGCACATAAGTCTGATAACGACATCATACTCTGCCTGATTGTTGGTTGCTAATCCGATGCACACGCCGTTTGAACACAGTGGTGATTAGTCAGGGTGGTAGATGACCCAGGTGGCTACAACTAAGTTCTGAGACCATTGCAATGCTCCATCAGTAAATCTGAAATAGGGTTCAAGTTGGTGATCCATAGTGGCACTTTGAGCGTGTTTAGGTCTTTGGGTCAAAAATATTTTGGTATTGGGATTTTTGTGTACTCTAACTCTAGGGGATAAGGGCTACTAGGGTCCTTATGGGTAGAACTTCTCGAGGTAAAGGCTGTTGATGGTGTTAGTGAGGTAGTTACCGTCCAGTTTTGTCAAGATGTATGCCCCCTGCCGGAGACATTGTTTGATGATATAGGGCCCTTTCCACAAGGTTTCGAACATTCCTAGCCCTAAGGCCTCTTTTGCGACATCATAGTGGAGGACTAACTCTCCCTCGGTAAATGAGCAAGGGGTGATGTGGCAGTCGAATGATGCTTTTACCCTTTTCTTATGGACCTTATTGTGTTGCAACAATTGTTGCCTGCTTTCGTCAACTAGCTCTAGTTGTACTAGGTGTTTTCTAGGGGCTGGGTGTCATAAAGGAGTTTGATGGCAGTATGCAAGTTTAGGATCTTGCGGAAATCTATGCAAAAGCATAAGGGACCTTGGTCTTTTGTGACATGAATAAAGCAATATTCCTGTGACGCAGGGGTGGTTGAAATCCTGTTTTGGGCGTGAAATTATACAAGTCTTATGTGGTGAATTGTGTTGTTGGAATGCGGTGGGGGAAGGATCTCAGTAACGGATTCCTGTGTGAGCCTAAGGTTGGATTTCCCACTACGATAGTCAATTTTTGGTAGGTGGAAGTTATTTTTATCACAGAGGTGCCTGAACGCTTTTAGCAGTGAGCATACCTCTAGCGTGTGATCATGACCAATGCTAATGGTGCATGGTATCATAGCACTAACAGAGTAGATAGTGTGAGATTCTACACTACTCGATGTTCTTGATGTGGACACTTGGAAAGGGTCGGTTCTGGACCATGTCATCTTCTGCTTCCATTTTTGCATCTTAGGTTGAGACTTGCCTCCCTTTTTAGTGGGTGGTTGATTTAATGCCACTCTAGCTGCTCTCAGCTTGGGGAGATGTGTACACTTAAACGTATGATGAAAGTGTGAGAAAATTCAACAATAAGTTCGTGTGATCTTCTCTTGATTAGAGAGAATATTTTGAGGGAGAGGCGAGACTATGCAGAGACTATTTGCAAGGGGTTTGAGTTCTCTGCATTAGTTGACTCGGTGATCGTTTAGATCACATAGGCCGCATGTTATCTTTAGGTTCTGCCTGGGGTATACGTGGTTGGTGTGTGGTCTTATTAGGCTTGACACACCACTGTGGTGGTGGGGACATTGAGCCGGCGATGTATCTTTTATGCCATTCTTGGAGATCGCTCATCCTCTTTTCTACGGCATTAATCATGTCGATAGTGGGATAGATCCACAAGACATAAGTACAATGTCGGTCATAATGATTACCCTGACATATCAGGAAAAATATCCATGATATGGGGGTCCCATTGTGCTTGGTCTAAGGCCAAGCAGGGAACCAATGTCACAGTGCTGCTAAGTCAGGGCAGTGGACGACTATATGGTCCATTTGCTTGCATAATTTGCATGCGGGTGGGTTTCGTGACGTGCCTCTAGGGGTAAGTAGGGGTTCCCCACTCGGCTATTCTTTGGCTGACAAGAACATGATAGACTCGCTCATCTCCTCTTCTTGGGTCATGGAGCTATCGATGGTTTCAGCATCCATATTTTCTTCTTGAGAAAGACGAACTATGGCTGAGCGGAGGCTAGCAAGGGCTAGCCGAAAGCGAGGTATGTAGTGACAATCCTCTAATAGGTGATTGTCAGTGCATAACAGACATGTGAATTGTGTTGCTCGTAGCCCCACGTAGTAAACCATTTCAATTGGATACCATCTGTGAATGAGTTCTAATGCGGCACACTCTTTGAGGTAGTGGCCACGTTCATCGCATAGCGTACAACATATAATGGGCATTACTGGGGGGTTCTCTATGAATCGGTGCTCCTCTTGTAAGTATAGGATGGTACGCAGCTCGTTATTGATAGACTGGATGGAGGGATCCTCTTGATGGGATTGCTCGATAGCATGTAAGGTGTCCCTATATCATGGTATTTATGGACAATGGTGGGTATAGTGCCCATAGGTGTCGCACAGAGCACATGCGTGATTGGTATGCAGCAGTTTTCTTGTACTTTTGGTGGCAAGTTCCTTTTTATGGGAACGTCGTGTCAAGGTGCCTACCTCGTAGCCGAGGAGTGGTTTTAATTCGTCCAACTCCGAGCATATGTGGGTAGGGTGTCCTGTGACATCACATATAGCGCAGGCTGATGACTCCCTTTACATGGTGGGGGTAAAAATTTCTTTCCTTTTTTGGCGATTTTCTTGGTCGTGGTCACTAGTTTGGCAATGGAAATTTCGCTTGCAGGGGCAGTTTTGACTACTACTTGGGTAGGTTGGGGCTCCTCGAGATCAGAGGGATTTAACCCAAATGCAGTAGCATTGGTAGCTGTTGTTCCTGGAGGGGGAACGAGATACCACACTGGGAATGCCAATGATATATTGGGTAACACCAGTGTTTCCAAGACCCGCTGGGAGGTGAAGCTAGGAGGTGGGTAGAGGAAAGGAGTTTGGGAAGCGGCATAGACTAGAGAGGCTGCAGTAGCTGATGCATCGGTGTCATTACTTCTTGAGTCCATGTCATGACTAACCTCAGTGCTTGATGTGGACATCATGAATACCGGGGCCCCTGTGGCATCGGGCGATACCTCAGGGATAATGGGAGGATCTCCTAGGAATGACCCTAGGACGGATGATGGTTTGAATTGGCAAGGGCCTTGATACTGTGAAAGACCATCTGTGGCTATATTTACATAGGGTAGAACCATATTCGTGTTGGTCAAGGGATGATTTTCATTGTGTGTCAGCTAGTCTACTGTGATGATTCGATCCTCGTGGGGGAACATCATGATGTGGAAGATGGAGGATGCTATGGCAGACATGGCGTACGTGTAACTCCGCCCAAGGATTATATTGTAATCCAAGTGAGCATCCAAGACTTCGATGTCTATGTGGACCGTCTTGTCAGCTAAGCAAACTGATACATTTTGGAAGAGACCAACGGGGGTCGAGGGATGACCGTTGTATGCTCTGAGTGTGATGACGGAAGGTTTGAGTTCGGGGGCTCCTAACTTCTGCCATACATTCTTTGACATGATGCATGTGGATGCACCCTCGTTAATGACACATCAATGAATACTGATATTCTATACTGATACTGGTATCTGGAAGGCGACCATGTAGGGAAGCCTAGGGGTGGCTTTTTCTAATTCAAAAGCCATCATGCGCATGTCGGCAGGGTCGACAACACCTAATGCGAAAAGTAGGGCTCTCCGTTGCTTTGGGCACGACTTTAGTACTTCCAATGTGAACATATCAGTAGGTGATTGAGCTAAATCATCTACGATGCTGTAATTGTGGGCCGCTTTCAAGTAGACCTGCTCGCCTGTTAGGCCCTTTTACCATTTTGGAAATGGTTCCAAAGGAATATTTGGAATGGTAAAGGTGCAGTCAACATGCTCGTACCAGCCCCTGATGTACTGGTGTCTAGTGGGGTGTTGTAGCTACGATTCTAAGTTTGGAAAAAAATTTCTTCCCCAGCCATGTAAATTTCACAGTTATTTTTCTCGGAATCGTCGGGGTTTTGCTACTGAGTGCTGACCGTTCCTTGATGGGGGAAGGGTTCTTGCATAACCACAGTTGTCTGGGAAGATCCTCCTTGTCCTCGATTACTCTGGAGATTTTTAAGCTCATGGATTTTAGGACAGTGGTTATTATAGTGCTCGTACTCACCACATATTGAACAAGAATGGTTTGTTCATAGAGGTGGCCATTTTCCTTGCCTTTGGGCATTTTCTTGGCTCCTAGTTCTGATTCTGGTTATAGTTACCTCCATCCTGGGATCGCGGTGGGCATTGTTGGTTGCTATCCCCTTGTCCAGGGTTCCCTTTGAGCTTGTTTTTTACCTTTCTCTTAACCACGTTAGGAGGATAATTCTCCTCATCATACTAGTGTGGTTGATTTTGGGACGGCTTCACAAAGTTCACCTGTGCATTGTTTTGCGTAGGTGGGTTATGTGCTTGGGACTAAGAATGTTGATGTCCCATGTTTGCACCTGGCCGTTTGGGGGGGTGTTCTTCCATCAGTTTTTCTTCCTATGTACTGGGTTCCCTCAGCCTGAGGATAAGGTCCTCCTTGGTGATACGCTTGCACCCTATTAGTCAAGTTTTGTTGCTGCATATGATGACTTTGAAATCTAGGTTGAGACATGTTCTGGTAGACCCATGTGTGTAACCGAGATTCTGACTGTTGCTGCCTAGATACCCTTGGGTCATTGACCCAATAAGTCTGTCTGCAGAGTTAGATGCGCCTGGAAATTCTTGATAAGATTGCAGGCGTGGGGCGTTGGGTAGGATATTGTATATGTATCCAGATTTCATGTAGATCAATTCAAGTTGTTGGGCTTTACTGATTGCATCCTCTTTGGATGTGGGGTTACATTGTGCCACATCCTTTGAAATCTCCGTAGTCATATTTTTCAAGAATAAATCTAAAAGGACTCGGTCGTCAAGTTGTACTTTGCATAAACTGCGACACCGCCTCCACTCATGGAGATATTTTGAAATATGGGTAGAGGGGGATTGTCTGAAATGAGTCAGTAACTCCATTCCAAAATTGTGGTGAATGGGCAATTGAAATTATGTGAGGAATGTGGTAGCGAGGGCACTAAAGTTTCTATGTGAATCAGGAGGTTGCTCCACGTACCATTTTGCGGCCACTCCCGTAAGAGTGCATTGAAATAGCCTCAACCGAATAGTATCGTCAATGATGTTATTCGATGAGCACCATAGGTGAAAGGTCATTATATGATTTCTTGGGTATTTCGCTTGCTTTCCTTCAAACTTTGGTATGTCTGAAGGGAGCTTCATGGGCATGGGAGGCCAATTCAGGTCGAGTGTGATGGGGTCATTGGTGAGCTTGGTTAAATCTAGTAGATTCAACGTTGCTAAGAAGGGTGACTGGGAGGTTGACACCATGGCAACATGTGAAGACATGAAGTTCTGGTTAGAATGAGGGTTGGTTAGTATGTGACGTACCCTATTGTGAATTCAGCTGGCTTTCCGTATGAGATGCGTTCCTCTGCCCCCCAGGGGACAAAGGGGGAGTGGTGTGCGGTGTGGTGTTGGGAGACCGACTAGGGTTCCCAACTAAGGTTGCTCCAAGAAAGGAGGAACCAACCACTGTGGCAATGTTCCGTCTTTGACGCCTAAACAATGAAAGACCTGTAACCCCTCCCAGTAATGGGTGGAGGTCTAAGAGACGCCTGGACCGAGGAGGTTTCGTTGGAACCGTTTGACAACCAGGTTAGGTTTTGAAAATGTTTTTAGGGCATTGAGTCTGTGATCACGAAAAATTTATGGCCAAATACATAAAACAAAGCGAAAATGAAATGAATTTTCCTTTAACTAATCTACGTGATTAATCAATCAAAAAAAATGGTTTTTTTTGTTTGTGCGTGATACTCAAAATCCTAGAAGACCTAATATGTCCTCACACACTCAAAATTAACTGGGCCTTGAGAGGATTTCTTGCGAGTGCTGGCACAACGTCCTGTAAGAGCTGGAAACAACCCCAGTCAGCCGAAGAGAATCAACCAAGGTAAGGGTAGAGGGTTTGGCACTTGCCTGCACCGTAACCTATAAGGTAAAGGATGCCCTAGTTTTGGCCACTAAGAATGAAAATCCCACGTCAGTGTTAGAGTCTTGGGCTTCTTGGTATTCAGCTAACAGTACCAAGTATCAGCCGGGTCAGGTAGCCCCAACTGATACCGCACTCACTGCGCCTAAGCCTAACCCCCTCTGAATCGGGTCTCTGCCACGCTCAGGTTTTCTTTTCCATGGGCTGATAGCTGGATTTTAAAGCTCCCTAAATACACAACTTCTATGTTTCAATGTGAAGTGTGATCAGGGTGGCTTATTGGATGCCTACCCCCTTGATCCTAACTTAATCTATAAATTCTCTTGTGGCCCCTATGGGGAGATTTTAGTGAGTTGGTTTAAGTTATTTTTAGTTGGCTTTATTTTCTTAGTGGGTGAATGTGTGTGATCGTATGGTAAAAAATCTCATAATTTGAACATATGGATATCGATGATCCTTTAAAAAAGTCCCCTGGTTAAACTATGTGACGTTGTTCCTTGCTCAAATAGAAATCATTTGCGGATAATGGGCCGCTTCCAAATCCTCCTAGTTAGTCTATGTGAGTGACTAAAGGGATATGGAAAATCACGAATGTAGAGCGTTCATATGCTTATCTAGGGTCACCAAATGGTGCAAAGACAATAGAGATTACTTGCTCTAATTGGCGATTCAATCCTAGTCCTGCAATTTCCTAAATGCAAAAATTGAATTTAAACTAAACAATTTCTACACTAGCTTATGCATATGTGGCCTTGAGCCACTTACTTGGACTATTTAAGCTAAGTGTGCATACCAGAATGTGAAAAAAACATAAATTGTTTGGAAAGAAATGGTTAATTCACCCCCTACTTAAACTATGTGAACACTTTTTTGCAAAACCCAACTTAAATGAAAACTAACTAAATGCCTACAGAAAGCAGCAAAAGATGAGTTCTCAGAAGTTGTGGGGTATCAACATAGGTGTTGGAAGATACATTAGGGGCTACCCAACACACTTACAAGTAGAAAAAATGAAAAAAATAGGGAGAAAAAATCTCTCTGCAATTTGCGCGCAAAATCCCTTGACAGGTGTGCCTTCCTACGCACAGGTCACTCCTGAATGCGTGCAATGTGCCTCTCTGGGGAAAAACTTCACACAAAAATCCTGCAAGTAAAAAGATTAGGAGCTGCCTTCTTCAGTTTGTCACCTCAGTGAGTCTAGGGACTACAAGATGGGTCAGAGGACTGTCAGCTCCACTCCAACATAGACAAAGGGCCTCCTGCAAAATATGGCACAACCACATAAACCTGAAACACATCAGTGGAGTCGCCAATCCTGTTGTTGTGGATTAGTCGCAGGGGTGTATGAAATCGCACAAGCTTAGAGAGTGTGATCTACTCTCTAAACTATTGGTAACAGGTAGAAAGTGGGGGAGCTCAAAATCATAAAAATTAATGGAAACAATATGCTAAAGTAGGCTCTAGTTAAAATAAAACTAAAAAACACAAATATACAAAAGCTATATAGAGAGTTCCAAAAAGTAATAATGCAAACGATGGCTCGATGGCCTCTTCTTATTAAATGTTTGAAATGGAGAAGAAATTTTACCCACTTGCCAAAGGGAACCTAGGAAATGGCTCTAGGTCCTGATGCAAGGATGTTGCCTTCCAAGCTCTGCCCCTGATGCAGTCTCACTCTCTCTCTCTGTTGTGGTGGACTAAGATGTTGGGTGGCCAACTATCGAGTCCTCTTTAGCTCCATCTCCGGGTCACACACGATGTTGGTGTTTCTTGGGAAAATTTGGTCAGCATAACCTTGTGATCACCCTTTGTTCATCTCTTGGTGGGTTTATATAGGTGAGCTTAAAATCCTCCTTCCCTCCCTTGGTACATGATGGATGGTGACCCAAGGGAGAGATGTGATTCCATTGTGTACTCACATAATGTCTAAGGAGGCATTGGTGGCTGTCCTTAGGCAACTTTCACATAAAGAGTAATTGTCCTTTGCTTGTTGTGGTCTCGAAAAGTGACTTTTTTCCATTTCCAGGAATGCGTGCTTATCGGGCAAAAAGGCACACAGAAGGCGCTCTTCTCAAGGGAAAAAGCGCGCATTTGAGCATTTATGACTAGTGCAAATATGATTTTCTCAAAACCTTAGAGATTTTAAATACTTCTTGATTCCATAATGTATTCCTGTCCTGTAAATCCTTGGGCTCGACATTAATTGATGTCGTCTTCTGCTGTACGATTTTCCAGTGTTAACAATTATAGTTTTTCTAAACAAAAATGCCAAAGGGTTGTGGAGGAGACCTAACAGTGTAGTTGGGAAGATTACATGGGGAATTTTTTTTCTAAATTGTTTTCTCTTGATTGGATTGGGAAGTAGAAGATTGGTGCAAAAGTGAACGTGATTGTTCTTCTTGTTCTGCTTCAAGCTCTAGTCTTTTCAAATGTACCATCTTTTTCCGCTTCAGTGGAGGATTTTATGAAACATTAGTCCAAGAACAATAGCTTAGGTATACAGACATTATATATAATATTGATAAATAAATAAATAAATCTTCAATCACAATATTCCATGATTCAGATGTAAGAATTACGAAGTATATTGTAATTCTCTGTTGTTGCCATTTAAAAGGTATTTTCTTTTCCAAGGAAAACCTCAGAGAGAATCCCAAGGGATGCTTCCCCATATTCACAGATGGCATCCCTATTAATCCCATTGGTGTGGACAAGTGCTCCTCGCCCAAGGGAATTCAAACCAGGCACTTGATTGCACAAAACTAGCCAGATTCCAAGCACCATTGGAAACAACTGATTGAGATAACCCCTTGGGCTGGTTTGAAAAGGTATTTGCGCAAGGAAAATAGCTAATTTATTCATTTTCAAAACACACTGTCATATTATTCAAATAAATTAGGAACAAGATTGCAAATTATTGTTCTTTATCCCTCAAGATGACCTGATTAACCCTATCATATCCAATTTGCAACAAGTTAGTTAGTATCTAATCGCCTTAATATGCATATTCCATCTTGTTGAAGAGACCTGCCACAGAGCCCTTCAAGCTTTTTCCCTAGATTTAGAAGACGATGGTTATGTTTGTTGTGTATATTCCCATAATTTTCAATTTTTTTTGCAACTCCATCAATCCAAACATTTAATTTTGAAAGAGAGTAAAAGCTGGAGCAGTGATAACAGTCATGTATAAACTATATTGTACTTAGCCAATACATCACCCAATAAAATGAATTGTCCCAGATATATATTGTATAAAGAACATTGATCATGCCAACCTGGATCTTGTAAGGAAGATGGCTTCGATTCCGCTTCAACATCAACAAGCCTTTTCATATTCAAATCCTCTTTCCATGACTATGCTCCAACCAGTAATGATGATTTTTAAACAAAACAAACACATAAAAAGGGCACTCTGAGATTACATAAGAAAAAAATACATATAATGAAATGTACATGAAATTACTTTTAAGAGTACTAACTTACATCACTAGATTTTGTGTCCCTTCCAGAACTCTTAGCTTCAGTTTCGAGCATTGAAATCACATGATCACCACCTCGGTGTAAAGAAGTATTAGGTTTTCACCTTTCTTGATTATTGCACTGTTTTCCAACTATTTTTAAGATGGAAACACATTGTAACTGCCATTGGGATGTTCAGCTCCCAAATGAAAATTAATTAATTCATCTAAATGGCATACATCCTCTCCACAAATGTACACAACAATATCAAAACCTTTACAATAACCATTTCCAAAAATAAAGATCAACTCAGACTAGAGATTCAAACATTATAAAATATTTACGGACATGCCCTCATAAATGGCTATGTCCGAGTCATCTAGAATAACATTGTGAGAAAAAATACCTTAGGTTTGCTACCCACCAACATCAAGTTGAGTCCATGAACATAAACTTGAGTCAACCTCAAAAACCAAGCTCCTGCAATACTCTTATGTGGAGAAACCATCAGGTCAATGCTTTTGGCTTGCGACTTGACCAGGCCCTCCAAGGCTTATTGTGAGTCCACCATGAATATCTTGATGCCTTCCATTTGTTGTTTGTTGTCCAATTTTCACAGAGTTCCCACGTAAAAGTGTTATTGGATCCACAACCCCTACTGGTATAGTTCCAAAACTTATGCCTAGAAAAGGAGGGATGGCTAAAAAATGCACATTTTCTCTGTGAGTAATTGCACGATGATAAGCTACAGGAGAGGCAGTCTGAGGAACACTCGAAGGTGATGGTTTCCAAACCCAGTGTCTAGGATGAGTGATAATGGATGGAACATGACCATTAGAGGAGAGGTTTTTAGGGGATTTATTCATTACACCACCAATCCTTAGGTGAGGAGGTTCATGAGGGTGCTGATTATCATCATATTCATCCTTACACTCCATAAATTATTATAGATAGAAGCACTGGAATTTTCTCTTGCGTTGAAATGAATATCATGTGTTAGTCTTTGTAAATATACCAATGCACCTCCGACAGTCTTTATAACTATATTTGGAGCCATCATTGTACCACTGTGGTTTTCCTCCCCGATTTCTATTGCAAAAACAACAGAGATAATTTTGGGAATAGAATTTGGTTGAAGTAATGTACCAATGGTGATAGTGGGTACCATAGTAGACCCAATAAATTTCCCATTCATACAGCTGGGATTATTCTGCAATGATTGTGGGTTACTCACTAAAGCAGGAGGATGCCCCACAACCATCCCATTATTGCTATTGTTATTGGATATATAGTTTGGAGAGATACTTGCCTCACTCATAATGATTCCAGGGCCTTGTTTGAGAATATATAAATTAGAAAATACCCCAATTTAGTTGAAAGAAAATATAATAAGGCATATATGTTCTAACTAAAACATGAAAATTTGAAGTTGTGTACACTTCATAAACTTCTCCCATTGTTTAACTTTTAAGAAAATACAATAAGGTGCTATAGTTTCAAATTGAAATGCAAAATTGTGAAGTAGTCAAGTTTTGGATATGTAAGATGTGAAAAATTTTAACCTACTAAATTGTAACACACCCCCTAAATGTTTTTTTTTTTTGGGTCCTTCTCTAATTTTTGTCACCTTTACAACTCAAGTAAAACAACGATCTCAGATTGGCACCAAAAAGAAAATTCAAGTGAGTCCTCTGTTGCACAACATAGCTAATTTCCTAACTTTGACATCATATTAGATTGTGAAATTTTATATTTCAGAGAACAAAATATAGGACAGATACAAGTGAGAGAAAAAAATAGTGTCACATATATCCATTACAATTCATCACCGATGTTCAATACACACATGATATTTTCATTACATGTGTAGTTGCTAATTGAGAAGCAACTGTGGATTTTTTCTGTGAACATGTCTATGATTTGTACATGGCATTGATACTTAACTATTATCTATAATAACATTTCCTTGCTTACCTTTGCCATCTATTCTTTTGATGTGAACCAATAAAAATATATGAAGGGGCATGGCTTGCAACAACCATCTCATAAGCCCTTTAAAATCAATGACCGCTAAGTTACACGATCCACCTTCCAAGGGGGCCATACCATTTCACATCTGCACTAGATCCTTGGATGCAGAGTTTCACTCCCAACATACCTATGTTGTTTTATTGTGTTGGAATTTCCAACGATGGGCATTGCATTTGCATTATAAGGGAGATGTAGGAAGCATTTCCTGTAGCAGGTCTATTTTTAAGCTCTACCATGCAAATTTTAAGCACAAAAGTTGTTACAAAGTTCTACTACTTGTTCTCTGATGCCTCACAAGATTTAAGGAAGGTCCAGGTCTGTGTTTATGGGTTCCCAAGAATCTCTTACAAAGGTTGAACAACAAATTTTACTTGCCCGACAATTGTATAAAGAGGCCCAAAGCCAAAAAACCTATTTTAAGGTATAGTAACCTTTTTATTTGAATTTATTTCAGCCATCAATCATTTTCTGGCTTGCTTACCAACATATTGTATTTTGAAAAGGGTTTTGGTCCATTTTCAAGTGGTTACATGAGGTATAGGAGCTAGGTTTTTTCAATGCAGAGCTGTTTTTTGTCGCTACTGTCATATATCCATGACTAAGAACCCTTCTTATTGTGCTTTCATAGCACTATACAAGGTTGCAGTTGAATATCCATCAGTCAGTAAGTGCAGAATTGCAACAAGCTTTCTCATCATCAGCATCTTGGTGCATTTACAACGCAATATGAAAGAGATGTCAAGGCTTGTCAGAAAGGAAAAGCCTGCTCCAAGGAAGGTTCTAATGGCACACAGTATAAAGGTTTGGCTCTTTAGTACTTATGGGTCATGAAACTGTAACCCCTATAGGAGAAATTCACACCAAAGGTCAACTCAAGCACTTCCACGATTTAGACCATACCAAAAATCAACTCAAGCAATTCAAGGGATTATGAGTAGGACTATAGAGAAGTTTCCATCCATTGGATAGAGTGATAGTCGAGTCATCATCTTTGATGACACTAGGGTTCGAAGACTTGAGATTAACCTATCCAACACTAAGATCTACTATATATATAATTCCCAAGAGCTTCAAGGGATTATGAGCAGAACTATAGAGAAGTTTCATCTAATACATCAAAGAGTAATATCAACAATGCAAATATTAATGTCATGATGTCTTTTGCATTCAAGGATCACATTCACCTCACATCAATATAACCTGTGTGAGTAGGAATTCCAAGTAACTGAAAAACAACCACTTCATAGTTTTAGCTTTCCTTTACTACCGTAAATACATATATATGTATAAGAGAACTTAACAACCACGCAACAACAGTCCATAAAACTTGGTACAGAGGCATAGTGAAAATATAACTGCCATGTGGCCTACTTAGTGAAAATTTCGGGTAACCTTTAGTTAATATGTCACTGAACCTTAGTTATCAAGCTTAGAGTAAGGAATATAGAAGTGTTGTAGGGTCATCAATCATTGCCTTGGGAAAGTTAACGACGGTGGCACACACGTGAGACAATTGCACATGACAATTATGCCTGTATGATAAATCCTCATAACAAGTTATGTATGTACTAGCCTATACAAGTTTACTATTGTCTTATGTGATGGAATGGCACATTATTGCACTACGAATAGGTAAGCATAGTAACAAATTTCTTGCCACTGTTATCACACACTCAAGTGAAAACTCTCTTTACTGTCAATATGTGTATATGCAGCAACAAGACATATATTCAATTTTACTGGTTGGGTGGCCCTAAGAACCATGCCAGACAGGTAATCTTTTAAGATAATGAGGATCACAAAATTGTCTTAATATATTTACATTAGGGATTACATAGGTTTTGTTCCCACACCACATGTTCAACTGAAAACTCTCTTTACTGTCAATATGTGCATATGTAGCAACAAGACATCTATTCAATTTTACTATTTGGGTGGCTCTAAGAACCATGCCAGACAGGTAATATTTTAAGATAATGAGGATCACAACATTTCCTTAATCTCCAAGAATTAGGGATCACAGAGGTTTTGTTCCCACACCTCCACCCTTTTAGATTCAGCCTGCAGACATATTCTGGGATTCGAGAGGAGATCTTCCTCCACCCAATAGCCCTGAGTGCTTCCAGAGGTTTTGGTTCCACACCTCCACCCTTCTATTTAACTAGGAACCCTAGATAACCCAATGATAGCCATGCTTAATGCCAAAGGCGAAGGGAACTCTGTTATGGAACATGAAAACTATTCCAGTTGTTTCTTATCACATATGAATTTCATTTATGAAAC
Organism: Pinus albicaulis; assembly: GCA_034641835.2. NCBI lineage: Eukaryota > Viridiplantae > Streptophyta > Pinopsida > Pinales > Pinaceae > Pinus > Pinus albicaulis. Next base: position 594,973,784 of record CM076584.1, on the reverse strand, counting down.
ATAAAAAAATCCCGTCATTCTCTATCGAATAGTGGGTTCAAGCTTTCCGCCCTAGCGAGAATAAATCCATCCAAGTAGTGGCACGTTAGGATGTAAATAAAAATCCACTCATTTGCATCAGAAGGATCATTCGTCACACAAATATATTAAGGGTTCTAGCCTCCTTATGTAGACACAATAATGTCGTTGCCACAAATAGGAAACTCAATGGTAAGAATAATACAAGCAATTGAGATTGCAGGCATGGTTTCCTTCCATCCATACACCTTCGTTAATATTTACCCTAGGTTTTATTCGTTTTCAATGAACTAATAGATATCGAATGAGAACTAGAATGGATCTAGCTCACCTTTGGTGCTACGACGTTCAAGTCTTGAACTCTATCCCACTTTTTTCGAACGAGACCTATGCCATCAAGATGCTTGATTATGTCCCTCGATTTCTTCTCGCTCTTCGGTGTTTCTCCTATACTCTTTCCTCTCCTCCATTCCCACTACGTTCTCTCTCCTTTTTCCACTCTTTTTCTGCGCTCCCCATGTATTATTCGCTCGCATCATCATTTTGGTTAGTCTTTCCCTTATGGCCCAACTTCAAATGGTCCCTGTCCTTCCTAACTCAGCCTTGGAAAAGTTTCCTTTGGCCACCCCCCTTTAATGCTATTTTCCCTCCTCAGGAGTGTGAGGTGTGGGAAAAAAATATTGTTCATTGTTGCAAACTATGAACCAACCATTGATGGTTGCATTCCATCCTCTCCCTCCAATGCTGTGAGCACCCTAGGTTTACTAGTGCTGTTTAATTCCCTTCTCCATCATTGAAATCGCTATACCTTATAATTATGCACTATAGATACCAAGTATTATCAATTATGTATATTTCAACTTTGAATATTTAATATAGTTCAACTTTAGGTTATTGTTGTTGAGGTCCCACCTAATGTATCTAAATGTGTATGTGGCCCCTTCAGGAAAAAAACCACTATATTATATTAGTGGTTAATGCCTTATTTAGATTTCATTTATTAATTTATTTATGGACATAGTGTATCTATTATTTCCAATATATTTACCATAACTATGCATAAATATGGGCGTGGAGTATGTCCTAAAATTTCTTTTGATTGACTAAGAGTTAAGTCTTCCTCAGACGTAAACATAATAATGACCCAAGACCCAAAGGCATCTCGCGAGTGAAATCCTACCCCCTTATATACCACCAACGGGTTATTCTAGGTGGCATGGTTTTCCTTGAATAACGATGATGAGCCAACGCATTTGAGGATAGACCATAAATGGTTGTCTTCACTGCCGGTTTGACAAGTCATGATAGGTTTTCCTAGGGATAGGCATACAAAGAAGTATAAAGAAGAAGATGAGGACCAAATGATTCTTGGGAGAATAAAACACCTTGAAACAATTAGCCATTAGCATAATGAGATATCCGAGTAAAAAACTCCATCAACATTATCACGAACTTCCTTCCTACATGTAATGATTAAAGAAACAATAATTGTATGAAAAATCTTTTCATATATATAAATAAAACCTTCAAAGCATTCTCTTGCATGGGAATTGAATAAAGCGATTTTACTTACAGTTATGGTGCAACCATTCCTACAATTGCAATTCTTGGTGGCATATTATTAGATAGATGTTGTGTTTTTTGTCATAGTTTAGAACAATTTCTGAAGTGAGATCTTGGGAAATATTGTTTGGGGCATGTTCAATTGGAGAAGGGTCCATGGGAGCCAGAGTTTGTGAGACATTATGTGTAAGCAATGGCATTTTCTGACTTATAAGACCTACATGCAAACATAATAACTTCTTTGCATTTTTATTTTGTTGCACTTAAGGAAGGGTTGGTGTTTGATGTTGTTGATGAGGCAATTGATGTTTAATGTTGCATTGTTGTCTTTACAGACAATTATAGTTTTGTTGAACAAAAATTCCAAGGGGCTATGGAGAAGACCTGGCAGTGGAGTTGGGAAGATCACATGGAGAAGTTTTTTTGAGCTTGTTTTCTCTTAATCGGTGAGAAGGAGAAGATTGTTGTGAAAGTAAGCGTGACTATCCTTGTTACGCGTCAATATCTAGCCATTTCAAATGGACCATATTTTTATATTTCAATTGAGGATTATCAGAAACATTAGTCCAAGAATAACAACCTAGGTATATCCACATTGTCCAGTTAGATCAATAAATAAATAAATCTTCAATTATAGTATTCCATGATTCAGATGTAAAAATTACGAAGTATATTGTATTTCTCTATTGTTTCCATTTAAGAAAGTTGATGACAAATTATGTCTTTAATCTTTGTGGGGGGGAATCAATTGATGTAGAACACAATACTCTATTGCTTGACCAAGTCTAGAGGTAGAGTAAATGGCCTTGTACCAAGTTAGAAAGGACTAGAGGCAACTCCAGAAATAGGTCCATTGATGGCTGCTTTTATTCATAGTGTTGTACAGATTCCATTAATTGTAACACACAAAATTAGGAATTATTAGTATGGTGCATTTTTTATCCTTGCTTGTAAGAGATTATGAAAGAAAACCAACAATTTCACATATTCCAAACTCACAACATCTTCCCACGACATGTTTTCTCTCCTTATGAAAATATATAGTAGGTATGACAAATATCTGAGGTTCTCATATAGTGTCAAGAAGAGTGGATGTTCCCATATAGAGGCAAGTGTTACCAATCATATAGCATGAGGTTTATAAGACCTTGAACAAGCAAGATAAATTTGGAAGACTTTGGATTTAACCCAATATGTTGCTTCTTTGATGCATATCCATTCATGGATAGTCACATTTTGGGCATTTTCATTCCATGTGTTAGAGGCTTGCATGTTTGATCTTGATGGCTCATGATATGACTTGGTTGGTGATGAAAGTGGCACATTGATTTTTTTTAGCATGTTGGCATTCATATTGATCATCCTGCACCTTGGTATTAATAGTGGTTACTTGGATGGATGAGATGGTTTCTAGAAGAGTATTCCCCTTGGATTGTGATGAGCATAGAAAATGACCAGCCCACTAGAATGAAATATATCCGATCAATCTCAGACAAGATATGACATATTCTATGGAAGATGATTGGTCCATAGAATTTAGACCTGATTGCAGTGTTTCCATAGGCAGTGAATTTGGTGAGATAGAATATATTTTGAATAATGTTAGCATAAGGAGAAAAATGCATGCTGGCCAAGATACGTGTGAGTTTAAGTTCAAGGAATACGAGGAGTTAAAGAAGAATATGGAGATTGTCCAACTGCATATGATCACATAGGGAAGATCAAAACTTCTAGTAGAAGAGGAGGGGTGGCCCATAATTGTCATAATTGGAAGGCTATCTGGAGGCTGAGAATTGGCTATGTGTTGGTTAGTTTTGCATATGACAATGTGAGACAATTAGCTAAGTATTGGAGGGATCTTGTGAGAAGAGTTTTGTATGTAATTGTTCATTGATCCATGATGAATATAAAATAGAATATAGTGGGGTTTTTAGCTGTAAGCTTTCCCCGGGAAATTATCTGTGTTGTGTGTGATTGATCTTTCTTCATATTCATGTGATTATCGATTGTGTTTTTAATTATGCAAAATATTTGTATAAGCTATTCAGTATTTAACTTTAGTACATTGTTAGATCGGGTGAATCCAAGATATACATGCATGTTGTATAATTTATACAAGGTAGCCTTGCCTTAATCCCCTCGAAGCTTGAAAGTAATTGGAAGGTCTACCATTGACAAGCGGGGCAATCCAAGGCTTATCTGTGTAGGCTCTGATCAGGTTGACGAAATTAGAGGAGAACCCAAAGGTAAGAAGGAATTTATAGAGGAACGAGAGGTTAAACCTATCAAAGGCATTTTCCTTGTCAAGCTTGATCAACATCCCTTACTCCTTCCATTGATGGCTGGAATGCATTGCTTCTTGTACCTGTATGACATTATCTAGGATGCGTCTGCCTTTGACAAACCCACCTTGAGAGGGGGAGATGAGATTCCCCAGCAATGGCTTAAATATGTTGGCTAGGAGCTTGGAAAGGATTTTGTACGAAGAATTGCAGAGGGAGACGGGCCTAAATATTTCAAAGGATCCAAGGTTCACCTCTTTAGGGATTAAGGCTAAGAAGGTGGAATTGGTGCCACCCCCACCTTAGCTTTATTCTTGAAACCTTTGATCATTCTCAGTTGATAATGTCCCAAAAAATTCTGTAGAAATGGATTGAGAAACCATTAGGCCCAGGAGCCTTGTCTGGTTCCATTGACCACATGACTTTGCAGATTTCTTCATCAGAGAAAGGCTTCATGATGTTACCATTTTCTATAAATATTTTGGAAGTGAGACTTTGCAGCTGCTTTGATATTGTCCAAACCTTTTCAGACCAACCCTCCAGGAGTGGTGATTTATGAGATGTGATTATGTGAGAGGCGAGTTTTGTACTGTTAATGGAAGAAAGAAGTATTTCGATCTCTATATTTTAGCCACAGGCTGCGGGACTTAATACTCCAATATTATTCTTCAGTACGAAAAGAGCGATAGGAGTTTCTTTGCGCAATCTGTACTTTTTCAAGCTCCATAGAGGTGCTGTCTCTTTTTTCCATTTCCATTTGCAGGTCTTCCAACAACTGGACTGTTTCTTTTCTTTGATTGGTTGGGGTATTTGTGGGATTTTTGATCCACTCTTTCAACACGTGTTTTTTAGCCTTGACTTTCTACTCCCACACATAGCTTGGGGATCCTATGACAGATTTGGAACAAGCCAAACGAATAATGTCGATAAACTCGTCTCTCTCACTCCAGGGAGGGCTGAACTGTAACGGGATTGGGCCCAAGTTTTCTTCCTCTTCCAAGAGGAGAAGGATAAGCTTATGATCAGAGGTTAGCTTGGGAAGGATTTTGGAGGAAATTAGCCTTTTTTTCCAGCAACAATGAATTATGTACAAGAAACCGGTCAAGGCGAGAAGAGATGTGGCCTTCCCCTACTCTGTTGTTGGACCAAGTGAATAGTCCTCTCGTTGGTTTAAAGTCTATGAGATCCCATTGGAGTACAAGGTCTTCCACCTTGGGGAGCATTTGGTCCCTACTGATACTGCCTCCTCTCTTTTCTTTCAAGTCCAGGAAAATATTTAGGTCTCCGGCTAATATGATGTTCTTGGGAGAGTGAAGGTATAAAAATTCAGAAAGAGATTTCCAACAATCCTTTTTTTTGTCAGCGTACATCACAGGAACATAAATATTAAAAAGAGAAAAGGTTAACTTACTTGTGGAGTGCCTTAGCTCGGTGAAAATCCAGTGCTGGGTCTTAAAGGAGTTCTCCAAGTGAAATTGTTCCTCTGACTACAGAGTGACAATTCCACTCGAGGAGCCCCTTGCACTTACGACCTTCCTTGCATTTTTCTTCCATTTCGATTTGCTAATATCAAGAAGGGTGTCCCCTTCGATTTTAGTCTCTTGGAGAATGAGGATTTTAGGAGGTTCCATCTTCAGTAAATCTTTGAAAGCTTCAGGTTTCATAGGGTTCCCCAAGCCTCTTCCATTCCAAGAGACTAATTTCATTATTTGCTGTTGGAGGCCTTGTTCTGGTATTTCTCCCAATGGACATTTCGATTGTGGATTGACTTCCTTGAGTTTTTTGCCATTCTGCTTCTTCTTCCCTGGCTTCTTTATGTGATTTTCTTCCCACTCTTTTCGAAGGCCTATCAAAGGTTTCATCCTCCGAGGAGCAAGAGTTTTCCAATGGCTTCTTTCTGATCATTTCAACATATGAGGGTGGAGAGGAGGTACCTGGGATTACTCCAGAGGGGGGTGTTTCTTCATTAACTTTTCCCAAGGAGGGGGAAGTATTTTGCTGTTTTATGGTTTCCAAAGTTGTTATTGAGGGGTCTACAAGAGTGTTGAGCTCTTCAATAGGTTTTTCAGCTTCAACCGATGGGGAAACATAGCTCTCTGCCCCAAGTGTCTGCTCTACTGCTGATAATTTGGTCCCTTTTGTGACTCATTTTCCTTTAGATTTTGTCGGGGATGATTATGAACCAGGGTCCATTATTCTCCTTTCGAATTCTCACTTTCTTCTTCCCCCTTATTTTTGCAATGCCTTTCAAAATGGCCATAGCCGTGACAGTGCCTGCATTTAAATGGAAGTTGCTCATAATCCAGCTCCTGGATACAGGTCCAGTTAGCAACTGTTAGTTGGATAGCTTCAGGTAGCCCAAATTCCAAATCCACCTCGACACATATATGTGTGCATGAGTATTGATATTTTCTCACTGCTTGATCAATATACTTTTCGAGGGTATTGCTAATGGTTTGGAGAGACTTCTGGTTCCAGCAATGCAGTGGGAGATGTGGGAGGCATACCTACACTGGAACAGTTAAAGGCACATCTTGAGCGGGATCGAAGTTAGGGTTCTATTTATTTAAGTATAGTCCCTTAGGACCCATAAAATATGGGATGTTTATGAAGATGAGGCTTTTGTCTTTCACATTCTTAAAAAAAAAAGTATCCTTTTCCTACGAAGTGGCTTTTGATGCCTTCTGAGACTAAAGGAATCCAGTTCCTCTACACCCAGTCTTCCACAGCTTTGGGAGAGAGCCAGAGGCCAGTAAAATGTCCAATGAGCCCTCTTTCAGCCAGGTTCAATGTAGATCGACAAGTTTCTTCGATTGGAAGGGCCACCGAAGGGACGCTATCCAGATTTTTCACGAACTTTTGCTGAGATTCAGTCAAAGGGTGCTTGCTGCTGGCTGCTATTAGTTTCTTGAATGCAAGGACTTCTGGAGGAGGAGGAAGGGGAGCCTCGAGTTCCCCTCCTAATGCCATAGCGATTGGGAGGTCGTAGGTAGTTCAACTCGCGCTCGATCTATCAGAGCGCACGCTAACTGGTACAATAATATCATCTAGTTGTATATTTTAACCCTAGACTAAATTAGTCATTTTTAGTTCGGTCACTTAAAATTGATCAAATGTAGTATTAATTCACTTGAAATAATTATGGTGACTAACTTTTTTAGTCACCTAGTCACTAATTTCATCATTTTCTACTAGTGCATCCTCTCGGAGAAATGGATGCCAGATGATTAGCAAATGGCTCGTCAGGAAGCAAGAATCCTCCTAACATAGGGGACACCATCAGGATCTTCAAACCTCCTCTAGAAGTATTCATCAAACTCAAATTTGATGGAGCCTCGAAAGGCAATCCGGGGAAAGCAGGGGTTGGAGGGATTTTTCGAGATCATCAAAAGCATACCATGAGAACACATCAGAGGAAATTCAAAAGCTCATTGGAAAATGGGAAGCTGACATAAATAGACATGCAGAGATAAAGATGGATACTGAGGAATCGAGAGGTTTAATACCATATCTAGGACAAACAAGAGGCAGACTAACACAATTCAAGCAGAAACTGTATCTTTATTGGTCTATGAAGAGCATCCTTGGCAAAGCCTTGGAGCAGATCTTTATGAGCCTGGTGACATTAGCCCAAGACTTCCCAGACTACAAGAGCGAGTTCGATAAGATCAAGTTCCAGTTGAGGAAACAGGATGGGCGCCTTGAGTGTATTGACTACCACCTCCCATGTATTTCCAGGCCTTTTGAGCAGGCTGGTACCTCGGTTCAGGATTCAGCACCAGTGGAGTTGGCCTCGATTACATACAAGGCTGAGTAGTTCATGATTGTTTTAATCTATCATTTTGCTTAGTATTTATATGAGGCTAACATTTAAATTTCAAGTGTCTAGTAAATATGTTAGTCAATCTGTGAAAAAATGTATATGTGTGAGTATCCAGGCTTTGTTTGCTTGGTATGACAGACTCAAAACCTTATTTTTTTTGGATGGTATACCATGCCATCAGGTGGCCAACAGACTCGGTTTCCCGCTCAAGGCGGGTTGAAACCACCAAACTGGTAAATCTAGTTGTTTTTTGTTTATAAAATGAATGAAAAAGGAGTCCTACTAAGCTTACAAAAAAAAAACACTATTAAATGTATAAAATTAATAACAATAACAAATTCTAAAATTGCATACATACATATATGTAATGAAATAATAAAAAATATACTAAGTATAATATAAAAAATCAAACCATACTATACCATGTGCAATACTATTGGATTCTCAATGCCATGAGTCCATAAAACACTATGATTAAGTTGAAGCAAAATTTAATGGCACATGTACATATTATAGCTCTATCAAGCTATGTGTCTCCATCAAGCTCCATAGCACGATGGAGCTATGTAGTTTAATTGAGGGTTTTATTTAGTCCTAGATAGACCTTTTAAAAGCTTGATGGAGGGCTTAAAAAATACCCTCACAAAGATACATTTTCAACCTTTGGAACACAAGTTCTTCCAAAAAAGAGTAACCCAACTCCATCAAATTCACCCTTATTTTATTTTGAAATCATAATAATATAAAAATATTTATCTTAATTGGCTTATTCATAAAATAAATAATTATGTATTATGGTTTTGTGTATTTATTTTCTCATGAAAATAATATAAAAAGTAAATAATTGAAATAAAATATTTGGAAAACAATTACTTTGAATTTGTTGTATTTATGGTGCAAACTTACATAAATGAATTTTAGTTTTACATGTAAACATGACAAACAAAAAAATATTATAAAATAAATATTTGTGAGTTTAGTTCTAATTTGTATATTCATAATATAAATATTTGTAGTTTTTTTTTTTTATGGTTATGGTGGCAATTCACATAAATAAATCCACTTGTACATGCCAACATGGCAAACACAAAGTTAACTACCCTACTTTATAGAACTTGACAATATAACATACACCACTTCTTTAAATATATGGTGGTATACTCCACTTCCAATAAAATCAATAAAAATTTACTCCACTTTAACACCACATGGTAAGAATGGTGCTAACTTGTCAATAAAATATGGTGATATACTTCATTTTTAATATGATACATAAACATTTACACCATATTAACACCACATAACATAAGTGGTGATAATTTATGGTGATATACTTAATTTTTAATATAATACATAAACATTTACACCACATTAACACCACATAACTTAAGTGGTGCTAACTTATGATGCTAAAAGTTATGAGCAGTTGTTGTTTGGGCTTTGCACCTAATGGGAATTACTTGAGGCTTCTGAGGAGAATTTCTTCTACGCATCTTTTTTCTTCACGTAGAATCACTGCCCACGAGCCTAGTCGCCAGGTTGATGCTCTGGGAATGCTTGTCGATATCCAAAAGGAATGTGAGTGTAAGGGTATTGTAAGGGTTTGACCACACTTGCAAGGGGTTGCACTGAACAATATCATGTGCAACATCTTTTGAAGGAGGTTCTATATGTCATGTAGTTGTGAAGAAGTGAAGAAGCTGCGGGAGATGGTGGGTGAGGTTTTCGAGTTGTTGGGAGTGTTCAACTGGGCAGATCATCTAACATGGCTGCGACTGCTAGACCCTCTTCAAATCCATGCTCGTTGCGCTCGCCTGGTGCCGTGTGCGAGAGGTTTCGTTAGAAATATCATCGAAGAGCATTGACGTGCAGAGCAGAACAGTGAAACCGGTGATCAATCTGAATGCGATTTTGTTGACATTCTGCTGTCGTTGCATGGAGAAGATAAGGTGGATGAGGAAGATATGATCGCTGTTCTCTGGGTATTTTCACATGATCTGATCTGATATTTTATTTTTTTCACACTCTGATATGATCTCTGTATTTTATTTTAGTTTATGAATGAGGTGAGTTTACTTGCCTTTGGGGAGGGACGAGGGATTCCGACTCACCATTAACTAAGTTTTCTTCTAATTTATGTTTTGTATGTATGCAGGAGATGATTTTTCGCAGCACAAACACGATGACTCTACTGACAGAGTGGACCATGGCAAAAGTGGTGTTGAATCTGGATGCCCAGAAGAAAGCTCAGGCAGAGTTGGACGCAGTAGTGGGGTGAGAGCGCAACGTGAAGGATTCATATATCTCTAAGCTGCCCTACGTCCAGGTTGTGGTAAAGGAGGCGTTGTGATTACATCCACCTGGACCGCTCCTATCATGGGCACATCTCTCCAGTGAAGATGTCAACATCAACATAGCCGATGGAATGTGTACTGTTCCGGCGGGCACAACTGCCATGGTGAATATGTGGTCAATTACTCACGACCCCAACATTTGGGAATCACCTCATGAGTTCTGTTCGGAGAGGTTTGTGGTTTCGAAAAGCGGGGAAGGCGTGGATGTATATCTCAAGACACTTACCTCATTATATATCTCACATTACCAATGATTAAAACAATCATAAAAATTAACTAAATTACAACTTTAATTTAAATTATTATTATTAATTATGAAGGAATTTATATGTGAGTTAAAAACATGTAGATTTACGGAAAAACTTGCAACGAGATTCTTAATCATGGAGATTCACCCCAAATATATCACACATATTCTTAACCTATAAATAAGCATTTTTACAATACCACGGGCCAAAATCATGTCTTTTCAATACCATATGCCCAAGATACCATAATTCATTTCATTTTACTAAAAGGTAGTGTTTTATGTAGAGGTAGCCTGAGCTAGATAGAAAATACCTTTCCCTTACAAGTTGTTTGAGCTCGCATGTTAACTCCATTATTTGATAGCGAAACCGTATGGAGGACCAAATTTTGCAATAGATTAATGCTATACCTTTCCCTTATTAGTTGTTTGAGTTGGCATGTTAAATCCTTCCTTTGATTATGATACTTGAGAAACCATATGGAGGACCAAATTTTGCAATAGAATAATTCATAGGACTCAGAAGTCGAGAGACTAAAGCTTGAGTATTCAAATTTGGTGACATGTTAGATTTGACCGGAGAGGGTGAATTCACAGCCAGAGATAACACAACTGGAAGTGATCCTAGTTCATGATCCAAGGGAAGCAATTTGGTTGAAGTATCTCTCAAGTCTATTGAATCCTGACCAAGATATTTTCTAGAATAAATTTTATCATCACAAACCTCATAAATTTCGAAATTTCTAGTAATCCAGTTAAAAAGAAAGTGCAAAGTGCATGTATATTTTTCCTAATAAAGAGAATAAATTATTTGGAAATAGTATCTATGAAAGAATATCCATGAAATATCTTATATCTATTTTAGTTTTATGGTTAGAATATCTTATCGTTAGAATATATATTGACATCAGTTTTTTTATTAATGTAAATGATTGGAAAATGAATAAACAAAAAGCAAGATGGGACAACTTGGGACATATTTGAACCCATCTTTGAATCGACAACCTGTGACATCTTTGAACCACAATGCAATATTTCTAGGGATGTGCAAAGCCCACAGTGAAATATTTCTAGGGATGTGCAAAGCTCCTTGCAAGTATGAAAAATCATTAAGTCAATGATGGGCTTCCTCCAAGGTGCTTAATATTTTTCAATATTTTCTCAAACACAACATCATGTAAGTACATTAAGAATTGACATTTGTTTTTCTCAATTTAATGTGGTTACTCGAAAATTGCTGAAATTGGAATGGTTTTAATGGAATGTGAATATGAAAACTTGTTATAATTATGATAGTTTTAGAAAATTTTGGAAGTTTGGAATACTAAACAATCTCCCTTCTCCATGTAATATGGTTATTGAAAAGTGATTGAGATTATTAATTTTTTATTATCGATTTTACAATTTTTTTTTTTGGGTTTTTAAAACTCATCTATATATAAAATTGAATGCTAACCATTATTTGTATTGTGTATATACTACACGTACTATAGCCAAATAAATCAAAGATCAATCATCATCCTCCACCAATTTGTGATATCCATGTCACTATAGTGTAAGATTAATTACATCCATTGAAAAATAATGTTAACATATTAATAATCATCCATTTATATAATAAATAAAATAGGGTGAAATAAGCATGTCGATGATATAACAAAGCATAAATCTTAGAAAAAAAAAAGTCATTAATATGTGATAGTAGAGCTACAACATATAATCCTAATGTTGCAAAACATTGAGCTAAAATTGCTATTATGTGGTTTTCTCAGGGTATGGCACGAAGAGGGACAATGTTATGAAAGATGTAGTGATAAATAGAATTCAAAACTTTAGGTTAGATTTTTCTTATATTGATTCTATAAAAATTTTAATTAGCAAAGAATTTGTAATACTGTGTGACTCTAATATCCTTGACTAATTAAAAGGTCAAAACATAGTAACTCCATTCAAGGGAATGATTATATATTGGTCTCACATACCAATAGTAGAAGGCATGGGACGAACAAAGATAGGTCAACGATATTCTAAACTACTATGTTGATTAAGATAGTTTTGATGATCAAACTTAGTTAATAATAATATAAAACATCCCATAGTGTCCATGGGAAAAAAAATAAACATTGTAAAAATGACATTCTAAAGCTTTGTTATATGGGATGAAGCATAAGAAAGATAAGAAGATGTGAGAGGAACCCTAAAATATGTATACATAATGAAATTTTATGAATTTAAATTGGTGTATAAGAGTCTAGATCTACAAATATTAGGCACAAAAATATTTAAAAAATGTTTGGTTAATAAAACAATGATTGTAAATTCAAAAAAAGTTTGGTTGATGAAAAATATATTGTAAATTCAAAACAATTATGGTTAATAAAAGACATATTATAATTTTTTTGATGTTTTTTTGCTTTCACTTTAAAATCAACAAAGAAACATTGTAATAAAATATAAATGTGGATAAAAAAATTAAATGAAATAAATAACAAATTTAAATGAAAAAGAAAACAATTGTTGAAAAATAAAAAACAAAACAAAGAACATTATTGTTTAGTAATTTGTTTTAACACAAATGAGTACATTTTTGTATTAAATCTGCGCCAAGTCGCGACAAATACCCAAGAGAATTACATGGCCATTGTGCTCAAGGGAATATAGGATGTCAATTTGTGTCTAATTTCCCTTAGCGAGATTAAATAAAAAAAACCAAATCCAAACAATCTCTTATTTACCGAGAAGTGTATATGCTGAAAAATCGTAACAAAAAACACATACATTTGAAACCAAACATTACAACATTGTAGAATCTGTTGGCCTATTGAGGTCGATGTCTCAAGAGGGCCCTATGGGTGGACTCTCTCACTGAATGCCCCAGATCTTGAGATACATGATTATACTGCGCAGTGCATCCACTTCGTCTTCCAAGGAAGAAATTATTTGCTAAAGAGCCACAATTATTTCAAAAGAGTTGCACTTAGAGGCTTGATGCTGATACATCTTAACATGCAAGTCGTATATTTCAAAATTGATGGCTTCATGCTCTTTTCTGTAATGGTCACACATTGTGGAGGCCAAGGAGTATGATGTTTAGGGGCTAGAGTCCATAGAGAGGCATGAAATATGTAGGTACCAAGAGAGAGAGTCAGAGAATATAGTAGCTAGGCGAAAGAGGGAAGACAACCAAAGAGATCTAGTAGAATACATAGTGACCAAAATATTCCAACACAACATCCAAATAACAAAAATAGTACAAAGTAGTTTATAGGGTGAGCACCAGATAGGACGAGGCAGGCCATCGCCAATTGAGCACCTTGAATGTTAACAGAGCCAAATCCTATAACAGAGTAATTGCTACCACTGATCCAATATCTCACATTGCAACGAATACCATAAATTGATTCACTTACCTCCAACCTCGTAGTGGCAATACGCCAAATCACCCAGTTGTAGTGATGTTGAACCCACACGAGTTTGTCATAGTAGAAGAATGGCCACAAAATTACTCAAAGCTCATCACAAAGCTTCCTATTATACCAATGTATGGATTCCACCCTCGATACAAAGGTAACTGACTTCAAAATTAATAGCAAATTCAGATTTCTGAACAAACTCCACTCACGGGTCATGAATGTGGCTATGCTCCCACAACCATATTTATTCCTTTCGTGCCATGGAAGCCACACTCGAGCTTTCACTTCAATATTATTATCTCTAGTAGCCCGAGGTAGAGTAATCATCATGTGTTGATCAAAGGTGATGTATCTATAAATGGCCATGATATTGGGTCTATTCCACACCGAGGTTATGCGATAAGGCACACTTGCATTAGGCGAGCGGTCGGTCCATGCCACGTCGAGCTCACAGATGGCGTCCTTGATAATAATGAGGAGGAAAATCGAGGATTTAGCGTAGTCACTCATATGAACATAGTAAAAAATATAACGAGAGAAGATGATTAAGCTAAGGATGGGGCACAATGGCTCAATGCGGGGTGGGGAAATAGAAATGGGGAGCAATAGGGAGTAAGGCATGAATACCTATGGGATCAATATATACCATATTTTTCCTTTTATTTCTGTCTCGCTTTCATCCAGAAGGAAAACCTTATTGGTATGATGGACCACCTCAGACTTTAGATTTGGGAGGATATGGGAGAAGGTAGAGTTAAAGAAGGAGTGAACAATACTTTTAATCCATTGATACAAAATTCTTAATGTATTATATGTTGGAGGGGTGCTATTTCTCAGATATCAAATAACTAGGAAAGTGTCACCTAAAATGACAATGTCTCTAACGCCTCGATCTTGAGACAGATTTACCCCCAAGAATAAACCGTACATTTCTTCCCAATTGTTAGATTTCCACCCAAGGCCCCATGAAAATTTATCCACAATGCTTCCTTTAGGATACAATAGTATCTCTCCCCCTCCTGCCATCCCTAGGTTATTCTTTGATGCACCGTAAAATTGAAGGATGCAATTCTATGCTTGATGCTTCCAATCAATAAAATCTTAAGGAGAAAGTCACAACTTCCAATTGAGATTGGTTTTGTGCTGATTTGGCAGGGAGAGGGTGGGGTGAATGGGAATGAAAAACTCAGGGTGTCAAGCATTACTATTATAAGGGATCAAGGGTAGAATACAAGTTAGGATGATTATATTCAAGATAGAAGGAGAGAGATTTTAGTTCCAAGGATTTGACAGAGATAAATATGTTTTTGAAGATGAAACTATTTATAAAATGCTAGATTTATTAACAAATATATTTAGGGAGAGAATTCCATATAACTTTGAGGGCGGAGTTTGTATAAAGGGAGCCCATAAAGGATGTATGGCATATTGAGAAATTATTTTGGATATTTGGAGGCCAGGGGGTTTTGGGGAAAAGAGGACCAAGGGTAGTGTCCCACAATGCCATTGTGTATGGAAAAGAAAGAAAAAGATGAGGAATTGATTCCTCCAATTTCTCACAAAGAGGACATCTCGAAGGGACAACTATGCCGCGCTTTCTATTATCTTCTTAAGTTAAAATATTTTTATGCATCAGGAGCCAACAAAAGGTGTTTACCTTTGGAATTGCGTCGACCCTCTAGATCATGTTGCAAACAATGGATTTCAAAGGAACCTGGGAATTGAAAAGCCGAGTATTATAACCCTATTTAAAAAAGCAGAAGGGAGATTTCCAACCCAACATATCAATTGCAGATTGGATGAGCGGAGCACATCTAACAAGTTTTCTTTTTAGAATTTATCTAGTCGGTTTTAGAATGTTAGGGACATCATGCAACTTCTAGCCTTTCCAAAGACTTGCATCTTCCAAATCCATAAAATGAATAAGGGTGATTATGCCTGCCTGGCTCAGGTGCTCCATCAAGGGTCGAATGTTATCCTCCTAGAACATGAGAAGGCACCTAATATCGAGTCTTCCCAAAGGTTAATTTTATTCCCACTTCCCAGAATCCAACAAAGATGACCAATGATTAATGTGGAGGTTGTGACAACTAGTTTCCAGATCAGAGATCCTTGGCTTACCGCCCCATTCATAGAGTGATTATCATTTTCTTGTAGGACTAGCACCCACCACATGGCAGGCTTAATTTTAAGCTTCCAATATATCTTTTCCCTCTTTCCCCCCATCGCGATATTAACCAAAGAGGGATCCCAAATACCTAATCCTTCATGCAGTTTCAGATCTCGGATAGAGAGCCAATTCATTAAATCAAATGTTTTGGTCTACGATTTGCCCCCTTCACATAGAATTTTTTTGAGGTAGACTCCTATTCGATGCAAAACATATTTGGGCACCAGAAGGGAAGAAAATTGATACATGGGGATGGTTGAAAGGACCAATTTAACTAGGACTTTTCTCCTTGCAAAATTGAGCCAACGAGCTCCCTATCTCTCCAAATTATTTTTAATCTTGTCTAGAATGTGCTGCCATTATTTGGGGGATGTGTTTTTGATCTATATTGGAAGGCTTAGATATTTTAACTCTTGCCAATCTTTAATGACTTTATATCCTAGAACGTCTCCAACTTTCCTTTGCTTATGAGCAGATGTATTCCATGTGAATATATGACTTTTGAAAACATTCGTTAAACCCTAGAAGCAGAGAGGAATCTATTCAATACCATTTTAAATATTTTGTGATCAACAAAGAGGCTCCCCACAACATAATAGTATCATCCACAAACTGAGCATGAATACTACTCCTTATTCTAGCAGTGAATATAATTCCTCGAATATTGGTAGCCACTCTTTGAAATTCAAGGCACTGACTTAATGAATATGCCATAATAATATATGAGAAAGGAGAGAGTAGGCAATGTTGCCTCAACCCCTGATATGCTTTGGAAAAAATGGCCATTTTCCTGTTAACTAGATGAGAAATCTAAGGGGAGTCAATACACAATGCTGTCCATTGGATATATTTTGCATCAAAATTCATGTTTTTCATCACCTTAAAGAGAAAACAATTATTTACTTAGTAAAATTCATTATACATCTCCATTTTTATGATCACACCTTGGTCCCCTCTCCTCTAGTTAGAGTCCACTACTTCCTGAATCAAGATTATATTGTCAAAAACTTTTCTTCCTTGAACAAAACCCCCTTGATTCACCAAAATGAGATGAGGGAGGATTTTCTTGAGGAGGGAAGCCAAAATATTTGAAATGATTTTGCAAGAAGAATTACATAGGGATATAGGGAAAAATTGAGATAAAGAATAGGGGTTCAAATCATTTAGTATGAGGGCTAGGAAGGAGGAGTTAATTTGTCCATTGTGCAGAGTCACTTTAGAGAATATCCAATCATTCTGCATAATTCCTTATTGATCACCTCTCAGTACTTTTGGTAAATATTGGTAGTAAATATATCATTGCCCAGAGCCTTGTATTGGTGCAGGGAGAACACCACCCTTTCGATTTAATCGATTAAGGGCACAACTGTAAGATGGGAATTCATATCTTCAAAGATTAATTTGGAAACATGCTCCAACATGTAGTCTTCATCAGCGGGGTCCCTAGGGCCATTGTATTGGTATAAATTTTTATAATGTGTAGTAGCAACTTCCTTGATTGCTTGGAAGTCCGTAATCCTCTTCCCTTAAATTTGGATTTCTAAGATATTGTTCTTACTTTCATGGTATTTTTCCTATCTATGAAAAAACTTGGTGTTCCGATACCTTGCCTAGAGCCAAACACTGCAATTTTTGAGACACCAATATTCCTCCTGTTTCTTCAATAGCGAGTGATAGGTCTTAAATGATTATGATTCTTTCTCCATAATACCAATTGTAACTGCTTTTTATTCCAAATCTTCTTGAATAGAAGCCACTTGCTGCTTCAGTTCCAAGATTGAATACAGGCATTCAGTCTTCCCTTTCTTCAGCATTGCTTAATATGGTGCTTGAGCCGCTTAATATTCGTTTCCAAAATTACATTTGGGCCGCCTTCCACCCATTCAAGCTAGGGTGACTTGACGAGGTCACAAAAACCAGGGGAAAGGCTCTAAATAAGGGAGAAACAGAAGGGGATGGAGCCATAGCTCAAAGGGGGTGAGATCATTAGACGAATGGGGCGATGATCAGAACCATTCTACAAAAGAATAAAGGAACAAAGGGAGAGGTTCACAGTTAGGAGATTATCATAGGCTAGGAAGTTTTCCAATCAGGAAACTATGTGACGAGGTCGAGCGCACTTATTGTTCCAAGTATACTAGAAATAAAGAGGATTGATATCAAGGAGATTAAGAGATTGGATAAGTTATTCCATATCTTATTGAAAGGGGTCCATGACCATAGATCCTCCTTTCTTTTCCTTGTGATTCATAGTAGTGTTGAAGTCCCCCCAAATAATGCAATTCTAGCCAAAATTTATGTCCTTTAGATCAATAAGATATTTCCAACATTCTTGTTTTTCTCTAAAGTGGACTGCATATGTAAATTTATTACATTACATACCTAGTGAATATCCATAATTTTAAAGGTTGCCTTGCCACAATCCAATGGGTGGTTTCCATGGTATTCAGGAGTTGAAGTTGGTTTGGGTCCGAAAGGGTACATAGAACCCCAGATGGATGATGAGAGCTGAGTGAAATCATATTTCTTCTATTCCATATTTTATTATGATTAGATGAGAGTTCACTCTAATTCATCTTTGTCTATTGGAAAAGTGCCACAAAGTGTTTTTATTTAAGGATTAATGCCTTTTCTTCTTCTATTCAATTTTTAGTTCCAATGTCCCTATAATTCCAGGATATTATATTCATTATTTACTTTTGGAGGTGGTTACCCCCTTGGCGGGGCATGCTGTTGCTCCTTTCTCCCCCTTTACTCCAATGATCTTCCAACTAACGGGGGATGTTGTGTTGAAGTCAAGTTCTTTATCCTTTTTTGTTTTTTCCATCTTAATTTCTCTATTAGGCTTGTGACTTGATGTAAGGATTCTATTATCTGCTTCCTTTTCCTTCTCCTTTTATAAGTTTTTCATCCATCGAATTGGCATTGATTTTTGGTCTAGCGGTCTCCTTTGAAGAGAGGAAATATTCATCATCTTTGTCAAAGTGTTCTTTGGTCCTACCATTTAAGATTTTAGCTGAACACATGTTTCATGTGGGGGATCTGACCAAAATTTTGTAAAGACGTATGCTCCTGCTAAAGAGGAGAATATTTAGCAGTTGGATGAGACTATTCCCCATCTTCCAGGGTGCCAAAGATGATTTCACAACAGTTTCCTTCACCGCTTGAACTTCTTGCAAGGTTAGATCTGCCTGGAGAGGGGCTTGAAGACTGTGGTCCATATCCATCCTTGAGAGGAGCCTTTTCAGGAGCCAACAAAAATTTGGGTTGTTGTCTATTTGATCCTTTTTTCCTTTTGGCTTACTGCCATTGATCATTCCATTCTCTTTATTGTTCCTGAGATACTTGCATATTTTGGAATTCTTTGGAAAAGTACCCATATTCATGGCATACTGTGTATTTAAAACACAGTTGGTCATAGTCCACTTCCTGCACAATACCTATAGTGTGGGAGAGAGTTACATATATTATGCAAGAGTTTGATAATAATTCCAAATCCAAACCTACTTGGACAATGTATACAATGGTGGGTTTTTACCACCCATGCAAACTTAAACACAATAAGCTCCTTGGAGATATGCACATTGTTAAAAGGATTATCAAAGATAACTATATTATTATATAATAAATGAGTTTAATTGAAAAGGATGTTTTAGCCTTCTCATTAAAGTAATTTCAAAAAAATATATTTAAATTTATTTTAAAAAAACATTTCCTTTTATTATTCCTCTTTTTTATGGGTTTTATTTGTTTTATTTTTAGTTTTAAATTACTAAAAAATGATGGATTTTTTTGGTTACATAAACAATGGAGTGTTTTATCACAACCAGTGGCTTGGGCATGTGGGCATGAGCATTCTGTCAAATCTCGTTGTCAGGAGTTTTGCATAGGTAATCTATGCTCTCAACATTCTCTTTTTAAGTTCTAGTTGCTCCAGTTACTTGTCAAGTTCTAGGTTTTGCAGATCCTTGGACGGGTTTACCACTATGGTTGAGTTGGCCCAGAAAACCCCCTTTGGGAAGGAGATACACCATTTAATTCCCTAGTTTCCAATGGTCCAAAATTACAAAAATCTAGTCCCTCTCGCTTTGTGGAAAAGCTATATGACATTCCAAAAGTGGATATCAATGCTCGTTAAGCCCAAATATGAGCACTCCAACTTGTATATCATAGCTCAATTATTTAATTGATATGGTTATGACCCTCACTTTGCACTATTTGGACCTGGATTGAGAAGAACTGTCAGTACCTCAGCTCGGGTGAAGTTGTTTCCTCCTGTTAGGGTCCCGTAATTTGGCAGATTGGCTAAACCAATTGATAGGATAACATCAGACCAGTCTTTGGAGTCCTAGGACCTAGCCTTCCTGGACTCAGAGAGGGCTCTCTCTATTATGCGAAGGATGTGAACTTGTTCGATTCAGATGATTGATTTTAAGCTAGTTGTTAAGTGTAATTTATTTGTTTTTTTGGGTTGGGGTAAGATGACTAAGTAGGATAGGTGGAATGAGAGGCTGTCAAATCAATAGGGCTATGGGGTTAGATGAAGTCGAGGGTGTCTAAATGATGAAGCAGAGTGTATTGCAGGGCCGATTTAGCAAGGTTAATGGATCCTTTGGGTGATGTATGAGGTGTAATGAACATTAAGTTTGGGAAAAACTAAGAGGTTTTAAACATATATAGTCTGAAAGCAATAACTCATGAGGTAGGGCAAACCATTAATCTCTATGAACAATACTCAAACTGATAAACATGTAAGATGAACATTCCGGTGATACATAGAAGCATTAGAACTCCTAACTTTAGAAATTCACCTTCAACTTTTTGAGAAAACACATAAGATAAACAAACAACTCAATATATGGAGAGGGAAATCCTACACAGCATATATCAAATTATCAGGAACTCTGAAACAAGTTGGTAAGCAAGGGAAAAGGGAAAGATCGAAACGAGACCTCTTTGTCTTAACCTAATCAATCAGTATTCCATAGAAAAGCTTCACAATAGGGTTTTGAAAACTTTAAATAAGCAGGGCTTACCATGAATCATATTTATAAGCTAACATACTAACCATTCGTGAACAAAAACAAGTTTTAGTGGGCCTAAGGTGCAATCAATAATTCCTTAAGATGACTAAAAGAAGAAAACATCAAAATTGTAGAAAACAGAAGGTTTGAGGTGCTTCCATGAGCATATCTCAACCTATAATTTTCTGATCTATAGCAACCAAGCAGATTGAAACAAAATTAGGACAAGAAAACATTAACAAGTTAGGAAAACATCACCATTCACCAAGCTATGGAATCCTGCAAGCAAGCTTCTCCAACATCAAGCCACACAAGCCATTCATTTACTTCATAAAACCAATATCTTGTCCAAGCTCATAAAACCATGTATTGCTCTTAAACACATCAAGTACCAACTGTTTACAATGAATCCTCATGTCTCATATAACAAATGAGGAGAGGATAACCTACTAGAGCATCTAGAAGCCTATTGGCCAAAGTGAAATATCCTAACTTGTCCTTGAGGCTTTGCAAAGCCCAAGGCACAAAAATATCTAAATAAATATCTTTTACGACTATAAATGGAAATAAAATTGAATTTTAGGCTTGACATGCCTAAGAAAACTTTCCAAATGCACATTTTTCCCACTTAGCCACAAGAGCGTAGCACATGTGTCAAACAATGAAAATTTTCCATGTGCGTAGCGTAGAAATAAGCCTTGTTGCAGCAGTATTTTGGAGGTCTTCTCGACACTGGATTTGGCTCCGTGATGGCTCGTTCGAAAGCTTGATGAGTCTAATTTCCAAAAATTCTTGATTTGTGCTGAGTGGATTCCATTTACCTTCTCAAAAATTAAATCTCCTAGCACTGCTATGTGCGTAACACCTGGTCTGAAAATGAGGCAGAAAGGTCAATTTTTTGACCTTTTGAGGGGGTAAAACTGCTCCAAATGATATGAAAATTGGTGAGTAGACTGTTGGTGATGTGAAAAATCCAAAAATGTAAACTTTGAGAGCTGAAAATGCACCAAATTTTTGCGTAGCGCCTAGGATGCTGCGCTCCTAGGGGTCAAAATTTGGAAAAAACAAAAAGTTGTCCAAACTACCTCAAAATTGGTGGGTAGGTGCCTCATGGATCCTTGGAGACCTGTAGAGAAACTTGGGCCAAAATTCCAAGCCTAGCTTGGTATTTTTCATCATTTGGTGCCGGGCCCTAATTTTTGGCAGTTTTGAGCTTCTTCCTTGCAAAGTGATTTCTTTGTTTATAGTGCTCAGTCATTCTCCTTTGAAAGCTCAAGTTTTTGTTGGCCTTCTCTAGTTTGTACTCTATATGTATGTTGGCCCTTTCAAGCCATGATTCCCTATCATGCTCAATTTCCATGGCAAGGAGTTTGGTGAGAGGAAATTGTTGTGCTTGGGTTGATTCTTCCTCCCTTTGTTGTGCCAACGCTTTCCTAAGACCCATAGTCCTAGGTCTCTTTCTAGTTTGGCCTTTTTCACCACTATCCTCCTCATAAGCTCCCATGTATTCCTCCAACTGCACTTGTGACCTTTGAGCCTCTCTCCGATATTTGAGCGCCCTTGCTTCATAGATGGCCAACTGGCGACTCATTTGTTTTTTTTGCATCTGTAAAAAGTGAATGAGATCCTTTGACCTTTCTAACTTAAATTCCAAGTCTTTGATCTGTGCATTCCGGTCATGTAGAAGAGAGTTTACTATTTTTGTCTCATTTTCCTCATCAATGTCTATGTGAATGAGCTCAAATTCTCTTTCTTTCTCATCATTGTCCTTTTCTTCTTTCACTTGTTGTTTACCTTTGTCTTTCATTGGAGTTGAGGAGGAGTGCATGGCCCCTTTCCCTTTGGAGGCAGCAAACACATGCCTCTCTCCTCTTTGATAGGTAATGGTGAAAGGTGCAACAAGTTTTATTTGCAAACTATGATCATTAGTGAACTTTCGACTGTTTCCCTCCTCATAGATGATTTCTATGTGTGCATCTTCATTATATTGCTCTTGGCTACCCTTTTGATTAGCATCCTTACTATCCTTTAGGATATTACCACTGTCAAGATCCCTTAGGACTGCCCTCCTTTGTTTTTGCACTATTAGAGGCGCCTTGATCTATGTTGGGCACATCTTCATTTGTCTTCCCATCATTGTGAGGGTCATTTCCTTCTTCATTAGGTGAGTTGTTTTGGCTGATCTCTTCTTCACTGCCCTGCTCATTATCTTCATTACTTGGCCTATTATTATCATTTTCTTGCCTGCTGAAAACAACTTCAAACTTTGTTTCTGGACTGCTTTTGACATTCTTGTCACTGTCATCTTTGTTTTCTTTATTGCTTTCAGATGCCTCCTCCTCACTGCTATTTTTTTGCTCTTCATGGTCACTGCCCTCATCATTTCCGTCAATACTACTGTCTTCTTCTTTTTTGTCCTCATTCATCTCAGTTTCTACCTCACTGTCCTCTCCCTCATTTTTGTCATCTGTTTGTTCTTTATTAAAGCCACTGTCAGCTTCTTCACTTGGCACATTAGGAGAAGAGATAGGGGGTGAATTCCTCTGTGGAGAAGGCATATGGAGAGATGATGGAGGAGTGGAGGTAGGTGGTTGTGAAGTGGAGGGTAGATTCTGCTGAATGAAGGCTTTGGGGTTTGTAAACACATCATGTGAGATGAAGACTTCTCAAGGGATTCCTTGCTTCTCCAACTGGTGTAAGACAATCATTTTGATCAAGGAGTGGTGGAAAAGGCTAGACATTTGGCAGTCATAGCTTCTTTTCTTGACAAGCGAGGCCATCTTGTCAATGCTCTGGAAAAGGTAGTATGGTAGGTTCATTATTTTGACTTTGGTGAAGTGCATTAGTAACCTTATATGATATGAGTAAATCCTGGAGTATCTCCCCTCACAGGTGAAATATCTGATAATTTGCTTCATCAGCAAGGCATACTTCTCTAGCAAGTGGGAAAAAGGAAAAACAACCTTGCAGCCTTGTTGACAACTTGGTTTTAGGTAGGGTTCATAATAGCTCAACTCCAACTTCTTTTGTCTAAACCATATCTCACCGATGTTTAGTATACCTGTTGCTTTGGAAATGGATTAAGATGAGAGTTCAAATTTCACTCCAGCTAGGTCAACTTGGTGATTTTGTAAGCCAATGATGAACAATCTAGTCAAGTCGGAGTGGCTTTTGACTTGCTTGACCTTTTCACAAAACTGATAACACCTAACTGTTACACTAAAATTTGTCACCATGATATTTAGCTGTCTATATGGGTTCATCATTACCTATTTATTTTTCCCTCAGAAGTCTAAAAACATAAAGTTCCCCAAATCAAGTCTTGGAGCTGGAAGAAGCTCTTAAAAATCCTAAAAAGTCTACTCCCGCACTTTTCCTAGTCATTCCCTATGGTACCGCGACTAATTACTATAAAAACTGCGGAACATCCTGAACGTAAAGCTCATTAAAACTATGAACCCCCGTAAAAGGTAAAATAAAGAGAAAAGTAAGTTCTAGAAGCCCAGCTGGTCGAATATTCTCCCAACTGGGGCCTTCTAGAAACGCTATTTGGTCAAGTTTCGTCCCTTCCATTCATGAACCTTCATCCCTTCATAAATGGAGTTATCCCTTGGTTTTTGGAGCTAAAATCCCATAATGAGAGGGCTTTATCCCTTCCTTTTTGGAGCTAAAACTACCTCTCTTCAGCTATTAATTGAGACCAAGTTTCAGTCTCAGGGGTATTTTTTGATACTTAGTAGTTGATACTTACTTCTTAGCTTATAGAAGAGAATTGCTGAAAGAATTATACTCTCCACATTTGGCATCGTTGGCATGAGAGAGATTACATACTCATGGCCATAGTCTCATGTTGATCTATAGAGTTGAAGTCTTGTCAAACTGAGGAAAATGGTTGTTCGGGACCCCGGAAGAACCTGTACAAACATCAAGGCATTAAGGTTGTAAGGTTTCTTCTTTTATTCGAAGTTAATACAAATGGATTCTATTTTCTCATTGAGTTGTTCAACTATCTCTTGAATGATTTAATTCTTAGACTCCTTGATCACTAAGATAGATTATTGCTTTCAAATTATCCTATTTTGCAGATGCTTTTGATCTTGTTTGCCTGTCTTTGATTGTAGATCTTATATGCTGGATCGATAACTTCTAGAGTGATTGGATTGAAGAAGCGACTGTATTGAAGACCAAATAAGCATTGGACTTCAGGTAGGAGTATCTATCCGTAGTTAATGAGAAATTATTAAGAAGAATAGTCTAGAGAAAAAGGTCTACATCTGTATATTTGTTTCTAGATATCCTTAGGATACTAGGGAGATCGCTCTTGTCCGCAAGAGGGATTCATCCGTGCAACAAAATGGCGACTCATTTGGGAAATTCTGAACTTAGTTTTCTTCTATTTTCAGTTTGATTTTTGAAATTTCTTTGACTGAGATTAGCTCAAAACTTGATTGGGTAGAAAACTCAATAGGATCCTTGACTGTAAATCTGTATTTTTATTTTTTTCTCTACTTTTCCTGTCTTTCGTACTTTTTCCTTTAAAACAGAGTGGTAGACTTTGCAATATTTAGTAGAATAAGGTGCGGTACGACAGGAAAAGTAGAGAAAAAAATAAAAATACAGATTTACAATCAGAAACTGTGGATCTCTGGAAAATTTTAGAAAAAGTAGAAATTCTGTTTTCTGGCATCCCATTACTTGATTTTTGTTCTTTACCCAATTTTTCTTGACTGTCAAAGACTTCTGTGAAAAATTTCTTTCAGCAATTTCTGTGATTAAGTGATCTATTCAGTTGGTTTGCATATTATGAATAGAAAATTTGCCTAGTCCTCCCATTGCTCTGAATCATAAACTTTTGTATACCTCAGCTACTTGGTATTTCATTACTTTTCTATTGAGCCATTGAACTTGATGCAATTGTTATTCTTATGAAAATTTGATTCTATTTTCATTTGCAAACTTATAAAACCTTTAGATTGATAAGGAATGAATTTCATTTTAAAACTACTATTGGATGCTTTGATTTCTTGCTGGAATAAGCAGAAAATTCTTGGTTAGATTACAAACCAGGCTTAAACATCCTCCGACTTTTAGATAGAGTTCAAGATTATAAATTTCTTTTAGTTTTGAATTTTATTATTTTAGGATTTTTTAGTTTTCTCTTGGAAGAAGTTTATTTTGTTTATGATCTAAATGATATATGGAATTTTAATTTGAGCAAATTTTTTTTTTTTTTTGGAATTAGAATCTATGAATTGTCTTCTTTTCAAAGTTTCTCATATAGGAAAGAAAGAATTGATAGTTTGAAAGTTTTTGAAAATCTCTCAACTCTTTCCTCTAGATAGACTTCATTGAAAAGAAATGAGTTGTTTATCATATAGATGCATTGTAGCGAATTTTGAGTCGGGTCATTAAAACATCATCAAGTTTCATTTCCATACCTATTGTCCTAAGAAACTGCCAATTAAAAGTAATGCTTAATTAAAATCAATCTATAAATTTTATATTTTCTAGGGCTCTTTTCACCAACATAGCTTAGGCTAGTTTCTTGGAATAGGTTTTAGTTAACTCTCCAAGACAGTAAAAACAAACAAGTAGTCGATCTTGCGGTAGGAAAACCCAATTGTAGCATGTATGCTTTGGGAAGCTCCTCCTAAAGGAGTCAAGCACGAGATCATATCCGAACTAGTGAGGTAATCATACCTATCTCATTGGGAACGATAGAAGGTGTGCACATATTAAAAACGGTAAACCTCGGATTGACCATTGTCGAGGAGCTTGGGGTCACTTGTCAGTAAACCTTGGATTATGTCAAGGAGCCTTCAAGGGGATTGAGCTATTTACTCTGCCCTTGCATGTATATCGAATTGTAGACTGTTCCCCCAGGTATATGTGTTCCCGTTGGTGACCTTAGTGGCCATAAACTTTAGGATTCTTTCCCAAGGTGACGGTGGAGGGGAGATCCCACTGTACCTGGAACAGACGTCGACTAGACTCACTTGGACTCTCCGGAGGGTTATCTTCACTCGAGATGGTTTAAGTGGAGAAACTTGCACCGGTCTGTTTCATTAAGCAGGTTGTTGGGGTAACTGTTCCAATCACCATTTCTACATTAAAATTCTACGATTTTGGATTTCATCACCAACTAGTGTTTTTAGTGCGGGAATCTACTGTTTGTGTGTGGATTGATCTCTTATATTTTTATAGGCATGTGATTCATTTTGATTCTTTCTTTAGCGACTTTAGGGTTTGTTTGAATTTTTCTTTGTTTTCGTGTGTTAAAAGTTTTAATCGTGGCTGAATTACCGAGACGATCACATAGAACTCAGGGGAAGCCCCCTGAGTTCACACCAAGTCAACTAGAAGGACTTAAATCTCTGATACCAAATGTTATTGGTAGAACTGGATTAATGGAACAAGGAGAATCATCCATAATTATTCCTCCTGATTCTGAAGTAAATCAATCGCAAATAGCAGAACATACTCCACAAATAGTTTCAATTTATGAATTAACTGAAGTTGCTTCTACAACAAGTGAATTATCACCTGAAGAACCTGAAATTTCTGAACCGGAAACTGAACTTGCTACATCAGAACCTACTTTAGAATTCGCTACTCCAACTTCCAATTATCCCA